>PITA01001467.1:0-193505 GCA_004023965.1 Spilogale gracilis | reverse complement strand
GGGGAGTGACACAGCAGAAGATGGCACTCACTTGGTCTGATGCTGATGATGAGTGCCATGCCATTCTATGGGGGAGTGACACAGCAGAAGATGGCACTCACTTGGTCTGATGCTGATGATGAGTGCCATGCCATTCTATGGGGGAGTGACACAGCAGAAGGTGGCACTCACTTGGTCTGGCTGGAATTACTCTTTGATAACATTAAATTGACAAAACAAAACTATGGATAAGCTTTTTTTTTTTTTTTTAAAGATTTATTTATTTATTTGACAGAGAGAGAGATCACAAGTACACAGAGAGGCAGGCAGAGAGAGAGGAGGAAGCAGGCTCCCTGCCGAGCAGAGAGCCTGATGCGGCCCTAATCCCAGGACCCTGAGATCATGACCTGAGCTGAAGGCAGAGGCTTAACCCACTGAGCCACCCAGGTGCCCTATGGAAGAGCTTTTTAAGGGTTTGCATAGCATGATCACTACTGAAAAAATGAAAGTATAAAAATAGTTCATTGAATGTCTGCTCTTCAGAGATACCTTACCTTTTAGACAATTGCTAGCAGTCTTAGTTTTCAATTAAAGAGCGCTTCAGGGACTTTTGAATACATTCAGATACAAAGAGATAGTTTATACTCTGGGGCAACCCAATTGGAGAAGTTTAGACCAGGTAAGTGAGACATTTATATTTTGAGGCAAAGTTGAGTTGAGTTGAGCTTTTTTCATGACTGGTACAGCTGATGTTTGAGTACATCAATTCATCAACAAATTGCACCTCCTTTTCTAAGATTTACTTAAAAGTATTGAGATAGTAATCACCTAAGTATAAAGTATCCATTTCCCAAATATTTACAACTGCGTAAGTTATTTATCTTAAGCCTCAGTTTATTTTATTATAACGAAATATCAACTTTATATAAGGTTTAAATGACTTAATTCATGCAAAACACTTGTCCCCAAGTTTGGGGCAAAACAAGCTACAAATAATGGCAGCTGCTTTATCTAGCTACTATCAGTAAGGGACTAAAGTGTGACTTTTCTATGGAATTTTCAAGTGGAATCCAGAGAATTATCAATAATTAACTTGCAATTAGGCAATTTGATAATTAGCTATAAATAAATATAAAACATATAAATCATCAGAATGCTAAATCTTCAGAGAGAGTCTATTGAAAGGCTTTTTATCTCTGTCTTTCTATGCATATGCCCACTCCTTGTCCTTGTGCTCAAAAAAACATTCTCCCAAGTCCTTGATGTTTTCCCAAATACAGTATGTAGTTTCTACATTTCTCTCTGCAAAACTTTGTCTATTTCTTGTGATCACATTACAGATAAAGTGGAGAATAGATGGCAGATGCCCAGGGACTTAATACAGGTGAGACATACCTCACCAGAGGTCTGCCGGTCTGTGCCTGAGCCTGATTTAGCCAGCACCAGAGGCTCTGCTATGATCACCATTCAAATCTAAAAATCTGGCAGAGATTTCCTTTAAGAGATTGGCATGTGTCACAGCTTACATCATGATTTAGCCTGAAAATCTGTGCAAGGAGGATTACCCTAGAAATGTTTCATCAATTCCAGGTTTACAAATGCAATTTATAACAGACATCTCCTCATAAAAGGTATAAAAGAAATGGAGGGCGCCTGGGTGGCACAGTGGTTAAAGCCTCTGCCTTCAGCTCAGGTCATGATCCCAGGGTCCTGGGATCGAGGCCCGCATCGGCTCTCTGCTCGGCAGGGAGCCTGCTTCCCCCTCTCTCTCTGCCAACTTGTGCTCTCTCTCTCATCAAATAAATAAATAAAATAAAAAATAAATTAGTTAATTAAAAAATTAAAAAAACACAAAAATTAAAAAAAGAAATGGAAAAGATGGAATGTCCAATGTTACTTTTACAGGTAATGAGTTGCATATAAAAAAAATTCAAAATAGAATCACTGTCACCTACTATGTGTGAACCAATGTATTTATTCTCTTATAAAGGCAGAGGAATTCCTATTTCATTGTCACTGTTAAACCAGGTAATTTTGAGAATTACTTAAGACTATATACAACTACTATATCCCTGGCAACTGTTGTAAAATGTGGTCCAGTGTTATTTAAAAGAAATATTACTGCCAAAGGACACATCTATTTGCCTTCATATTATTACCAGCATGCCAAAGAAGGTATGGAGAAAAGGACAGCAGTGCCTTCCAGATAGTTTCTCAAAGAGACCTGTTTGAAAGAGAGCACTTGAAATGCCAGAAAGGAAAAAACAAAAAAACAAAACAGACCCAGAAAACCATGATTCAATTTAATTATTCCATTTTTATCAAGTGCTAAAGAAACATTAACAGAGTCTTCTAACCAGTTTGTGGGAGGTAGAATTAAGGTTTATTTTAGATGTATACAGCTGCATGACTCATGGGGGTGGTAAATGTGTTGATTTATCAATATGTTATATCAATTACAGACAGTACTTGGCCGAAATACACTTGAGATCTGCAGGCTTAGGAGAGAATTAATTTAAATCTGTCCAGATGCATATCCAGGGCTGGGTGGCAAGGGAAAGTCACACCCATGTTGTTAAAATCAAGGTATCTTTTGAAGGGGAAAATCTAATATTGCAAAAAAAACTTCAAAGACACTAAAAGATAGGTTCCGATTGCAGAAAATGAAAAGTGAATGTCACTGCTTTTTATTAAACAAAGTTAAAATACTGATTAAAAATCCATTTTAATTTTTGCAGAACTCTATGGTCAGTAGACATGGTGCACGCAGGGGTGATTTCATGCTTTCTGAATACTTAATACGGATTCCTTTTGGTGAATAATCTTGTTTGATTTTTTTTTCCTCTTGGGTTTGCAAAAGTAGAGTTAAGGATCTGAGTTCAGATGTCACTTGTCTTCTTGCTTTCTCAACTCCACCAGAATCACCTCTACCACGGAATACAGCCCGAGCAGAATTAGCACATACCAACTGCTATGTTGAGTAACTTACTTAAATCATCTCATGTAGTTTTCTTTCCAGTACTTTAAGGTACATATCATTATTGTCCTCTTGTTCCCTCCACCCCTCCAGGTGTCAAAACTTTGCTTTATAGAAGTCTCCCAGACTGTCTAAGGTCAGGAGGGAGACAAAAAAAGAGGTGGGAGACTTTCTCCAAGTCTTGTCTGGGTGTTCTGGGGAGCCTAGTATTAGATGTACTTAATACATGGTGTGAGGATTATTAAGAAGGGCTGCTCAGAAAATGACAATGTAGTTGGTGATGAGGGCCACTGAAAGGGCCACCCTATAAGCAGAGGAGAGTACACTATCTTCTCTACTATGATTCACATACTGTCCAGCCACCTATTATTCCCTGGATAATCAATAATTCCAAATCTCTTAGCAATTTGTAGCTAAGTCACAAAGTTACTGAAGAAAACTTGTCTACTTTGTATGTATGTGCATATGTGTCCAAAAGAACACCAGAAAATCACAAACAAAAAACACCCCCAAAATCCAAAACTCCAAAAAAAGCTAGGCTCTTGAAAGGAGTACACTAAAATACTATATAATGTAAATAATATAGATCACAAATTATAATAGGAAAAAGAGAAGTAGCAATAAAGATATTGGTACTGCAAGGAAAGGACAAAAGAATGAAAATCATAACTTGTGGACAACTCAGAGTCTTACTCAAGGCACGCACTTTTTCCAAGCACTTCTCCCCATTAAGTGCATGTGGAAATAACCAGCACCATACTTGGGATGAAGAGGCTCAATTTTGCTACAAATGAGAGATGTCACAACTGCTTGTAACTAGGGGTAATGGTCATTCCTTTAAAAAGACACTCAGGGGCTCCTGGGTGGCTCAGTGGGTTAAGGCCTCTGCCTTTGGCTCAGGTTGTGATCTCAGGGACTTGGGATAGAGCCCTGCATCGGGCTCTATGCTGGGTGGGGAGCCTACTTCCCCGCCTCTCTCTGCCTGCCTCTCTGCCTACCTGTGATCTCTCTGTCAAATAAATAAATAAAATCTTGGGGAAAAAAAAAAAAAGACACTTAAGGGTGCCTGAGTGGTTCAGTTGTTAAGCATCTCCCTTCAGCTCAGGTCATGATCCCAGGGTCCTGGGACTGAGCCCCGCATCAGGACCCCTGCTCAGCGGAGAGCCTTCTTCTCCCTCTCTCACTCCCCCTGCTTGTGTTGTCTCTCTTGCTGTTTCTCTGTCAAATAAATAAAATCTTAAAAAAATTTAAAAAAAAAACGAAAAATGGCAAAGGTTTTACATTATAGAAAGAACAGTCGGTAGAAAAAAATAAAAAATCCTTAACTTTCTATTTTCAAATAACTTTACACTTATAGAAGGGGTGCAAAAACAGCAGACAGAATGCCCATATACCCTTTACCCAGCTTCCTGGCTGTTAGCATCTTATGTAACTCTGAAAGACTTACAAAACCTAAGACTTTGCTATTAACTCAAATTATAAAACAGAACTTTTGTAGAGTTGTCCAGTTTTTCCGGTACTATAATTTCTCTATTCTAGGATCCAATTTAGGATCTCCTAATGCATTCAGCTGTTATGCCTGCTTGGTCACCTGAAATCGTGAGGAACAGTTCCTCAAGCTTCCTTGTCTTTCATGACCCTGAGACCTTTGAAGAGTATGGTCAGTTATTTTGTAGAGATTTTTCCTCAATATAGCTTTATCTGATGTTTCCTTACGATGAAATGCACACTACGAATTAGCTGGAGTGGTACCACATGGATGCATTTTTCTTCTTGGAACCCTTGAGGTTGTTCACTATGACCTAAATGATAGTAGTTTAACTCTGGCTAAGACGGTGGCTGCAAAGATGGCTCATCATGAAGATACTGTTTTTCCACTCATAATTATTTTATAAGTATTTTGGAGCAGATACTTTGAGACTATGCAAATCTCCCATTTTCACTTACACTTTTGCCTACGAATTTTAACATCCACTGGTGGATCTTGCCTGCAGCAACTGTGACTGGTATTCTCATGGGGATTTCCTATTTCTAATTTGATATTTCCAACAGAGTGCTTCTTTCTACATTTATAATTGGAATTCTTTAGGAAGAAAGAGTTGTTGTTGAAACTCCTTATTTCCTTATTCAATTATTAATTTATATTGGTAGAGGCTCATGACTATGTATTGTTTTCTTTGGATTATAATTGAGATACGTACTATAATATCATTTTGTTGCTCAAGTTATTCCAGGTTGGTTCCTGGGCTAGTTTCAATATGGCTCATTTCCTTTCTTCTGTTGTTAGCACCTCTCACTTTCTAGCATCACAAGTAGCTCTATACTCATCTTGTATTTTCCCTGTCCCAACTCTGGAATCAACCAGTTCTCCAAGGACTCCTAGTTCTTTATAATGCAGAAGAGGATTCAGGTAACAGAGATATGGGCACTCAGTGCTATTCCCACTGGGGTATCATTGATTCTAGTCCCTTCGGGAGGAGAGCTGGGAAATGAATGCATTTATATTAACTCATGCTTACACAAGCCTCTATACTTCTATAACTGTTCTTGTTTGTATTTTATGCATCCATATTGCTATTTCTGTCCACAATTCAGTACCATAGGTCCACTCTAGCCTCGTCTTTCTTTTTTTGTAATTCTACTCAACCTTAGGAAATCTGGTCTTTATTATCTATGACATATTTGCTTATTTGTTCAATTCTAGTGTACAAATAAATTAGGTCTAGAATTCCTTACTAATACCCCAATGAGAAACAAATTTACCAACTGGCTTCCAGGGCTTGTATTTAATTCTTTTGGTCTTTAGCTTATAGCATCCAGCCAAAGCTGTGATTTCCAAAGGTAGTCACGTCCTCTTCAAAGTGGTTATATGGTTTATATGTAATCTCGTTAGATTTATCTGTCACAATCCACATTCTATCTTTCCCCTCATCTTTAATTGATTTTTTTAAAAATTACAGAGTAAAATTCATCCTTTGTAGCGAACAGTTCTTCGGATTTTGACCAATGCCAAGAAATGTGTTTCTATCTCCACAGTTCATAATGAATAGAATAGTTCCTTTATTCCGCAAGTTTCTCTAAACTACCTTTGTTTAAGCAACCCTTTCCCCCAATCCCTGACCAAAACAAACTTCTGTTTCAATTATTCGAGTATATGGTTTGGAATTAATTAGAATTAAATAGAGCATTTCAACCATGTTAAAATAATAATGCAACTCAAAGTCAAAAGAGACAAAGCCTAATCTGTAAAGCTATAAGCTGTTGTTTTTCTAAACAACGTTAATGCTGAGATTTGGACTTTAATTGGATCTAAATAGCTCAAAAAATTACACCATGGATTTTTTTGTCAATGTTAATTTTTCTTCCTTTGATTGCGAACATTTGGAATCTTCTAAGTAGTCTATAGTTCTGCCTCACTAATCCTGCTCGCGGTCTTATTCTTCCTGTTGTAGGCAATGATGCTTTGGAAAGCAGTTGGGTATTTGCCAAAGATCCCTAGAAAAGTCTGCTATCTACTCCCCCTGAGCCACTCTCAAGAGAATGCTGACAGCAAATGGCTCATGCACAGTGTGCTAGTGCATTTTTGTATAAAAAATATGATTGTGTTATTATTGTGGGAGATAGTGGATCATGGTGAGGTAAAATGAAAAACAAGTGACTGGCAGTGTGTTCAG
Organism: Spilogale gracilis; assembly: GCA_004023965.1. Classification (NCBI taxonomy): domain Eukaryota; kingdom Metazoa; phylum Chordata; class Mammalia; order Carnivora; family Mephitidae; genus Spilogale; species Spilogale gracilis. Next base: position 186,875 of record PITA01001467.1, on the reverse strand, counting down.
AAAAGTAAATAAAAGAGCTATGCAGTAATTTTTAATCAGCAAAAAAAATTTAAAACCACTTGTAACTATCCTTATCATTATGTGCTTATCATGATGTGGCCTTTTTCTCAAAACAATGTCTCAAGTGCGTTTCCTGATGGTTACTACCTGTGGCTACAGAAATATACATGAACTAATGAACAATGAGTGAAACAGTAATGAAATAATAAATGAAAACAAACCCACCCTTTAAGAAAATTCTGTCTCCTTCAAGAAGAGGAGATGGCATTTGAAGCACAAATATTACTGTTGCCCTTGGGGCGCCTGGGTGGCTCAGAGGGTTAAGCCACTGCCTTCGGCTCTGGTCATGATCTCAGGGTCCTGGGATCAAGTTCCACATTGGGCTCTCTGCTTGGCGGGGAGCCTGCTTCCCCCTCTTTCTCTGTCTGCCTCTCTGCCTACTTGTGATCTTTCTCTCTGCCAAATAAATAAATAAAATCTTTAAAAAAATAATAATGCTTCCAACAATAAGCATACAAAAACCCTTTAGATTCCAGTGAATAATTACTATTCACATCATAGCAAAGGCCAGTATATCAAGTGAAAGATGGTCAGGAAATTCCCTGGACACATTAAAAATGCTCACATGTTAGTTCATTGAGGAATCAGAGTAACACTCCATCTTAAGAGTAGTGAGGATGGGGGTGCCTGGGTGGCTCAGTTGGTTAAGCGACTGCCTTCGGCTCAGGTCATGATCCCGGAGACCCAGGATCGAGTCCCACATTGGGCTCCCTGCTCGGCAGGAAGCCTGCTTCTCCCTCTCTCACTCCCCCTGCTTATGTTCCCTCTCTGGCTGTGTTTCTGTCAAATAAATAAAATCTTAAAAAAAAAAAAAAACAGTAGTGAGGATGTTGTTCTTTTGAGTCTCTCTATATTTTTTTAAGGTAAAATTAGTATATTAGTTTTAGGTGCACAACATAATAATTAGAGATATGTATATACTACAAAACAATCACCACAATTGTTTAGTTAACATCTGTCTCCATACAATTGACTCCCCTCACCCATTATGTCCACACCCCAATTCCTTTCCCTTCTGATAACCAACCCTCTTTTCTCTGTATTTCTCCTTACATTTTAACGCTAGGTCAGTCACTATACAGAACATCATTAGTCTTTGATGTAGTGTTCCGCGATCATTTTTTGCATAGTAACACCTAGTGCTCCATGTTATCTGTGCCCTCCCTAACACCCATCCCCGGGATCACTCCCTCCCTCCACCCCGTCCCTTCTAAAACCCTCAGTTTGTTTCCCAGATCCCTAAGTTTCATTTTGTTTTTTAGATTCTACACGTAAGTGAAATCATATAGTATTTGTCTTTCCTGTCTGACTTGTTTCACTTATCACAACGCCCTTAACTTCCTTGAATGTTGTTGCAAATGGCAAAAAATCCTTCTTATTATGGCTGATTAGTATTTCATTGTGTGTGTGTGCGTACATACATATCTTCTTTATCCCTTCATCCATCAATAAACACTTAAGTTGTTTCTGTATCTTGGCTATTGTAAATAATTTTGCAATGAACATAGGGGTGCATTTATCATTTCAAGCTAGTGTTTTTGTTTTATTTGCATAAATACCTAAAAGTGGAAATGCTGGATCTGATGGCAATCCTATTTTTAATTTTTTGAGGAACATCGGCATTGTTTTCTAAAATGGCTGTACCAATTTACATTCCCTCCCACAGAGCAGAGTTCCCTTTTCTACACATCTTTGCCAATGCTTATTTCTTGTCTTTTTGATAATAGTTATTCTAACAGGTGTGAGACAATATCACATTGTGGTACTGATTTGCATTTCCCTGATAATTAGTGAGGTTGAACATTTTCTCCTGTGATTGTGGGCCATCTGTATGTCTTCTTTGCAAAAATGTCTATTTAGATCCCCTGCCCGTTTTTTAACTGATTTATTTTCTTGCTATTGAGTTGAGTTCTTTATATATTTTGGCTATTACCACTGTATCAAATATATAATTTGAAAATATTTTTCCTATTCAGTAGTTTGCTTTTTCATTTTGTTGATGATTTCCTTTGCTGTGCAGAGGCTTTTTAGTTTGATGTAGTCCTACTTGTTTATTTTTGCTACTGTCGTCTATGCTTTTGGAATCAGATCCAAAAATTCAATGCTAAGAATGATGTTAAGGAGCTTACTGCCTAAATTTTCTGCTATAAGTTCTTTGGTTACAGGTCTTACTTTCAATTCTTAAACGAACATGGCTTAATCTTTGTGTAGGATGTGAGATAATGGTCTAGTTTTATTCTTTTGCTTATGGCTGTCCAGTGTTCCCAACACCATTTACTGTGGACGCTGTCTTTTTCCTGTTGTGTATTCTTGATTCCTTCATCATAAAGTAATTATTTTTGGGCTCTTATTTCTGGGCTTTCTATTCTAGTCTATTGATATATGTGTCTGTTTTTATACCAATACTGTACTGTTTTGATTACTATAGCTTTGTAGCATCTCTTGAAGTTGGGAAACATGATATCTCCAGCTTTATTCATTTTTTCCTCAAGACTGCCTCTGCTGTTTGTGGTCTATTGTGCTTTCACACAAAAGTATCAGCTGGGTAGTAGGGACATTGCAGTATTAATTCTTCCAATCCATCAGCAGAGTAACTTCCATTTTGTGTGTGTGTGTGTTTTAATTCTTTCGTCAACGTCTTATAGTGTTCAGTGTCCAGTCCTTTCATTTGTTTGGTTAAATTTATTTTTAAGTATTTCATTCTTTTTGTTGCAATTGTAAATGGGACTATTTTCTTAATTTCTCTTTTTGGGAGTTCAATATCAGTGTATGGAAACACAACAGACTTTGTATATACATTTTGTATCCTACAACTTCACTGGCTTTTTTTATTAGCTCTAAACGTTTTCTGGTGAAGTCTTTAGGGTTTTCCTGTATGTAGTATCATGTCATCCACAAATAATGACATTTTTATTCTTCCTTTCTAATTTACATTATTTTACTTCTTTTTCTTCCCTAATTGCTCTGGCTAGTACTTCCAAAACTATGTTGAGTAAAAGTGGCAAGGGGAAGCATCCTTGTCTTGTGCCTGAACTTAGAGGAAAAGTTTTCAGCTTTTCACCAAGAGTATGATGTTGGCTATGGGCTTGTCATGTATGACCTTTAAGCATGTTGAGGTACATTCCCTCTTTACCTACTTTTTTCAGAGTTTTACTCTTAACTGATACTCAACTTTGACAAATGCCTTTTTTTTCATTTATTGAGATAATCATATGATTTTTAGCCTTCATTTTGTCAATGTAGTATATCATGCTGATTGATTTGTAGGTGTTGCATCATCTTGCATGCCTATAATAAATCCTACTTGATCAAAGTGAATGAACCTTAAGATATTATTGAATTTGGTTTGCTAGTATTTTGTTGAGGATTTTTGCATCTATGTAGATCAGGGTTACTGACCTATAAGTTTCCTTTTTAATGGTGTCCCTGTCTGGTTTTGGTATCAGCATAATGCTAGCCTCATATAAAGAGTTTGGGAGTACTCCTTCTTCAAATTTTTGGAATAGTTTGAGAAGGAAAGTATTAAAGCTTTTTTGAATGTTTGGTAGAATTCACCAGTGAAGTCATCTGGTTCTGGACCTGTGTATACTGGGAGGTTTTAAATTACTGATTCAGTCTTCATTTTAGCAATCTATTCAGATTTTCTTTTTCTTTTCTTTTCTTTTTTTAATGATTGAGTCTTAGGAGAGTGTATTTTTTAGGAATTTATCTATTTCTTCTGTTTTGTTCAGTTTGTTGGTATATAATTATTCACAGAAGTCTCTTATCTTTTGTATTTCTGTGATATCAATTTTTTTTAAGATTTTTTATTTATTTGACAGAGAGAAACACAGCCAGAGAGAGAACACAAGCAGAGGGAGTGAGAGAGGGAGAAGCAGGCTTCCCGCCGAGCAGGGAGCCGGATGTGGGACTCGATCCCGGGTCTCCAGGATCATGACCTGAGCCGAAGGCAGTCGCTTAACCAACTGAGCCACCCAGGCGTCCCTCTGTGATATCAATTTTAACTTCCCATCTTTTATTTCTGATTTGCTCATTTGATCTTTTTCTCCCTTTTCTTGGTGAGTCTACCTAAAGTTTTGTCAATTTTGTTTTGTCTTTTCAAAGAAATAGCTCTTAGCTGTACTGATCTATTTCACTTATTTTTGTTCTGGTGTTTATTATTTTCTTCCTTCTAGTAATGTTGGGCTTTATTTACTCTTCCTTTTCTTGTTTATCCAGGTATAAAGTTCGATTGTTTCAGATCTTTCTTGAGATAGGCCTGTATCACCATAAACTTCCCTCTTAGAATGGCTTATGCTGTATTCTATAGATTTTGGATTGTTGTATTTCCATTTTCATTTGTCTCAAGTTGTTTTTTAATTTCTTCTTTGATTTCTTCATTGACTCCCTGATTTCCAAAAGCATACTATTTAATTTCCACAAATTTGTGGTTTTTCTAGTTTTCCTCTTGCAATTGATTTCTGGTTTTACACCATTGTGGCCAGACAAGATGGTTGATTTTAACCTTCTTAAATTTATTGAGTCTTGTTTTGTAGCCTAACATGTGATTTAAAATAAAATATTTATTTGAAAGAGAAAGAATAAGAGAGAGAGAGAGAGAGAGAGAGAGAGAGAGAAAGGGAGAGCATGAGAGGGGAAAGGTCAGAGGGAGAAGCAAACTCCCAGGGCTGGATCCTGGGACTCTGGAATCATGACCTGAGCTGAAGGCAGATGTCTAACCAACTGAGCCACCTAGGCTCCCCCTAACATATGATTTATCCTTGAGAATGTTCTGGATGCACCAGAGAAGAATGTGCATTTTGCTGCTTTTGGATGGAATGTGCTGTATATATCTATTAAGTCCTTCAGTATAACATGTCATTAAGGGCAATGTTTCCTCATTGAGTTTCCTCATTGTCTAGATGATCTACCCACTAATGAAAGCAAGGTATTTAAAGTCCCCCATTATTACTATATAACAATCAATCTTTCCCTTTAGGTCTGTAAATATTTATAAATATTTAGTATTTGTTAATATGTTAATATTACAAATATTTAAAAATATTATATCTTCTTATAGACTTATAGAATTAATTCCTTTATCATTATGTAATGCCCTTCTTGGTCTTTTATTATACTCTTTGTTTTGAAGTCTATTTGTCTGCTATAACTACACCAGCTTTCTTTTCATTTCCATTTGTTTGGAATATATTCTTCCATGGATTTTTGGTCTGCGTGTCCTTCGACCTGAAGTGAGTATCTTGTAGACAACATATGGATGTCTTGTTTTTTATCCATTTAGCCACCTTATGTGTTTTGGAGAATTGAGTCCATTTAGGTATAAAGTAATTATGCATATGTATTTATTGCCATTTTGCTCGTTGTTTCCTGGCTGTTGATCTAGTTATTCTCTGTTCCTTTCTTCTCCTCTTGCTATCTTCCTTTTTGGTTTGGTGACTTTTTTTAGTTATGTTTAGATTATTTTCTCATTACCTTTTGTATATCTACTATAAGTATTTGTTTTATGGTTACCATGAGGTTCACCTATAAGAGCCTATATGTAAAAAACAGCCTATTTTAAATAGCAGCTTCATTTTAAATATATTATAAAAATTTTTCATTTCTGCTCCCTCATATTGTTTTTGATGTCCTATTTTATATCTTTTTACTTTTTGTGTACCTTAACTGGTTATTGTGAGATTTTTATTTCCATATATTTTATTATTATTGTCTTCTCTTTTCAGCTTAATGAATTCCTTTTAACATTTCTTGTAAGGCCAATTTAGTGGTGATGAATTACTTTAGTTTTTGATTCTCTGAAAAATTCTTTCTCCTTCAATTTTTTTTTTTTTTTAAGATTTTATTTATTTGAGAGCGAGAGAGCGAGAAACACAGCCAGAGAGGGAACACAAGCAGCGGGAGTGAGAAAGGGAGAAGCAGGCTTCCCGCTGAGCAGGGAGCCCGATGTGGGGCTCGATCCCGGGTCTCCGGGATCATGACCTGAGCCGAAGGCAGTCGCCCAACCAACTGAGCCACCCAGGCGCCCCTCTCCTTCAATTTTTAATGGTAACCTTGTTGAATTGAGTATTCTTGGTTAGAAGTTCTGTTTGTTTTTTTTTCTTTCAGCACTTTAATATCTCATGCCACTCCCCTCCAGCCTGCAGAGTTCTGGCTGAAAAATTAGCTAATAGTTTATGGGCATTCCCTTGTATGCAAAAAGTTATTTTCCTCAAGCAGCTTCTAAGATTCTGTCTTCATTTTTAGCTTTTGACATTTTAATTTTAATGTGTCTTAGTGTGGATTTCTTTGGGTTCATCCTATATGGAACTCTCTGGGCTTCCTTGACCTGGATGTTTACTTCTTTCTCCAGGTTAGAGCAGTTTCCATCCATTATTTCTTCGAATAAGTTTTCTGCCCCTTTCTCTCTCTCTCCTCTCAGTTTGGGACCCCAAAATAATGTAAAATTCTTTTTTTTCTTTTTGCTGCTGTGTTTGGATGGACTCCACTGTCCTCTCTGAGGTTACTGATCTATTGCGTTCCACCTAGTCTGCTATTTAACCCCTCTGGTGTCTTTTTCAGTTCAGGTATTGTGTTCTTCAGCTCTGTGACTTCTCTTTGGTACTTTGTTATATTTTCAATTTCTTTGTTGAAGTTTTTGCTGTGTTCATCTGTTTTTTCTTCCTAAGTTCATTCAGCATCTTTATGAACAATACTCTGAATTCTTCATCAGATAGATTACTTACATCTGTTTCATTAAGGTCTTTCTCTGAGTTTTTCAGGTTCTTTTATTTGGAACATATTGCCATTTCCTCATTTTGCTTGACTCTGTATTTGTTTCTGTGTATTAGGTAAAATAGCTACCTTTCCCAGTCTTGACGGAGTGGCCTATGTAGGAAACAAGCCTCATCGTTCAAACTTGCCCTAGCTCTTAGTTGTCTCCTGAACCTATGTGATTGTCTAAGCAGCCTGATACAGGGGTCCCAATTGTTTAGGGTGTGACTAGGCCTGTCAGTATCCCAAAGGGAGGATCTCAGTCAACACATAGTTTCAGGCTGACTGGAAGCCAAATCCTCACGCGACAGCTCTTAAAGCGTGACAACATATATGCCCTGTGAGGCTGCAACTGCAAATCCTGCTGACCGCCAAACCACAATATCTGGAGGCGTTCCCTGTTTGATTTTTGCAAGAAATATGCTTCAGATGAATGTGTACACTCCTTCCTGAAAATTAGCAGTGAGCTGTGGTAATGCAAAAGGAGAGCTCAAAGATGATACTCCCCTGCCTATGTACCCTGAGAGCTCCTCTGTAGCCTCTACACGTGTGGCAAATCTGATGCCTGTCCCCCAGATTAAAGTGCCAGGACAAGTTACAAGTTCATGAAGGAACATGTTTTTTTGTTTTGTTTTTGTTTTTTGTTGTTGTTGTTGTTTTTTTTTTTTTTTTTTTTTACAGGCAGACTGGTGGTGTATTTGAGTCTGCTCTCTGTGCAGTGCCCTGGCTGTGGTAGCATGCCCAGAACTGTATTTGCCTGCCAGCTTCAGTGAAGCTGTGGGGGGACTGTTCTTGGGGCAGGGCATGACTGTGACTTTAGTGATGCAAGGGAATAGCACTGGGGGCAGAATACATCCACAGCTGTTCAGAGGCCTGGGAGTGAGGCACACTAGTGATTTTCAGAAGTCCAGAATTGAGCACTGGGGGCAGAGCATGCTTGTGGCTGTAATCAGACTGTGTCCATGCACAACCACCTACACTGGCAAGATGGATGGAGAGTGCATAAAGAGTGCTCAACAGTGCCCCCATCCCCCCAAAAAGTCCAAATCCATCCCTGCTCCTCCAGCAGACACTGTAAGATTAGCAGATGAATGTCCTTCACATATTATAGTCATGTCTTTGATGATGCCTTTGCGCTGGGTCCCAATACTAGTGACTCTGCATGTGGGCTCCTCCAAAAGAGTATCTCTTATCCCCACAGGTCCCCGGGTTCCTCTGGACAGAAGCCCTGTTTTTGTTGGTTTCTAATGTCAGATGTTTTGGGCAGCTTTTCTCCCCAGTACAGGCTTACTTTTATAGTGAACAAAGATCTAAGTATTTTATATAGAGAGGAACAAACTAAAGATCATCATAGTAGAGGTCCCAAACTAAGACTATGCTACAGTCACTGTGATTTTTGGCCAACTTATGCAAGTTTGGCTTACTAGTAAAGAGGGACTGTAGCACTTACTGCATCAGGCATTTGTAACTCAGATAATTCAGATTTATCTGCCAAACCAACTTGTTCTCTACTGTGTGATAAAATATAGCAGGATGGAAAGAAGTCTTTCTCCCATATCATATGCAAGGAACCAGAGTGGAATAGAGTGTTTTGAATGTGACGAAGATTAAAGGTCCCTCTGCCTTGCTGAGGTGTATGGAGCAGGGGAGCCGGGCAGCATGGGGCTGGGCGAGGATCCAAAGCAGTGAGTGGCTTTCCCACCAGTCAGCCAGAGACCTCACTCAAAGTGGTAGAAGCAGAAAGGGATGAAGTGAGGAACCCCAGATTTTTACTGACTGGGTTTGTTTATGAGAACAAATGAGAGACTTCCCTCTCAGGGGATTCCAAAGTACAGTGCTGGTGACCTAGCACTGTAGGACAGGATTCAGCAAGATAAGGATCATCGCTATTAATGGGATCCCATTTAAAACCCTGGGCAAGTTAACCTTATGAAGTCTGAGGGACTTGGAAATATCAATTAACTTTGCAAAGAGGACAATAAAATAAGAAAAGAATTTCCCTTTCTTCAACTGCAGTTTAAAAGTAATATTTTTCTTTAACAAATGCAATATATTATTAGAGAGAACAATAATTTTTTCATGTCTCCTGTTTCAGACACTGATATTAACATGTAATGTTCCTATGAACTTTATGAAGTATAATCAGCCTATCTTACAGATAAAGTATGGAAATAATAAATAATAATAAATAAATAACAATAAATAAATAAATAATAAAGTGGAAATTAAAGAAGTGAATTTTTTTTTTTTTTTTTTTAGCAACTCATGTTCTTATCCTAAGTTACAGGACAGACCTAGAAGGATCTTCAAAAGATCATTTGGCCTCTTCCCATCATTACAGCTGTTTTGCAAAGAAGGCAAAGGATTCTTACAACTTTCCTTTTTCTTTCTTTCTGTTTTTTTGTTTGGTTGGTTTTTTTTGTTTTGTTTTGTTTTGTTTTTTTGGTTAATTTATTTCAAGACTAATTCTTTTTACCAAGTAGGAATTCAACCTCATGTGTTTACATCCAGGGTCACAAAGGTACAACTGAAAACAAAATGCTGCAAAAAGTTTCCAAAGCAGAACAACACATTGCTTTCTGACAAAAATGTAGAGAATCTCACTTTAGCAAATCAAGGACACTTGGGATAATTACACTCTAAAAGGACTGAATCATGGTCCTGATAAGAGGAAAGCAAAAGCCTACATAATTAAACAGAACAAAAGCAAAGATTTTTTTTTTTTTTTTTTTTAAGTTCAGAAACAGACCTGGTGCTTTTGGCAATGGTCCAAATTCATTTCTGGTAAACAGGAATTATAAATACTTCATAAATAGAATATCCCAAATAGAAAAAAAAAAAGCAAAAACAAAAACAAAAACAAACCAAACAGGTCTGAAAGGGAAGAAAGCATCTGCCTGTCAGACAGCTTCTAGAAGGCTACACTAACAACATGCTTCAAACTGTGAATTCATTCACTTGGGTTACAGGCCAAGGCAAAATCAGTCTCCCTTTAACCTCATAAGAAAAATTTGAAGTTCCATTTGGGAAGCATCAATCTGAGATGAGGCACATTTTCATTCACCTTCTCTCCTACTGGTGATTCCACACTGGAGAAGCATGGCATTCGTAAGTGGAAATAACTCCATGATATCTGTGCACCCCAAATAAACAAATCTTGTGTATTCAAATCCATGGACAGCGAATGCAAGCACTGGGCAGAGAAATGGGTAGAGAATGCAATGTGATACATGTTCTTCAGAGTTTGGAGGATGCAGAGATTGATACAAACACATAGTTGAAATTGCTTAAATGCTTAAAAGACCTGCTAGAGCCTACAGGTTGAAGAGAGAGTATTAATGGTGAGAGGGACACCAGTGGTGGTCCCCGAGGAAGAGATCCAATCTTGGATTTTCCTAAAAGTGACTCTGCCCATGTGGACACATGGATGGGAGAAGTAGCCAGATGGGAAGAAGCACAAGCAGCCGTGGGGGGAGTTTGATTTAAGGGCCTGACTGGAGGGGCTTCACCATGGCAGGGTCTCAGAAGACCCTAATGAAGGGTTCTTGGAGAAACCCACAAAAGCACCACAAAATTAAAAATAAAAATTGCATTTGAATATCCAACTCTCTCAGAGGGCACTGACACCATAGCAGCCTTATCTACGCTCTTCCTCTCCCCCACCCGTCGCCTAACTCACCAAAGCACAGGCAGGCAGGTGAGTGGAGGAGGAGGCAAACAGTGAAAAAGCTAACGCAAGCCAGAGCAGGGCAGGACAGGAAACTGCAAGCTGGTAAGAGATTCAAACTTTGACATTAGGCTGGCGAGGACTTCTTACTGCCTGAAAAACATGAAGAAGTGCTTTACTTCTTCGTGCCTGAAGAGAATGCACAGGCAGTGGGAACTGTAAGGGATTTTAGCTGGGAGCCTGCAGGAAAGATGTTGGCATGAAAGAATAAAGATGTGTGGCCCCTATTGTGTTCAGCTAGTTCAATAATAAATCAGTTACAACTGCATTTTCACATGGCAGTGTAAATATTGGATGAACAATCTTGTCAGTCCACGGTTGTTATCTGGACATATGCTGACAATAATAAGCTTCCATTTCCTTTATCATTAGGACTTCGTGGCTGCCAGTTTATAGGATTCAGTATTTCCTTTACCAATCTGCTTACACATATCCACACAGAGAGAAATGTACAGGCTTATACACACACATAACAGGAATCCAGTTCTTGAAAAATAGGTGAGAAGAAACCAAACAGGCACAGTCACTTGATGCTTAATATATTAAAAAATGAAAAGAGAATGAGTTCTTAGTTGTTGAGTAAAATAACGCCATATCAGACTAGACAAAAAAAAATGCTCTGAGTTAAAAATCACGATAATTACACAAATTTTGTGACACAAAGAGGACTCATTTTAACCTGTGAAATTTTCAAGGCTGCCTTACATACCACATCACCATTTGATTAAAAATATGTGTTACATTTTCCTACTTCTTGATGGAAGAATTTCCCACTTGTTAAAGAAGGTATGTTTTCAGCAATTTAGGTGTCTGAAACATAATCATAAGCCCAGAAGTGGAGAAAGGGCCTCTTGCAGGATATTAAAGACCTAAAATAAATTATGTTCAGGAGACTATAAAAATTCTTGGACTATAGGAAACTTCAGTTGTCACTAAATTATATTAACTGGTTTAACACAAACAAGTAGTGTTTCTAGTTAGATCAAAGGGAAGAGAGGAAAATATGAAGGGTGGGCAATATGGCTATTTGATTAACACAAATGCATTTTTCATGTTTAGAGAAAGGAAAACACTTGAACATAATCTCCAAATGGAAAAACAAAAATGTATAAAGAAAGCAGAAAGAGCAGCACAAGTCTGTTGATAAAAATGTAAAAAAAAAAAAAAATGTATATTCCCTAATGGTTTCTCAGATATTTCAGTACAGAAAATATTGAAAACAATAAAATTATTTTTTCTGATAATGATCTTTGTTCATCATAAAAATACTTGCTGGTATTCACAAAAATGTATTTTAAGAATTCATATAAATATAAATGCATTCTAGAAAGTTGTAGTGGAGAAAACTTACTAAAATTTAAAAATTTACTTTTAAGGAAGTAATACTTGATCATCTAAAACATTCATTTATATTCATCAGCTAATTCCTTGATAATGCCAGAAAAAAATAAATGTTACTACATGGGATGATCCAAAATGATTTTATTTTTTTTGGTCATATTTACAGCTAAGTGATAATATCTGTTTATAACATGGAATTGGTAACCTTAGGGAAGAAAAAATGAGGTTCAAGAAAAGAGAAAGATAGGATATATTTTCCTAGGCATATATTTCCATAAAACACTAACAGCAGAGAAATATTTTAAAAATAATAGAACAAGATCCAATGAAAAAACATGACTTGCCAATCCAGTATTGGCTTGTTCTCACCTAAGTACATATATAGGATGATGTGGAATTGAGAAATGAATTATCTTTACTGATGATCAAATGTACAACCCCCATCTACAAAATAAAATAATTCAAAGGAGACAAAATAGTGCTTTTGAATAAACTAATCATTTGTTATTTTAGGAAAGAGAGACAGAAATAATCAGGTCTTGGGTGAGTTATGTTTCTACACTGTCTTCAGTGGGAACTTGCAGCACTGAAAATAACTGAAGCTCCTTATTTCAGTCACCTCTGCTTCTATGACAAACACAATTCCTTTAAAAACAAAGGTTCTGAAAGATCAGTGATTGCCAAGAGTTGGAATATGTAATGAACAGACAGAACATAGAGGATTATTTTAGGGCAGTATGACACTATCATGATGTATATATGTCATTATAATTTGTCTAAACCCATAGCATACACAACCCAGAGGGTGAACTGTAATGGAAACTCTGGACTTTGAATAATTACAATGTGTCAATGTAGACTCATCAACTATAACAGAAGTGCCACTCTGTGAGGATGTGGCTGGGGGAGACAGACTGTGCCTATGGAGGACCAAGGGATATATAAGAAGTCTCTCTACCTTCATCTCAATTTTGCTGTGCACCTCAAACTTCTCTCAAAAAATAAAGTCTTAAAAAGTTGTCCAGTATCTCAGAAGAATACTGTAACCCAAGTCTGTGAGAGTGATTAAATACACCTCACTTCTATAATTGAAAGACTAATGTTTATCATTTGATTGTTGAAGGTTGTTGTTGTTTTAAGGGGAGGTGGGGCAGAGGGAGAGGGAGAGGGAAAGAGAATCTTAAGCAGGTTCCACACCTACCATGGAGCCTGACATGGGGCTAGATCTCATGACCCTGAGATCATAACCTAAGCCAAAATCAAGAGTCTGATGCTTAACCAACTGAGCCACCAAGGAGCCCCATGTTGAAGAATTTTTATAAGTTAGCCCCAAACATGAGAACATATGCTCTTACCCTTGTTCTACCCTTATTCAACCATCCATGATTTGGGAGGATAAAACACAAGGAGTTCAATAGGGAAATAAACATTTTTAAAAAAATCAGTAGACAAGGATTTTGGTGAGATTCTTTACAGACTATCACTGATAAGCTTTATTTATAAGACTAGCACTGATAAGCTTTCACAACAGTAGAAGAGGAGAGATTCCTTTTACAGCATTCAGTACCAAAGATAAAGCATTATAAGAAAATGTTTTATTAGATCAAACATATGATTTGAAATAAACTCCATTATGATTTGAATCTATCTCTGAATAAAATATACTAGCAACTGCTTCTAAAATTTGCCATATCCCAAATCCCTTGTATTGATTTTTCTACAGAGAATGCATGTTTTTAAAAATGTAATTAATCATATAGTAGTGATCAATAACTTGCTATTTAAAAAAAATCAAAGCTCTTTTCCACATAAAAGTAAAAATTCAGCAATCTACTCTAAATGCCATTTCTGCTGGGCTTTTGAGAAGTGACCATCATTATCTTAATTCCATGACCCTCCAACAGAGATGACTAAGTCTACCACTTGGGCTTCCATTAACCAAGACTCAGGTGAGCAATACAATTTTCCATGTATTTTGAAAATTTGCATCAGTCTGTGGACATTTCTAGAAGTATGAGGTTCCCTGAATGTCTACAAGGATTTACTTTTGATTAAACACAAGAACCAAGAACTTCAGGTTTTAGCAATAACTTGAAATTTCTTTCCTTAATCGCTCTGTTAAACAGTTGTGGCAAATAGTAAGAAGAGAGGAAAAGAATATGGATTGGGTACAGGGTGCAGTATGAGATATTATGCAACATATTTAATTTAATCCTCATCCTATGACCTTGAGGTATATAATGTTCAATTCAAAAACAGGAGCTTAGGGAATCTGAAAGATTGACTAAGATCACACAGTAAGTGAAACATCTTGGACACACTCAGCTTCTTTCTGCCTGAGCCCTGCCCATAATTTTTAGATATTAACAAAATGAAATAATACAGATGGTCCTTTTTAAAGAAGCCAATCTGTTCAGCTCAGCACACGCTGACTCCTTGTCTTGATTATTTTCCAAGGATTACATTAAATAATTGCTGAAATTTTATTTACTTTCCCAGATTTTACCTATATCCTAAGAACAAGGCCAACACAGTATCAACAAAATAATATGTTTATTACAAAGCACCTCACTTGCAAAATAAAGTATGAGAAGAAACCAATTCTAGCAGGCTTCAGCTTGCAACTCACATAAATTGGCCCAGGTATAAAATAGTCCCACAGTTAACATGGATGAAGTCCCTGCTATGCACAGGCACTGCTCTGGTGGTAGGTGGAATAGCTACAAAATTACACTCCAGTGGAAATGCCCTATCATACAGAGGGATGGGTACACAGCACAATGAGAGTGTGTAATAGAGGTCTGATCTCATAAGAACGTAAGGAAAGGCTGTGTTAGTGAAGTGGCTGATATTATAGAACTATATTATATTATATATAACTACGTTGAAAGGTAAAAAAAAAAAGGATACATTTAAACATTTTATAGATTTGAAATTGGGAGTTTGCCTACTGTAAACTTTTCATTTTACAGATGAATAAACTGCAGGCTGATCAACTGACTCATCTTCGTCCCAGAGCCAATAAATGGATTGAATTATTTGTACCATTTAGCACCAGCCTTATGATACATAGAGAAACAAGACAGAAAAACACGTATATGTTTTTATGTGTATGTTTAAGAGTATGTGTATGTGTCTAAACACTGAGGTGTATTTTTTTAGGGCTGAAAATATTTCCCTAAGGATGGCCCACCATGCTCTTGCCATAAACAACCAAGAAAAAAAATTCATGGCTTCATAACACCACTTGGATCATGAGAAGGAAGCAAACAAGAGAAATGCTAGCCTTCTAATTCACATACTGATACTGTACCCACAGGCTTCTCTGCTTTTGATATATATTTTAAAAGCACATAAGAATCATCAGTAATGACTGTTCATTTAAAAGTTGCACCAAGTATTTCATACAAATACCTGGCTTCCTTATAACATCTCTATGCAACAAGGAGGATTACTATCCTATTTTTACAGAAGAAAAAATGAAGATACACAAAGATTGAGCATTTGCCTAAAGTCAGGCTGCTAGTAAGTATCAGATCCAGTTTTTGAATCCAAGTCCGAAGGACTTCTATTTGTGTTCCTAAGTGCGATCCTCTTCTGCTTCTCTCTAAAACCATTTTCTATAGAACCTGCACCAGGACTTCATTCTACTTATGAGAACATAAAGGAAATCATAAATGCAAGGAGCAAAAATATTTGCTTTTACACCTAACAAAACAACATTCTGTTTTCCACATACAGTCTAAAATTTACTGCAATGCCAAAAATTAAAAATACCACAGCCAGGAACAAGTGTTCCTTGTGAGATGTGACTTCAAGTCTTTTATAAAAAGAAACTTCCATTTGTTGAAGTACATCTATAGATGCATAACATGTATTTGAAAGGAATTACTCTTCTTAGAAGAGATGACAGCAAGACAAGTCAGACAAAAATGTCTAAGGAAAGCAGCTCTCCCCTCAACTTGGAGCCTTGTCCTCTTTACCATCAGCATCCCAGCTGGGGAAAAAGGAAGGATGAATGTTCTCACAGGACTCTGAAGGAAATAAAAGAAAAAAGTAGAAGGAAGAATGGTTCAAACAGAGGAGCTCTTTCTACACAAGCAGTGTTTTTCATTTGATGTTTGCGGGAATCTTTTACAAATGTAATCTCATCGGTCCTCAGAATAACATTTGGAGGAAATGGATCTCAGTCCTTAATGTCCTGCTTTGATAACCACAGTATATTGGACAAGCGAGCCCAAAGGGGTGAGTGATTGAAGAGGCTGACCAGGAAAGACAAGGTTGGGGTCCAGTACCCGTAGATCTGCCTTATTCTCCAAGGTCTGGCTGTCTGCCCTGATGGGCAACAACAGTTCTCCTGTCTTCCTCCCTCTCCTCTGGACCCCAGCTGGGCATCAAGAAAGGTTCAAGCACGAACAAAACAACTTTGACCAAGTGAAGAGGACTTTACTTGGGGTTTTGCATTTTTTTTTTTTTAAGGCCCAATTATGCATCGTCTGTCCAAATGGTCTTCAACACATGGTTCCTATTCCTACCCCTGTCGTAGCTAGGGAACAATCTGGCTTAGAGCAACAAGTTGAAGTGCTATGTGGTTTCTGAATATCTGATAAAAAAGTGAGGTGTCAGCTCCCATTGGTGACAAGGCTGATGTGTGACACGTTAAAAACGACATCAGAACTGAATCCCTGTTTTATCTCAGAGTGACTTATCACAGAGACAGGGCAGCTCTGTAGGGACCACAACCTGTGTTTCTCCACGCAGCAGCTCTATCAGTATCACAGCATGAGGAGCATATAAAATTTATGGAAATGGTATTTCGTGTTTCTGATGCCCCAGCTGGTAGGCTGGCAAGGAGGCACTTACGATTCACGCAAAAAGGGCAGAACAAGTAAAGTATGGATTGTGCTCCGGCGTGGTGAAAGTAGGTTCTGGAGGCAGATTGCTGGATTTAAAATCCGGCAAACATTCCTAAGATACTTCCCTTTGGATGAGTTATTTTGCTATATCTCATCCTCCTCATCTATGAAATGCTATGGTGCGGTTAAAGAAAATGCACATAAGTTACTTAGCATAATGACTGGAAGCGCTCAAAGATATTAGCTGTCATGACTATATATTTACCTTAAATTTTCCTTAGAAATTGTCTTACCAGAACATTTCTATTTGGTTTATACAATAAAACAGAGGAAACTTTTCAGAAAATTTTTCTTCAACTTCATTTCTCACTTAAAAAGGACATATATGCATAATTGAGCATGTGGGTAAATACATATATATATATGTTAAAACTACCAGATGAATTAAAAAGTTAGAATTGTTAGGCATCATGAATTTAAAGGTTATAGGATTTTTTAGTGGGCAATATGGGTACATTTGAAGTGTTTCTGTTGTTATTCAGACATCTCTGATAATTTCAAATTTCATTTAACAGTACAGTATAACAGCTTATAAGCAAAATATACGTTAAGAATTTTCCAACTTTTCGGGGCACCTGGGTGGCTCAGTCATTAAGTGTCTGCCTTCGGCTCAGGTCATGATCTCGGAGTCTCAGGATCAAGCCCCACATCGGGCTCCCTGCTGGGCAGGAAGCCTGCTTCTCCCTCTCTCACTCCCCTTGCTTATGTTCCTCTCTAGCTGTGTTTCTCTCTGTCAAATAAATAAATAAAATCATTTAAAAAAAAAGAATTTTCCAACTTTTCCCCTTGCCTACCTTGACTTAAACATACCAGCCTGAATAGTAAAAAAAATTACTTATAGTTCATACATCTTTTCTATACAGCATATACAGATGTTGGTGGACCAGCATCTCTGTGATGAGAACTGCCAGGTTTATTCTATCCTTTAAAATTCTTATTTTGGCTTTCGTTGTCCTCTAGCCATGTTATGGTATCTAGCTTCTTCAAATTAGAAGGCAGGGACTCTGCTAGTATACTTTCCTACTATATATCTGATTACAATTAAAACAAATTCCAGCATCACAGGGGATATGGAGGATGGGTAGAATTAAAAAAAAAAAAATTTGTAAAGCAGGCCTTAAGTCTCTTCCAGCAAGATGTATCTCTTCTAATTATATTTGTCACTATTTTTCCTGGTTTAAAATCTTTAACTCCAAGGAAAGATTATTACACTCCACCTCCAACTGTGTTACATTTAAATCCTAACAGGAATAACGTCGCATCCTTAGGAAGAAGATATGCTTTTTATATCCAGAGTAAAAAAAGTAAAACACACACTATATGTGTGTGTGTGTGTGTGTGTGTGTGTATCTAAAAATACATATATTTCTTTTTTTTTCATATATTTCTTTAGAATACTTGTAAAGTGCATAAGTGCATATGCAGAAACATTTCTAAAAATATTAATCTCAAGAAAATGTTAAGTCATTTACGTGTGAAATTATCTATGGTTATGCATTCATATATTCATTCATTCATGTACAAGCATGTATTTCTATCTTACTCCACAAGACTCAGGATACCCAAATGAAGAGAAACAGTCCTTTTGTTTAAGTGCTTTCAAAGTTAAGGGATAAAGAATGTTCTCAAATAATTATAATGTTGTGTAGCAAGGAAGAGAGCCACCAAATAGAAACTGAGGGCTATGGAATTTTGAAAAAAGGATTCACTTTTAGGGTGCCTGGGTGGCTCAGTGGGTTAAAGCCTCTGCCTTCGGCTCAGGTCATGATCTCAGGGTCCTGGGATCGAGGCCCACATCTGGCTCTCTGCTCATCAGGGAGCCTGCTTCCTCCTCTTTCTCTGCCTGCCTCTCTGCCTACTTGTGATCTCTCTCTCTCTTAAATAAATAAATAAAATATTAAAAAAAAAAAAAAGGATTCACTTTTAGCTGGGAGGGTGGGATGTCTGCAGCTAGATGTAAAGGAGGGGGCAAAAAAGAGGAAAGAACAAAGCTGCATCTGAGTCAGCAGCTTACAGCCCTCAGTAAGAAATCAGAGAGGAAGGGCATTCCAGGGGGAGAAAGAAAGATATGTAAGGGTGCAGAAGAGCAATGGCCTTGGGCGTGTTCATAAAGTGGGGAGTAGTTAATTCAAAGCAAGGCCAGAATCAGGAAGACAGTAGACAAAGCACGCTTGCAAAAAAGGCATGATTCCTATTCTTACAGAGTCCGGATGCGGACGATGGAAATGGTTAAAGATTACAAAGACTTGAAGCTTCCATTGTCAATGTGGGGGTGATGCCCTTAAAACAAACAGGAAAATCAGATTAAACAGAAATAGTGTCTATTTTTTGGAAATGTGACAATTTTAGGTTGTCTATCAATGAATTTGAAGTACTAGGATGGCAAAAGAAAGCATCACAAGTAATACCAATAAATTATGTCGGCCTATCTGAAAAGGACTTAAGATGGGACACAACTTACTTAGTCTCATACCACGGACCTTTTTCTCCTCAGAGTTGGAAACTGTGGTTCTCCTGTATTCTTTACATTTTTCATTTTAATTTTTATCTCTAACTGATCAAACTTTTACCCCTCTACATGTTAAGCAATTTGAGATAAAGGTTTATACATGTGGTTACGATATTCCTCATGGTGTTTATTAGCAAGAGGTCTTCTCCACGTAACAGGCACTTGGAAAACAAGTTCTAATCAATAGGGAAGAAACAAGTCTACCTCAGAAGCCTAAAACAAATCAAAAGAAAAAGAAGAGCAACTACAGCCTATTAAAAAATGAGATTTTCCATAGATGAAGACTATTGCATAAGCTAAGGTCACTGAAATATATGATATATAAATACAGCCTATCTCTTTGAATTTTGCACTGCTTTTTGTATTATCACTGCATTTCAATTAGTTTAAAAGTATTTTGAGCACCAGAATGTTAAAGAAAGCAGGCTGTCACGCTTTTTTTGTTTTGTTTTGTTTTGTTTAAATTTTAGGTCCAAGAATATAAAAAAAAATGGGATGCTAAGATTTTTCTTATAAAAAGTGAGGGGAAAATAAAGAGTTGGTTCTTTCATTGGCTCTGAAATATTTTATTTATTTATTTTTTTTATTTTTTTTTTTTAAAGATTTTATTTATTTGACAGAAACACAGCCAGAGAGGGAACACAAGCAGAGGAAGTGAGAGAGGGAGAAGCAGGCTTCCAGCTGAGCAGGGAGCCCTATGTGGGACTCGATCCCAGGTCTCTGGGATCATGACCCGAGCCGAAGGCAGTTGCCCAACCAACTGAGCCACCCAGGCGCCCCTTTTTTTTTTTTTTTTTTTTTTGAAATATTTTATGCACATGTAAGGTAGATATAGTGTGATATCCTTTCATTGTTGTTAAAAATACATATGGTACTTTTTAGACAAATGATATAGTGCCTCCATGTGCTGCAGCTAGACTTTGTAGGCTCAAAAGTCCTTGATTCCATTTCATCTTGACCACATTCTAGTAAAAGAGGAATTCTTAACTCAATTACAAACGATGCCAGTGAAGCTCATATTAACTTGCCTGATGTTTTGAGGCTATGAAATCAAAGAGCCTGATAAGTAATCTCCATCTTTGGATTTTTTCTTATTACTATGGTCATTGTTACATATTTATTTAACTCCAACTGGTTATTCTCTAAAATTCAGCTTTTCTCCTCATTTAGTATGAAAACAAAGCTTCCAACTGCTTTCAGTAACTACTGAACCCTAAACATAGAAGCAATATTTTGTGTGGCAGTACTGAACATTGATGACACTGCTAGGTTAATGTAAAAATCGAAAGAATGAACAGTCTTACAATCTTTAAAAAATTATTTCTTATCCCAAGAGCATATACTAGAGCAAATTATTTCCTACTCTAAGAGCCAAAAAAATAGGAGTATTCCCAATATTTCCCACACATATACAATTGGGTTATTTATATAGACCTCTGGGGGAATTATGTAGCAGCTCTATATTCTATGAAGATTTTACTTTTAGCGGGTTCTAGATTTTAAGTAAGCTAATTTCATTATTTCCTAATCTAGCCTCTCATTTCCCTGTATTGGAACAGTTGTATTCTACTATGTTGCTGTATCTTCTAGAAATGCACACCACATCTGCTCTTAGGTAGTACACCGTTACAGAAAAAAGATGATGGTTGAATTCTAGCTGAAGGAGAACTGTTAGACTTCCCCATGTGATATCATTTTACCAGGAGTCAGACAAGTAAACAAAAAGTCAAGTGAACTAAAAAAGTCTGATTCCCCACTTGGAGAATACTGCACTTTACAAAGGAGTTCTGTGAAACTTGGATTTGTCACTTCAAATCTCTGTGCCTCATTTCTCATGTAAGTTTATTATGAGAATAAAAAATAAATGTGAACATACTTTGAACATTATATCCAATGTCCTATCATGAAAATTGGGGGCAGGAGGATCCTAACACACTTTATTTCAATATAATTTTGTCAGTGGTGATATTTTTTAATTCATCTATACATTTATATCTTTGTCCTGTACTATGGGGTAACCTACAACTGCTTAGTTTTCTCACACAGGTATAGTAGGTGGTTTCACTCATTTCATTCATGTCCAGACTGTTCAGGGGATGGACTCAACTCTCCTCCTGACAATATGCAAGTATCAAGTTTGGAAATAAATAAATTTTCACTCATTTCCATACAAACATCTAAATTTAAAAGATTAGACCACCAAACAAACACACACACACACACACACACACACACACACACACACACACGGCGCCTGGGTGGCTCAGTTGGTTGGGCAACTGCCTTCGGCTCAGGTCATGATCCCGGAGACCCGGGATCGAGCCCCACATCGGGCTCCCTGCTCAGCGGGAAGCCTGCTTCTCCCTCTCTCACTCCCCCTGCTTGTGTTCCTTCTCTGGATGTGTTTCTCTCTGTCAAATAAATAAAATCTTTAAAACACACACACACACAAAACAAATAAACAAACAAAAAAACTAGTTAATACTTCACTCAACGTATGCTACCTCTATTACACAGTTATAAATGTGCCTTTAATGATTTTCCAAGTAGTTAAAAAACAAAAGATGTGCTTTTTGAGGCTCTCTGTATCTAAATAGTGTTATTAGTAGGAGAACATTGCACTGATTTATTGACAACACTGGGTATCAGAGTGAATTCCAAACTACTAAGTTCATGTCACCTTGAAATATATATATATATAGTTAAAGAGCAGAGACATACAGATATTATGACAAAGGTCTATGAGACCTCAGAAACCTTTCCCCTATAAATGAAAATGAATCAAATATAAGTGACTTCCAGTCTTTATTAAGGCACCAATAAAACAAATTTGAGTTTGAAGGCAGTCAAAATGTGACTGTTTTTACTGTGTTTATCCCTAGTCAGTTTTATTTTGGCTGCTGAAGATAGCTTTAACACTACTGAGATTTATCTTATTTTTATTAACATTTCAACAATATTGAAGAGCTATATATTTTACCAAAGTAGTAGAAGCTGAATTTATTTTTCTAAGACTGTAATAAATAAGTCAAGAGTACAGCTTTTAGCCAAATAAATGAGTAGTGACCTTAAAATTATTTTCCAGTTTCAACCTCAATAAAATCATTGCACTTAATCATTTCATTTTTTTTTTAAGATTTTATTTATTTATTTGACAGAGAGAAACACAGCCAGAGAGGGAACACAAGCAGGGGGAGCGAGAGAGGGAGAAGCAGGCTTCCCGCCGAGCAGGGAGCCCGATGTGGGACTCGATCCCGGGTCTCCGGGATCATGACCTGAGCCGAAGGCAGTCGCTCAACCAACTGAGCCACCCAGGCGCCCCACACTTAATCATTTCAAAGCTGCATTGTGACTTTGATATTAATTGCAAGTTTGTATCTAGAATATTTTTTTATGTAATGACTTCAAGATAGCAAAAAACTTTTTAAAAACTTACTATGATGAAGCTAGGAAATTTGGGTTTAGAGGATTCATTCACTTGTCTTTGCTTTTCAATCACTGTGTCCTAATCTTGGCTGAAAACCAGATATCCCACTACCTTTACTACCAAGCAACCCGATAATTCAATTAATATAAATTCCAGGAACAACTCAACTTGCTTATGTCAGTAGCTATCATTTCTTTTAACATTATATGACAATGAGTACTTACCAATAATCCCAATGAAATAAAAACAAATACACATGCTCTTCATGAAAATCATATAAACATCTTTCATTTATCTATCATATATATACACACACATGATTTTCATGAAGAGAAACATTTGCATACCTAGTACTCCCATAGGCTGATATTGAATGAAAAGGTGTTTCTGAAGTCCTGAAGCATGTGCTGTTCATATGACAGCCCATAAACTATAAAATCCAATTTTTCAATATGTCTATTATTGATGGGTTTATAACCATAAAAGAGATAATAGACACACAAATATATACGTACATGTATTTACAGAAATACATGTTTCATAAACATTCAAGTTTCTCTAAAAATTTAGGATAAATGCCAAATGCTAAATGCAAATACTATATAAGTAATGGTAATAAAGTGAACTTTTATTGAAATATAAAAAATATCAAAGGTAATTCAGCATTTTTGTTAATGAAAGAGGAACTGTCAACCAAATTCTTCATTTAGAAGAGAAAGAATTAGTGAGAAGGGAAAACACAGATGTAGGCAGTAGATAATTTTTGTTTTCCAAACTATAAGATACCTACTAGCTGCATCTTGAACATAGTCAATAATATGTTGTGATCCTGAAACTTCAATCTATTGAGACTAATAATAGTACTAATAGTACTAATAATGACTGATGACACATTGTAAGAATACAGCCGTGCAATTACACAAATGCAAAATTGCCAAGCCAACAAAAATTCCTACGTATGCACTTGCCAAAAAGGCACATCAAAAGGAAAAAAAAAATTCTAAGAGAAAATGCTCCAGGTAAGATCTTCTTATACCTTTGTTTAATATAATTAATGAAAATGAAACATATATTTTATTCCTGATCATTCTTTTGGTTGCTAATCAGTATTAATGATAGTTAATTACCTCATATGTAGTTTCCTATCTTCAAATCCATTTATCTCCCAAGTCTGGGAAGATGACAAACAGGCTGTGTGTCCATGTGTTCTTACACAATCTCTAGGATGTTAAGCCTCTACTCTGGTCATTTCTGTCACTTTAATAACATTCTCCATCCAATGACCTAACTAGTACTTAGGATTTCAATCTCTGCTAATTTGATTTAAAGGTGATTAAAGGTGATTCTCTGGAGAGCCTAACAGAGAATATGGACTTTTTATGACAACATGCTTACAAATAGAATAAAATGTATGCCTATCTTTTGGGTATGTCATCCATTAATGTATTCATTAAGTACATATTGAGTTCCATCTAGATGGGAAGGACTCTGGTACAAGATTCTGCAGATGCTAAAGCAAAAAAAAACTAAATCCCTTTCCTCAACAAGTGTGTGTGTTTTTTTTTTAAGATTTTATTTATTTATTTGACAGAGAGAAACACAGCCAGAGAGGGAACACAAGCAGGGGGAGTGAGAGAGGGAGAAGCAGGCTTCCCGCCGAGCAGGGAGCCCGATGTGGGGCTCGATCCCGGGTCTCCGGGATCATGACCTGAGCCGAAGGCAGTCGCTTAACCAACTGAGCCACCCAGGCACCCCAACAAGTGTGTTTTATAGTGATTACTGGACTACCTATATAAATCACTCTCCCTCCCCCCCACATCGAACCATAATTTTTCTTTCAGAAAGTATAGGCATGAACTGATTATACAAATAATCAAGTTTACAACCCTTGTTTTTTGTGACAAGAGATGCATTTTAAGCTCTAGATGAACAAAATCAACACAAGATAGAAATCATTATAGAATGCAACTATTATAAAATGTTAAACAAAGGTTTACACAATGAATTATCCTAAGTAGAGTAAACAAATTCCCATGCTGTGTGTATGGGTGTGTAAATGCTTTAAATTGAATGGAATTTCTCATTTCCCTTTGAGGGGCGCCAACATGGACAATTACTGCAAATAATCATAAAGAAGGCTGCCCACTTACCACCACTTCCCTTCCTACAGAAAAGGACCTTCATGTCTAATGATGTAAGTGCTCTAAAACCATGCTCCCTGACCAGAGCTTACCAACCCAGGACAAACACCATGATTCAAACTGGAGCATTCCAATTCTCTGTCCTAGGAATTTTAAATTTGGAGGTCATTGGCAGTCCACTACTGTCAGTGGACAGCAATGCCTACTTCTGTAGCATCCAGAATTATTCTTGCTCTTGCCTTACCTACCCATGTTGTCTAGCAATTTCTTCAACTAAACAAACCAGTCTTTTCTCATCAAACCCTCTAATGCTGGGGTTACCTTATATCATTTGCAAGACATTCAACTAAAGAATATATAAGTAATGGGATGGGGAGGGACAAAGGAATGAAATAAACTTACATAGTCTCTGGTCTTGTGTTCATGAGTGATGATATTATCAAATGTGAGATGACAATGACCTTTTTAAGAGACTAGCTATTCAGAAAATAGGAAAATGTTAACAGGATTGATAGCACTAATATAAAAAAAAGAAGCAAGGTACAAAAGCATTTCCCTCTTTCTTTTTTCAGTTTTACAAAAAAATATAGTTCTCAGTCTACTGAATCTAAAATCTTAATGTTAAAGAAAGCTCACTTTAGTGGATTTTTTTCATTTATGAATATTTTAGACTTAAAAGTTTAGACTGTGACATAAAAGAACATAGCATTCCTATACAAGATAATTGTATACATTTTATGTAGATAGTACTTCAGTATTTAAAAGAATCTTTCTCAGTTAAGACAAATTTTTACCCTTTTTAACAAGTAGCAACAGATTATATTAGGAAAAAAATGGTAATAGGAAACAATGTATATTGGATTGTAGGAAAAGAATATTGCAACTGATAGCATGAGGGAGCACTGAGAAGAAAGGAGAAAAGTATTTTATGAATAAGAGAAAAAGTTCCAGGGTTTTTACACTGTCAAACCTCTAACTTATCTTCTTCCAACCACCATCATTTGTGGGGAGAGACAGAACTTAGGTTGGTTGAAAAGGCTCACTTGGACAGTCTGTCACACCACAGAGACAAACAAGAGTTCAATGACCTGCAGAAAAATAGTTATCGCTGGAGTTTGTGACACTAAGGAGAAAATGTAGAACAAATCACAGGAAAGGATTTAAAGTTTAAGGTAGAATTCATGGTAAGGGTCAAAGACTGAAAAATTAAATACTGTTGAGATATGTATCTAATTGTACCTTATTTAAAAAAAAAAAACCTTGCTCCAAAATTAATATGTATTTGCTGTTCTAGTCAATGTTTACTAAAATTTAGATGCTTTAAGAACAGATATACTCTTTTCTTCATTTTAATTTTTTTTAAGATTTTATTTTTAAGTAATCTCTCCATCCAATGTGGAGCTCAAACTCAGAGCACCGAGATCAAGAGTTTCATGTTCTACCCACTGAGCAGGTCAGATGCTCCAAGAATAGATGCCTTCTTGTAGGGACTGTTTCTTATCACGTACACAGACTATTCAGGAAGCCACTTCTTTAGAGTATATGTGGTCTCATCTTTCTTAGAGGGCACTGAGAACGAGAGTGGTAGTTTTTCCATTTTTGTACTGAAGATTTCTGCGAAGTCTTACTTGCAAGTTATTCAGTATGTACTGGTTTTGGTTCCAGTTTGGCTAGTAGGTACTTTTAGGCATTTGAGCCTTTTCATTAACCTGAACTATCTCCATTTCATTCACTTAACATGTATTTTTCAAGGAGCTCCCATCCCACTGAAAACAGGAGCCTCTATAAAGTTGAAATGTGCACTCCTAGGATAAATCCCTAACAAGATTTGTGCCCAATTTCCTGCTATAAAAATCTTTGTGGATGATCTACTTACCATCCCTCAGCGTGTATAAGGGCTATAGCCTGGCAAGACGGTACAAGGAGAGGCAAGCTACCTGATCGTCAAGGTCATTTCTGGTATTGACATAATAAGCACTCAAAATATTTTAAATCAATAAATAAGTCAATGAATGAATGTATATAAGACTATTATAACAATCTTTAGCAAATCATCAAAGTCACTTAGCCACAGCCTTACTTCTTCAACAGCTTGTTTATGATGAATTATGTCATTGTGGGGAGTTCAGCAATGGTCTCTTGGCTCCTTGTGGCTATTCTGCCCCTCTGACACTAACTAGCTTTGTGATCTTGGGCAAGTTACTTCGGGATTCTGTTTCTTTATCTGTATTATGGATTTAATGGTGTTTTGTAAGGATTCTATGAAATAGGGGATCCTGGGTGGCTCAGTCATTAAGCATCTGCCTCTGGCCCAGGTAATGATCCCAGGCTCCTGCAATCAAGCCCTGCATCGGGCTCCCCGATTAGTGAGAAACTTGTTTCTCCTTCTCCCACTCCCCCTGCTTGCATTCCTCTCTCACTGTCTCTCTCTGTCAAATAAACAAAGAGAATCTTTAAAAAAAAAAAAAGATTCAATGAAATAATACACAGAAGGTGCTTAACACAGTATCTAGTATTTAGACAGTAGTATTTATTTTTAATACATTCTATCAGCTCACCTAAAGTGAAAGATCAGCTTTTTGAGCTAGACCCTCATTGTGGCAGACTATAAATAAACTGAGGCATACATCACATACCACCAGAGCTGATGAATGCTTTAGAAAACATTTTTTTTATAGAATTATACTATTCAAGACTACATTCTTCATAAGATATACAGTATGGTGTGCTCCTGCTTCCCACTTTCCAACCAGACTTTTGTGCTGGGCGTCCCTTTCGCCCTGCTTATTTCCCTCCCAATAAACACCGATGGATGTAAGTGACAGAGATTTTTACATTAAGAAAAGGAATAGAAATTTTCTTCATAGTTTTTCTTTCACATTAGAGGAGCAGTATTTTTCTCACAGTGTTTTTCTATTTGTTACTAACAAATAGGAAATTGGCTTAAGTGAAGACCGCCCATCCTGTGAGCACCTGGACCACAGTTTATAGTCAGAAGCATCAATTCAAAACAGCAGAGAGATGCATCAGTAATTATGAAATCTTGTGAAAGTGAATAGGCAATTAGTGGATTTTCATTTTATTTTTTAATTTTCATGGGAAACTCAAGTGTATTCAATTCCTTCACTTGCAATTATAGGGCTAATTAACAGGAATTGGTGCTGCTCTGTGTATGATAATGACACTTAGTTGTGGGCTGGAAAACCAATAAAGAATTACAAATGAAATTAAATTCAATATGAAAACAGGCCATATTAAAGAAAGGGTGAGAAGAGCAGCTAGCCACTTAAACATTAAACAATTACACAGAATATACATTTACAGTTGCCTGGGCATTTACGAGCCAAGTACCCAGTTATTCAATGGGACATTAATTTATAGTCTGAGAAATATTAAACTTCCACAAACCTAAACTATAGCTGAGGTTTATTTTCTAAAAATGTGCTCGACTATTTTGGGGAGTCTATAAAATATTAAATCATTCAGGGGTGCCTGGGTGGCTCAGTTGGTTGGGCGACTGCCTTCTGCTCGGGTCATGATCCTGGAGACTCTGGATCGAGCCCCACATCGGGCTCCCTGCTCGGCGGGAGGCCTGCTTCTCTTTCTCTCACTCCCCCACTTGTGTTCCCTCTCTGGCTGTGTTTCTCTCTGTCAAATAAATAAATAAAATCTTTAAAAAAAAATATATTAAATCATTCAGCCATGCTTTATTGTGACAGACACTTGGAATCCAAGTATGAACAAAATACATCCTGTGTCTCTGATACCACAGTTGAGTTTAAAAAAAAAAAAAAAAAGCAGATACATCCACGTCCTTAATTGCACAAATTCTCAACCTCTATTCTAAATATTTCTTTCACCTCCTTGTCTAAATGTCTCTCCCACAAGGGCACTTCCTGGAACCTTCTCTTCTCTTTCCATCACGTACAGAAGTCTGGTAGGTGTCTTAACTATCACTGCACATTTTTCCCCTTTCCCCCCAAAAAAATCCAGTTGTGAATTTACTGTCATAAGATCCTCTCTACTGTATCTCCTTGTCACAGTCAACTATGACAACTGCAGATGTTTGCTCCTCAATCCTTGAAAATTTTAGCACTGGATTCCTATACACATACTCAAAATTCTCAGAATTCTTTGTAATAGCAACATCCAAAATATTAACCTCTCAATACTCTGGCCACTCAAATCCTTAACTTATTCCTCTCTAATAATATGGTGATCTTATCACCAATTCACCTCAGTCTTTCATGCTCCAGCTCCACTCTTATTAACCATAAACACAACCCACCCCAATCTCAATTTCCATAAGCCTCATCTATCACCTTCATCTTCTATCATTCCAACTCACTCTGGTACCACCATTATTATCCAACTCCTGTAGGACCAAGAACTGATTGACCTGCTGATTATTTTGCTTATGTTCTTAATTCCCTTTTTACTTAGCTTAAAATCCATGGTCCATTATAAGGCTCCTCATTATAAGGCTAACTACTAACCCTAAACTACCGCCACTTTCTTGAGTCACTCATTTTTAAAAAATATGTCTAAAGGGGCACCTGGGTGGCTCAGTTGTTAAGCGTCTGTCTTGGGATCAGGTCATGATCCTGGAGTCCCGGGTTCGAGCACTGCATCGGGCTCCATGCTCGGTGGGAAACCTGCTTCTCCCTCTCTCACTCCCCTTTCTCATGTTCCCACTCTAGTTGTGTTTCTATTAAAGAAATACATAAAATCTTTAAAAAAACTAAAAAAATACATCTATAAATACAACCAACTCTGTACTTACTATATGCACAGTTGAATAAATGGAAAATCTACTCTTATTGCCACTTGTCCTGCTGCCATCCTAACCCAAACTATCATCATCTCCTGGATTAATGGATTTCAGCTTCTTCCTTCATCTCAGTAGGGTACTTTCAAAATATCAGCTCCTACTCCTTTCTTCCTTGCTCAGTACCTACTAGTCATACTAACTTTCTGTAATTCTCAGATCCAGGCACAAGCCAGGGTCATTGCCCAGACTTTTCCCTCGGATTGGAATGTCCTTCCCCCAGAGCCATATGGCTCACATTCTTAGCCTGGACGGTGTTTACAGTATCATAATATGAAAAAAGGGACCCAATAAACTGTATAGAGAAAAGACGGCAAGAACGTGAAGATGGTTAGTGTTATGTTAGGAGGTGTGAAAACTAAGGCCAACAGAATCAAGTATAGGGTGAGAAGCTAATGTCCTATCATAGCTCAGCAAGGATCTCTTTAACTGGCAGACACATCCTTAAAAATATAGATAGATCCAGTCTGATCTTAATAGTATAAAATAGTTCAGTCACACAACTGACCACCTTCATATTTCAGGTTTTCTATAAAAATATCTAGTAGTTTGGATTTTCATGTACTTTTCCATTCCAATACAGCATGGACTACTCACTCTAATGTTAATGCCCCTCTACTAAGTGTTCTTTTTACTCATTGTTTGAGTAAGTCACCACAGTTGTTACAACTTAGCATCTTAGGCACTGGCTTACAGGCAAAGAAGGTAGTGAACACTGATGTATATATATTGGACTTGATGCTTTACATAATATTATTTTTAAAATATTTATTTATTTGAGAGAGAGGGTGGGGAGGAGCAGAGGGAGAGGGAGAGAAGCAGACTCCCTGCTGAGCACAGAGCTGGATGGGGGCTCGACCTCACAACCCTGAGATCATGACCTGAGCTGAAATCAACAGCTGGAGGCTTAACCAACTGAGCCACCCATTAGCCCTATTATCCATAGTATTTCTAATTAATAAATGGCCATTTTAGCATAATCCTCAGTAAGTTTATTTTATTCTAGGAAAAGACTGCTTATTGATATCAATATATTGACTTAATGTTGGTGTTCACTGACACAATATGGTCCAGTCACAGCAAGTCCCAAAGTAAAAGCCCCTTTGTAGAGTCTTGTGTGTAGAGGTTCCCTTTAGTGCCTTCTCTTGCACCACTCACCACGATGTGGCATGGTGTGATTTCTATTTCAAAATGACAATGAATGTGAAGAAAATCTTCAGAAAAAATTTCTATACTCATTATGGGATGTGAAGCTGTCACATACTCTACTGAATTTATGGTTTATTCCAGCAGAAAATAATCACACAGCAAAGCAACACTTTGAAATAATATGTTTGGTCTTAAAGTGTCATAGTTTTTTGTGTGGAAGGTAACAGGGTTGAGGTGGAGGTCTCATCTGAAGAACATAAGTAATTCCAAATTTATACCTAAAAATTACATTATTTCATCTGGTAACTCAAAGACACTGGTTTTCATCCCATTTCCCTCCTGGTTATATACTATGAACAACCTGAATTCTTCTAAATGCACATTTCTATCCCCAAAAGTTTGTTTTATAGAAATATTCCAAATTCATGCTTTTCATAGTTATTGGAAAAAAAATGGGAAAAAGAGCAAAATTTCAATATCTTGAAGCATCACACAATTAGAAAATATTTGAGTACATGGTGTGTGCAAACCATTCCACTACATTTGTACAGGATATGTCCATTTTTCAAATGGTCTCTGCACTCAAACCATATTATAAAACAGAAATATAGAGGCATTTCTAATAAAAACAGAGAGAGTAGTAGATTCATAGAGAAATTTGCAGGATACAATAAGACTATGATACATAAAAGGAAGGCAGCTGTTTTGTCAATGGAATCAGAGAAGGCTCTAGGAAAGCCCTATTTGTGTTTTAGCAAACAACAATGTAACCACTTTAGTAAGAACGCTTTGCCACTCACAGCCACTACAACTTGTTGTACAAAATGCATATTAAAAATAAAACAAAAGCAGGACGACAAATCTAAGTGCTAACTCACAGAATTCTCATGCACTGTGATGAAACATATTTCCTTGATTAGCAGGACACTGAAAAGGAATCTAGCATCCTGGTCTGGAGGGCAGTAGCCCAGGCACAGGATGAAACCATACCCTTTTGAACGAAGGCACCATCAAGCTGTGACAGACCCTGATCATGAATGGAGAGAAGGGTCAGGACCATGAACGTTGTCTAGACCTGCATTTTAGGCCTTTTCTTGTCCTGAAAATAAGCCTGTACATACAGAGATGACTTATTTTTTTTCAGGGTAAAGTGAGATTATATAATGTAAATCACCTAAAAATGTGAAAGTGCTTATGCAAGTTAAATACAAATGAAAAGAACAATACATAAACTAGGTAAGGCTTTATCTACCCAAGGATTGGGTGAAATTCCTGGAGTGTCAAGGAAGTTCTGCTTTGGTTTTTCCCCACATTCTTCCTGGGATGGTCAAGCCCCGCGGTACCAAACACCCAAGTTCCATTTTGTTTTGAGAACAGAGAGATACAGAAATGATATCAGACTTTACAGGAAAGGGTCTTGAGTTTAGATTTCATCTCTGTTGCTAATTAGTTGTTGACCTTTGGACAAGTCACTTAACTTTTAGGCTCATTAGTTCTCTTACTGAAAGGGGGAGGGGCCGACCAAGAGGTTCCTATGGCCCCATCATGCTCTGTGACTGTGGGGAGCAGCAAAAGATTATACTCTGAGTATTCTTAAATAACGCCCAGCAAAGGTCTGTATGAAATCAAAAGGAATAGAAAATTTTGGTCAGAAGCTCAATAATTACATAAGTATTGTCTAAAATATTACATAAGAAAGAAAAATATAAATAGGGATATTAAAAAGGAAGTAATGGGGGCGTCTGGGTGGCTCAGATGGTTAAGCAACTGCCTTTGGCTCAGGTCATGATCCTGGAGACCTGGAATCAAGCCCCACATCAGGCTGCCTGCTTGGCAGGAAGCCTGCTTCTCCCTCTCTCACTCCCCTTGCTTGTGTTCCCTCTCTGGCTGTGTTTTTCTCTGTCAAATAAATAAAATAAAATCTTAAAAAAAAAAAAAAAAAGGAAGTAATGATTAGAAGAAACCTCCGACAAAAGCACAGAAAAGGCTGGTTTGAGGAGGTAAAGAGAAATGAGGGAAAAGACCTCATGACTTTTTCATCTGGTGTAGTCTCAGGACATGGCATGTCCAATTTTTGGTTTATTTTCCATGGTTGGTAGAAGCCAGCATGTGTTTGGGAACAACGAATTAATGCAATACAACTGAAAACACATTGGGGAGATCTTAGTATAATATAAAGTAGCATAAATAAGGAAATTGTTTACAATTTGGAAAATGTGGGTCATGAGCCAATGTGACAAGGGAGGGTACTCTGTGTGAATGAAACATTTCGGTTTAGTAAGATGGCATCTCACCAAACTGGAAACCAATGAATAGGTGTGATTAAACAATGATGTCAGGGCACCTGGGTGGCTCAGTGGGTTAAAGGCTCAGGTCATGATCTCAGGGTCTTGGGATCAAGGCCCCTGTGGGGCTTTCTGCTCAGCAGGGAGCCTGCTTCCTCCTCTCTCTCTGCCTACTTGTGATCTCTCTTTCTGTCAAATAAATAAAATCTTAAGAAAAAAAAGAAACAATGATGTCGGATAATAAATTTAGGAACATATTAACAAACTGGATCAAATGTCAGTGTAGAAGCACATCTCTCTTTGATTCTTTCACACTGTGGTTTAACACTGTGATTTATCACACTAGTGATAGCTTGGGTATCTTACCCTTAACCAGCTTTTCTTGATTTACAAAGTTAATCAGTAAGGTTTTCAAGGACAGTCTTTGCTAGTCTGCGATTTCTATCCGTTTCTTGGATGCTCCCAAGAGCAAGAAGCTGACCAGGAGTCAAATAAAGGATGGACCTTAGTGAATTCCACACAACCACCAACAAGCAACATCATTTTACATGAAGGGTCTTAAAATTCCTGTAATCAGAATTTTCTAAGAAAATTAAAAGATGAAGGCTCACTGACCTGTAGAGACTGTTGTTTGTTTTTATTAGTATCAGACAGAAAGTTGAGAGCTACTAATAAATCTTCAATGAATATTCAGTGTTAAAAAAGACTTTACAAGTCAGTTCTAAATGTCAAAGTTGTTATTAGCCAGAAACCAAGTTCTTCCTTCAAAGTGAATTTATTCTTTCAAAAATAATGACCACTAAACTCTTATTTTAAAGGCAACCCAAACAACCATCAGAAAAAAAAACAACAACAGATTTTTAAATAAATTCAATTGTTCTGAGGCATCTGCTTCTATTGACTCAGTAGTAGCAAAATAATGGACTTCTTCCAGATGAATGAGTTACAGAAAGCAAGTTCTGTTCATAAGCAAATGCAGGAAATCATTCCTCACAGTCAAGAGGAGAAGAAAAAGAAACCACTCTTGCAAAGTGATATATGCAAAGCATAAAGTACACATGGATCCCTGGCTGCTCAAAATAAAAATATTCCCCCCACAGGAGCTACTCAGAGAGGCATTTCCTTAAACTTAACACAAAGGCAGCCTCAGAAGAAGGGTGAGGAAAACAATGTTTCAAATGCAGCACAACTATTTGGTAACCTCTCTAGCTTTTCTCTTTCCTCCCGTAATGACTTTGTTTGGACTCAACTTTCTAGACCCTGCAATTACCTAAAAGAATTCTGGGAGCAGCCCTTGCCCTTGGGAACTCTCTCAACTTTGATTCTAGGTAAAGACTCAGGCATATGCATATTTAAATATCATATATTCATAATGTAAAACATGGAGTCAATGAAGAGTGGACAAGATTTCCATGTTTCCCAAGTTAAGTAAAATTTTTTGAATTGTTTCCTAAATTCTTAACATGTGTCACCATAGATCTGCTTCTGAAACATGCTTAGAGCAAGTAAAGAACACTTCAAAACCATCCTCCTTTATTCCAAACACACAGCTGATGGCCAGGGAAGAGCTAAAACAAGAGATAGACTTCACCTCCACTCCTGGCTCAGTCCCTGTATAATCATACACAAATTCATAACCCAATGTCAGCCTTAATTTCTCCATGTAAATTCACCCTATACCTTTGTCAGGGGCCTGCTGCAGGAACAGGAAAGAATGTGTTAGACACCTGGAGAGTTTCTGACAGAATGCACATACCTAAAAATGATCACTAATAATACTAATAGACAAGAATATCTATCAGTGTATGGGCTAATGATGTAAACATTTTTAAATGCAAAAATGTCTCCAACCCAAATGACAAGTCAGTTTTTCCTAAAGTCTTCGTTAGTACACCTCTGTGTTAATTTGCTAAGCCTTCTCTAACTCCTCTTTCTATAGACTCTGAATAGAAAAGACACACTTAGGGTGATTTCTTCTGAAGTCACCTTCAAGTAAGTTACTGTTAGAAATCTCCTAGTCAGCATTCACTTCCCTAATTATCCTGGAAATGAAAATACTAACTTCAGAAAAAGACAATTTACCTTCCTTCCGATATTTAATACAACAACAACAATGGCATGTTCCCAAGAGGAACAAGGAGTAGGAATTTAGGAGAAAAATAGGGAAGAGAGATACAAAACTCCTACACAAATATATATTTGAGATGTCTTAACAATAAATCAGATGCAAAATGCTTTAGTACAGTGGCGACTGTACTACTGAAACACATCCAAGATTGTGGACCTTTGGACAACTTGTGCATAAGTATTAATGAAAGTAGAGCTTCAAAGGCTATTTTAAAAATCACACAGCTCATTTATTTATGCTAAGAGTTCTTACTTTGTTACTTTTTTTCCAGCTCTTTCCTCACACACCAAATCAGATATCTGATGAGTTCCAGGCCAGTAGAAAATTTACTAAATTATTTCTCAAATTTATTATTTGAGTATAATAATCTTTTAAAATTCTGCTGTTTCAAAAAGGTAAGAAAATAAATTTAAACATAAGAAAATAGAAACTCCTAGTTATAAAATAAACAAGTCTTTGGGATCTAACTTACAGTGATGGTAACTACAATTAAGGCTAAGAAAGTGGATCTTAAACATCCTCATTACAAAAATAAAAAATAAACTGATGTAGTCATTTAATATAGACCAAGTTCTATTGTTGAATCTTAAGAAATTCTGCAAGAAAGAAAAGAATGCTAAAAGGAACCACACTCAACCAAACCCAGGAGCTATTTATTATCCACTGAATGCAAAATTATTTTTAAGTAGAAATCTGTTTTTTATTTAAGTACTGACTCCTATCTGAAAAAAAATCTACTTTTTCTCAACAGGCTTTAAAAAAAATTGGACACTAAGAGAGGAATTATAATACATATCTTAAAAATACGGTTGTTATTTATTTCAGTCTGATATATAAAGAGCTTGAACAACTTATTCACCAAAAAATACTCTTCATAAACTCTGTCAAATATGCAAATCTTGAAAACAAATATCATATGTGCTACCCTCTAGGCCTAATATTTAAAACTTGGGTTTCTAGTTTGTACAAAGATGGATGTCCTTGTATAGTACTTCCATTTCTTTTTTTCTAAAAGCGTGGCTCACATTCTAGATTTAAGTAGCAAATATGGCTACATACATGAATTTTAAAGCTATAATTCACTACACATTACAGTTTTCTTCCCTCTTATTAGAGTTCCTTCTGGCATATATATTCATTCTTTGATGTGAATAAAATTAATTCTGTATTGATAACAGTTTTGAAAATTGTTTCATCTTTGAAAAACTTGGTAACATTCTATGATACTCCTAAATTCGAGCAGGAATTCCTAATTCACAGAGTTAGCTGCACTAGGCAGAAAAACGGCCCCAAAATATATTCACATCAAGTTCCTGAAACTTATGAATGTTACCTTATTTGGATAAAGGTTCTTTGCAGATGGACTAAATTAAGCATTGGGAAATGACATCATCCTAAATTATCTGGTTGGGTCCTGTATTAGTCATTAGTCAGGGTTCTCCAGTAAAATAAAACCAATATAATATATATAAATAGAGAAAAAGAAAGAAAGAGATTTTAAGAAATTGACTCATGCAGTTGTAGAGGCTGGCACGTCTGAATCCACACAGCATGCTGGAAATTCAGGTAGGAGCTAACAAGTCTTGACTCTCAGATTTGGAAGGCAGGCCAGCATGCTGGAAACTCAGGCAGGTTTTTTATGCTACAGTCTTGAAGCAGAATTCTTTCTCCAGGAAACCTCAGCTTTGGCTCTTGAGCCCTTCAACTAATTACATGAGACCCACCCACATTACTGAGGATAATCTTGAAGTCAGCTGATCAGAAATGTTAATCACATATACAAAACACCTGCAAAGATACATCTAGACTAGCATTTGACCACACAACTGAGCGTCATAGCCTAGCCAGGCTGAGACATAAAATTAATCCAACTGTCCTTAAAGACACACAAAAAAGTACAAAGAGAAGAAGGCCCTGTGAAGAGAAAGCAAAAAGCAGTGGCCACAAGCCAAGGAAGCTGGCAATATTCAGAACCTAGAAGAGGTGAAGAGCAGGTTCAGGTCTAGAGTCCCAGATGGACACCTTTTGATTTTAGAAGCCTCGCGTCCCAAACTGTTAAGAGAACAACTTTCTGTTGCTTTAAGGCACCTGGTTTGTGCAATATATTATCACAGCCACAGAAAACTAATTCAGTAGATACAAATAGAAAATTAACATTATAATATTTTCTCATCCCCTGTCCTAAGGACAGTTTTCTGCCCACACCTAAAGGATAATTAAGCAGTACACCATGTTTTAAAGCAACGGGCATCTTGCATCTGGATCTGCTAATACAAAATAATTTGCTTAGTAAACCCAGATTGTTAAATACAGGGTTTGTATGGAAAAGAAAATTAGAAATGAAGGCTTTCATTTTGAGTCATGACAAGTATGGGAAAGAGGAATATAAATAAGAGTATTCCATGGTGGTAGGCAGACCTACTTAAAGGAAGATTCACTAGGATTTAGTTGCCTACTGAATGAATGGAGAGAAGAGAAATTGTGAATCAAATATGACTAAATTTTTGGGACTGGGTGATGAGGAAAACAAAGGTACATCTGACAAGGAAGTTGAGCAGAGGAACTGTGTGGATATCTGTGCTCAAGTAAGCAGAGTAAGGGGAGTATTGTGGGACATGATAAGTGGAGGGAATTAAACATAAATGAGGACTTAAATTTAGAGCGTGTCCAATTTCAGGGGTTGGATAAACATTTTGGTATGAATATTTTTATCAACAGAGAATATTAACACTGAAGAAGACACAAAAAGGAAAGCAAGCCAAGAATTACAGAAAATTCCACTATTAGTCTTTTTATATTTACATTTAGAGGCATTGTAGTTTAGTGAATATAAAGTTCAATGAGTTTTTTTTTTTTTTTGCTATTGGCTCTGAAAATGAATCAAAATACTCCAAATAGCATTACTGAGCTATGCTATTAATGACAAATATTATTGTTATGGGATTATGGATAACATTTTCCTTCCAAAAGGAGCTCATCACCTATTTGGTACCTTTTATACTGAGCCATCCAAAGGAAAGAAAATACTTTAATTTCAGAAAACAATGATCCTAGTAAGAAGAATCGCTGTTTAATTACTGTGCTTCCTAAGAGGAATTGGGGAAGTTATTTAGTAATCATTTATGACACATGATGTCATAACCATAAAGTATATTTTACAAAGAGCTTCAGAAATAATTTCATTTTATATAATTGAAGAGCTTCAGCATCCCCCAAAATTTCAGGTGATCTCCTTTAAAGGAAATACTATTAGAAAACACATATATAATGTTTCCATATAGTAGGACTTGTTCCATGTGCTTTTAGTGTATTGACGCTTGTGGTCCTCTTTAACAATCACATCAAATAGATAGAATTTTTATTCCTAGTTTACACATGAGGACATTGAGCCACGGCACAGTTAAGGATTTGCCAAAGATCACACAGCTAGTTTGGTTTTAAGCCAGGATTTCACTCATGATGCAAATCACTAAACTATACTATTCTGTGCAAGGCTCGCTACAAGAAAGGCTGATATTCACTTTAGCAGAATGTAATAGGTATGTGCACTTAGGTTCTTTTTAAAAAACTGTATTGAAGTGGAAACCAGCTGTAACACAAAAATACGAATTATGAAGCCAAGCTTCCACTTATCCTTTACTTTTCTACTGAAATCTGTCAAGATTCACCTTTGATTCCTTTTGAAACTCCCTTTCTTTCAAAGGAAATTTTGAAATTTCTTTTTTTCTTATACAGTGCTATAACCCAACTCTATCAAAGCTCTTTAACCAAAAGAAAAAAAGCCCAGAGATGGGAGCCACAATAAATGGAATGCTGTCATTTTAACAAAAGGGCAACACATTTTAAATCGAATTGAACATTCAAAGCTGTCAGATGATTGCTCAAGTTTTTCAGGGTTGTCTTTTTTTTTTTTTTTTTTTTTTTTTTTACCTTTTGCTTCTGATGAACCAGAACTTTCTTTAACTGGCTGAGTCAGAGAGTTTGTTTTAAGAGCCAAATCAATGCCATCAGATACTTTCTGGGTCAATGAATTGCATCCAACCCAGAAAAATTAGGATGTGCAAAGGAAAGAAATTACAGTATGAGGTTTTCAAGGCATGTCACACAAACCTCAATCCTTAGGGCATTATAGGCGTTCCCCTCTTCTGCTAAGGAGAATCTTAATAAGCATCAAATTTGAGGCAACGTTCATACTTAAGAGCTCAAAAGGGAGAAAGAAAATCAACATCAATTCTTTTCATATCCACATCTTTCTACTGGCATTGTTCTTATCACAAGTTGTTTCCTGGTGTTGGTGCAGTTCCCACAATGACAGTTCTGCAGGGGATGGATGAAAGTGTCACTGCCATCGCCATGCATGAGCTCAGACACTAAATACATCATTGCTTCAAAATGTCCAGGCCTCACTGGCACCCTGCTTGGAAAACTGGGTCCATGGAGCTTCTGGCTGTTGCTACCATGTTCCCAAGCTCCTGGACGAACTCTCTTCTGGGACGTACAGGGATCCTGTAGATACGGCTAGGTGCCTGTGTTTTCTCCTCTGCTCATGCTTACCTTGTTCCCTTAAAGACATTATTCAGTTCCACGAAAACAAAAGCGTTCCGCTAAGTAGCAGTTGAAGAAACTCTCACGTTTCTTCCAACATTTCAGTAGTACAAAAGAGTCAAGGGCTTAGGATGCTTTCCTAAGAGTTGCTCACAACTCTTATTTCTAAATTTCTGAGTGAAAACCTCAGCTGACAAGGAAAAACCTATACTCTGTGGTATTAACGGATATCTTTAAATACTAGATCTGTATATCATAAGCTAGAAAATGGAAACAAAGATCTTATTTTGGACTTTCGGACATTTTGGACACTGCTGTATCCACAGTTAAGAATGCCCACTTTGACACAGAGGCAAGTACTAAAGACCTACTGGCAGAGAAGAGGGCATGTTAAAAACATGCAATTGTTTGTCAAATGTGTGACATTATGTGACCCACATTCAGAACAATCACTGAAGATCTTGTAGATTAGGGTCAGAGCATAAGCTATACTTCACTTTCTCATCTCATAGATGAGGGTCAGAGCATAAGCTATACTTCATTTTCTCATCAGAAAGTCCTACAACCGACAAAATAGAGAGACCCACAGACAGACACACTCCCAATAATGGAAGGAGTGATACCCAGACTGGAGTAGCTGGTAGTCTCCCGAGTCCACACACTTGCGCTTGGCATGAGGAGGAACTGTCACGTTCTCTCCTGCCCACCTCCAGACTCCACCCACACACCCTCGGAGCAGTCAAGTGGCTCACTGCATTCAGGAAGATCAGAAAAAGTCCCTACACCCACAAGACAAACCAGCCCACAGCTCAACCTAACATTTCATACAATCGCTGGAGTCTGGCTATAATAAAATGTTGCAGTAGTCACATAAAATTAACACCTACTATTTATTGATACTAAACATTTCATTATGCTCTTAACATTAAAAGTGAATACTCAGTGAGTGGTAGGGACAGGGTAAGGTGGTAGGCTGCCTTCCAAAACTTTGTATATATTCATCATCTAATTCTCACAAAAACTTTGTGAAGTAGGGATAGAACAGCCTTCCTTTCACACATGATGAAACTGAGGCAGGGAAAAGCCATGGGGCTCTGGACATCATGCACTTTACCACGTCACTAGATTTTTTCCTGAGCTAACAAAAAAATCTCAATTACAAAGGTGAGCACACAGGCAAACCAACACTGTGAAAAAACAGGTAATAAATATTAATATTTATGGAAACAAAATTAACAGAAAAATCTGCCCAAGAATTTAGATTAAGCATAATTAACATCATTAGGGAAATAGGAGGCTGTAGCATCCATGACAAAGAATGGAAGAGTTTTCAGAGAAATGACAAGAATGATCATAGACGTTTAAATCCCAATGGATGAGCTGAATAAGAGAATGGGCACAGCTGAGGAGCAAACTAGAAAGAACCAAGGATCCTCACAGAAGCAGCTGAGAATACAAAGACATAGAAAGAATTAAAGGAAAGCCAAAGGACATCAAGGTCTGATTCCAATATTTGACAATAGGCCTTCCAAGAAAGAGAGAATAAGAGACTAAAATGAGAACATGTAAATAAAACAAAATGTTCCCAAACAGGAAACTTTTAGATTCTAAGATTTAGAAGTCCCAGTGAATACTGGCTAAAATGGACACATCTTGACATTATGACAAACTTTGCAGATTTACTAAAGGTTTGTATTTCACTGCTTTTCCTCACCTGAAAGTTAACATAACTAAAACATGTATTTACGGGGTGCCTGGGTGGCTCAGTTGGTTGAGCAACTGCCTTCAGCTCAGGTCATGATCCCCGAGACCCGGGATCGAGCCCCACATCGGGCTCCCTGCTCAGTGGGAAGCCTGCTTCTCCCTCTCTCACTCTCCCTGCTTGTGTTCCCTCTCTGGCTGTGTTTCTCTCTGTCAAATAAATAAAAATCTTAAAAAAAAAAAAAAAACCAAAACCAAACAAACAAAAAAACCCATGTATTTAGAACTGAGTTCACCTCATCTGAATAGACTCATGTTAATTTCTCTAATTCTGTCAAGAATTAATATTGTTCCAATCACCTAGTGTCCAAATACAATGCCTTCTTTAACTTTTCTTTTTTCTGACTGCTATTGGCTGAATTATAACCCCCACAAATTTAAATGGGGAAGCTCTAACCCTCAATCAGATTATTTTTTGGAGACATGACCTTTGGAGGGAAATAAGGTGAGATCATAAGGTTAGGACCCTCACAATGGGATTGGTACTCTTATAAGCAGAGACACCAAAGAGTTTGCATGCTCTCTCTCTCTCTCTCTCTCTCTCTCTCTCTCTCTCTCTGTCCTCCAACCTCTATATAGTGAGAAGGCAGCTCTCTGCAATCCAGGAAGAGTGTTCTCACCAGAACCTAAATATATGGCAATCTTACTGCAGACTTGAAGCTCCAGAAATATGAGAAAACAAATTTCTGTTGCATAAGCCACACAGTCTGTGGTTTTTTGTTAGGTCAGGCCAAGCTAAGACAATGACCATTCTTATTCATTATTCTATGGCTCCTCCAGTTATAAAGAGCAGAAACTCACTCAGGTCAGTACAGAAGTCATGGTAAAGACATGTGAGGTGATAAAGGTGATGGAATCATATGGAATTTCACAATCAAAAGACTTCATAAACCTGGTCAGGAACTGGAAGAGAACTCTGGAAACCAAGGCCTTATCTGTGAATCTGAGAATCAAAAACATGAGCAATGATCAACCCTATTAAAGATTCAATCCTATTCTATGGATTCCTGTTATAGATCTGCCTACTTGGTATTCTCACTAATTCTTATCTTTTATTTTATGTAACTTCCCTTTAATTACCCCTCTTGTTTCCTTATAACTTTGAGTTGCTGTGACCCATTTTGGTCCTGACTCTGTCTCTTACATCAGTGTCTATACCATCCCTTTGTTACTTAAAATCAATCACATCCTAGGTTTGGTTTTATTTAGTTAGTCTTCCTGTAGCTCTATTCTCCTTTAGGAGGCAGAGTCGATAAATAGTAACTATTTTTCCTTATACAACAAAGTCTGTTCTAATTCTTCAATTTAGTGAGAATGTCTCTAAATGGGGATATATAACTTGTTGAGCATTTCCAATCTTTAGGATATGTGCCTTCCTCTGAACCTATAATATTTATCATTATACAACTGACTTGCCGGTTAATCAAGGGTTTACTGTCTGATTCATAGCTTGTTTGCTGTCTTTCATAATTATTAAATTTTTATATTGTTTGCTACTCATGATTTATAGCTTCTTGTCTCTTCTAGGCATTCCTTCTAGTACTTGAGCCTTTTCCATTATACTTAAACTTACATGTTTATTGATTCAAATCAATTTTTCTCAGTTTTATGTAGCCTTGAGAAAATTTAAGCACTTTGGCTTTTCCATTTGTAAAAGAGCAATGGAAAGGAACAATCAAAGCCTGGAGATATCAGCTCATGGTAACAATGAAGTAGTATTAAGGTACAAAAAGTCGGGGCACCTGGGTGGCTCAGTTGGTTGAGCGACTGCCTTCGGCTCAGGTCATGATCCCCGAGACCCGGGATCGAGTCCCACATCGGGCTCCCTGCTCGGCAGGAAGCCTGCTTCTCCCTCTCACTCCCCCTGCTTGTGTTCCCTCTCTGGCTGTGTTTCTCTCTGTCAAATAAATAAAATCTTAAAAAAAAAAAAAAAAGGTACAAAAAGTCATGACTAAAGAGGTAGGCTCCCTTAGAGGCCTAGAAAAAGCTTTCGCAAGACTGATTTCAACATTTCTTGATTACACAGAAGTCTGTTTTTCCTTTGACTAAAATCCACACTTATTTATTTTTTTTTTTTGCATAGCAGAGGAGTCCAGGGTGGGATTGGGGGTGGAGAATTGTTATTACTGTTGGTAAACTGGTGTGATCAGTGCTGTGGGACCGATGCCGCATCACAAAATTCTTCTTGGCAGTATTTTTTACTGATAGTAGTTTCAAAGGAAAATCTCCACAAGGTCTATTGTATAGTTAATAGTTACACAGTTAATAGATGGAGAAGGAACTCATTCCTGTGCTGCCCCTTCCCCGCAATGTCTGTGGTGACTGCATCTCCACACTGGATGAACCATCAGGAGTGGTGACTGCACCACACAATGGCTTACCACCAGTCACTGGTAGATTATGGATGGATTCTAGAGCCAAGTTTGGCTGATCAGATTTATCCCTCCTTGTAATGACAGATTTGGGGGAGACAGAACCCAGTAGCTGTGAATGGGGCTACACCATGCACAATGGGAGGGTTGGGATCGTGACCATCTATGGCAGTGTAGACTGAGAATCCATGAAAGCTCACCTGCAGAGAAAATAACAAAGACACATACAGAAGAACACAGAAGGGCAAAGTATTGTTCTGGGTTTGCTCCACCCTAATCCTTTTAGTATATTTCACTCTTGCTTTCATATCTGAATGCAGAGAATTGTTCTCACTTCTCCTCCCAAACTTGCCCTGACACATCAGTGTTCTGCATTGACATTTATACCACTTGCCATCTCCTC
Source organism: Spilogale gracilis (assembly GCA_004023965.1). Taxonomy (NCBI): domain Eukaryota; kingdom Metazoa; phylum Chordata; class Mammalia; order Carnivora; family Mephitidae; genus Spilogale; species Spilogale gracilis. Next base: position 142,533 of record PITA01001467.1, on the reverse strand, counting down.
TGGCAACTCTAAGTGTACATCTGGTTTTTAAGTCCATTCACAATTACCACTTGCCTTTCTCCCCTCAGCTTTTCCAAAATATTTCACCAATTGTGCATTGCTTCTCTCTTGATCTCGGTCCCCTGAATGTGCCTTAAATGTTATCTCCATCTTTGCCTGTAAGTTTGTCCCTTTCATCAAATGCTTGATTCTGGCTTATCACCCCAGCCAGTCAATCCTGCCCTTCTCACAGGAAATGACCCTGTCCCACCCCCCAGGTATTTATGGCAAGCTAGGATCGTTTTCTAGATAATTCTTGAGGGCCCTATTACATACATCCACGTGGTGTTGGTTTTCTTCCCTAGTATGATTGCACTGTAAACACTGAGGGTTCACTGTGGGATCCCAATCAGTGGATTCAGTAAGATATGTTTTCTTTCTTCTCAAAAACATGTCTTTCTGTGATTAGGAGAGTAAAGTAGGCCAGAAAGAATCAAAATTTAGTGCAATCCTGCAGACAGAAGTATAATGTCTAAAGAACTTTAGTTTCTTTTTAAAAAGTTCTTTAGTGATTTGACAGTTAAACTTACTATTTTTGGTGATTTTCAATAATATTCCTTATATTTTACTTACAAAACCAACATGTGAATATATCTTTATCCTAAAAACAAAACCAAATGATATAGTATTGCACAAAATATAACATGAGGCCTCCTATCATGTAGCACCCCAATGCCCTTCCCCATCCACTCCTCTCCACAGAGGTCACCACTGTTAAGAGTTTGACATACGCTGTACCAGATGTTTTTTTGAGACCTGACTTGTATATATGAACTTGTTTTTATTGTGTTAACAAAAATCTTACTCTACAGTCTTCCAAATTTTTTTCTCCTTAAGAATACATTGTTCAGGGGCGCCTGGGTGGCTCAGTTGGTTGAGCGACTGCCTTCGGCTCAGGTCATGATCCCGGAGACCCGGGATCGAGTCCCACATCGGGCTTCCTGCTCGGCGGGAAGCCTGCTTCTCCCTCTCTCACTCCCCCTGCTTGTGTTCCCTCTCTGGCTGTGTTTCTCTCTGTCAAATAAATAAGATCTTTAAGAAAAAAGAATACATTGTTCAGTATTTATCAAAGAAAATGAAAACACTAATTCAAAAAAAGATACATGCAACCTTATGTCTACTGCAGCATTATTTACCATTGCCAAGATATGGAAGGAGCTCAAGAGCCCACTAGGAGAGGAATGGCTAAAGAAGATGTGCAGGGTGTGTGTGTGTGTGTGTGTGTGTGTGTGTGTGTGTGTGTGTAATGAACTACTAGCCACAAAAAGGATGAGAAATTGCTATTTATTACAGCAATATGACTGGCCCTTGAGGGTATTGTGCTAAGTGAAGACAGAAAAAGATAAATAAATATAAAATCTAAAAAATAAAATAAACAAACAAAAAAAGCAGAAACAGATCCACAAAGTACAGAGGAAAAATTAATGGTTGCTGGAAGTGAGACAGGCCAAACGGATAAAGAAGACATAAGCTTCTAGTTATGGGAAGAATAAGTAAGATGTTTACACATAGTGAAAGGTGCAGCATAGGGATTATAGTCACTGGTGCTGTAACAGATGGTGACTATACTTGTACTGAGCACAGCATAATATAACGTACAGAATTGTCAAAGCACTATGTTATACACATGAAACTGATTCAACATTGTGTGTTTATACTTGATACACATTGTGTTTTTATACTTACATAAAAACATATATTATCTCTTTATGATAATACATGTGAATATACCATATTCTTTTCAATAACTATAATAATTATCCTAATAGATATATATGAATTAATGCAAACTATGAACTTATTGATGAACATAAAAAGATAAATACATTGTGGTGATTTCATAGGTCAGCTGAATTTGGTTTTCTTCAAGCCCCGATGATGACTCTTCCTTGCCTATCTGTAACTACAGATGAGTGTGTCAATATCAGAAACAAGCCTATCTACAAAGGCCAAGACCAAATTCTAAACTCTCGACTGTGAAGACAGGTTCTTAAGTAGAATTTGGACCAAAATGTGTGTGATTCCAGTGCCCAATGTTCCTTTCATTTTATCAGGTTTCCAGTTTTAAAACACATTTTTTGTTCCTAACTGTTAGTGCTTATTAAATCTTCCATAAAAAGTACAACTGAACTAGCTATTGTGTAATCTTCATTAAAACTATTATTTCTTTAGAGATTGCTGGTATTTCAAAAAAGCAAGTGGTTAAATGAAGACTTCAACATAACAGTAAATAGGTATTCTTGGTGTAGACAGCCTTATACTTTCCTCCTGTTGGCATATGGAGTCATTTATAAATGCCCCTTTTAACTATAACATCACGAAGATAGCACAAGTGAAATATAGATGGTTTAAAACAGGAGAACATAACAAATGAAAGCTAACTTGAATTATTCCCACAGAATTTGTAACAAGAGATAATAGAAGATAATTGACAGACAACTGGTATAAAACAAGAAAGGAAGGCACGGGCCAAAAAAGCAGCCCTTAAATACAATCCTGCTAGAGCTGCATATGTTTGGAAGAGGGAAACAAAGTTCAGCAACATCAGGTGGCTTCCTAGTAACACTTTCATTCTGAGCATTCAGATATTAAGGAGACACTGCTTACACATCATATCCACAAAAGGTTCTCTTTGGTACCTTTAAATGATTGAAGACATAGTCTTAAGACACAAGGTTCCACTTTAAACTCCTCTGACAAGGCATTCAAATAAATACAAACCATAGAGAACCTGGACTATCCAACCAAGAGAGCTCAGGGAAACCAGCTTACTCTCCCACCTTGCTAACTTTTTGGAGCCAAAGAACCTTATTTCTTCCCATCTGTGAACTCTTAAGGAAAAGGCATGGTAATGGACTGTCTCAATTATGGACATGGGATATATGTAGGAAATGTTCTATCATTGATTGATTGCTGACTGTTGGAAGAGAACCACTAATTAATAAGTGCATCAAATAACACTTTACCATGACATTTATAAAGCAAATCCTAGTGGAGGAGTTTATCCTCATTCTTTATCAGTTAAGTAAATTTATTCTGTAACTAGAGTACTTTGACAGATCCCTTTTCAGTTAAAAAAATATACATTCAGCATCAGATAAAATACCTCAAAAAGATTTTTCCAGAAGTCTAGTTAGACTTCCTAATGTTTAAGGAGCTGCTACATGGTAGCCTTTGACACTGGACAACTTGTAAGGGAACATCTGAGAATGATTTCTTGTTCCTTTTCATGGCACGTGCCAACTAAATGTAAGCGGCCACATCTTTAACAAATTATTTTCTTTCATAACAGAGCCTTGTACTATGCAAGCATGTTCCCAGCTGACAAAAAGAAAAGCTCTAGTCTCTGTCAATGAAAGCATTAAAAAAAAAATCTTGGAGTGATACTTTTTCCCAACCACGAAAACCAAAATTCTCAATTCTGGCCTGATAAATGTCCTATTTTATCTTTATTTAGAAACTCTACATCAAATTCTAAGGTGAGGGTTCTGAGATTTATTAAAATATCTCAAGACTCAGAGTCAAATTATAAATGCTGTCAAGAGTGCCTTTGGCCCACAATCCAAATCTTCCTATCTATCCTTGTCATCTTACTCCAAACTTGAGAGAGGCTTAGGGAAGAGAAGAACTTGGAGAAAAGGTAAATAACAGAGCAACAAACAAGAAGAAAAATCAAAACAGAGGAGAACAAAGAGACAGGAAAAAAAAAAAGAAAAAAAAGGAAAAATGTGCCAGGGTGATTCGCCCAGATCTGGACATAGTGTGTTCCCTAATTGAAGACAGGAACACACTTAGTGGTCTGCAGAGACAACGCTCTGTCTGCCCAGTTCTGCCTTGACCGCAAGCTGTGCTCCATACATTTGAGGGGACACAGAACGAAAGCAATTACATCTGTTGAAGTAATTTTAAGCAGAGTGATCGATCGTTTTTCAGGGACACACATTGAAAATCATAAGCTGTAAGAAAAAATAAGGATGACAAATTACAAAATACATAGAAATAGTCACTAAGGAGTAGGGAGTACCTATATATATTTACTTCATATTAGAAAATAACGTTTTTTTCTTTTTTTACCTTTTTCTCTTTCTTCCTTGTTTTGTTTCCTTCTTTTTAAAGCCATATATTTGCAAAGGACATAAGGTTATACTTTATTTTTACTTAAGAAAGGAAGAAAAAGAATGGACACTCCTACTAATGTTTTCAAGTTAAAACAAAAATATGTTAACATAGTCTGTTCTATAAGCACAAAAAAGTGAAATTTCACAGTAAAATATGAATTTACAAGAACCACAGTTAAATCACCTGTACCTTTACACATGTGTTTAACACAACAGTAGCTCTCTGATTTGATGAAATGACTGGAGGGAAAAGTGCTGAAAATGTAGCATACTGGTCTTTATTTCCTGGTTTCTACAGTTCAAGTGAAATTAGGTATCACTGTTGCTTTGCCATTAGTGAGACTTCAGTATGTTGCTCCTGAAGGATTTCAGAATATATTATGTGAGAATTACGTTACCTTTGAACTTTATTCACCTCACCTAGTGAAGTGAGACCAACAGGAATTTTCCTATTATCCAAAAGTGGGATCTGGTCCAGAAAAAGCCAGGATGATGAACAAAGGATTATGAAGGCCTATAGGTGGTCAATGAATTATCTTGTCACAAATATTTTAGAAAAAACTTTTTTTCCTATATGTACTATTTTACTTGTTATTGATCATATCCTTATATTTGTAAGAACCAGGAGGCCCCTGTCTGGTCAGTCCTGATACCACATGCAGAGCTCGCAGGGCAGTTTATACACAGTAGAAAAAAAAAAGGCATTTGCTGGATGAATGACTCATCATCATTCCTGAAAGCAATGAAATCTTAAGGAGGAACAGCAGATAAAAAGTGAGGTAAGGTAAAGTCATTTCATGTGAATATGCAAGTTTACATTGGTCAAAGCCAAAAATATTTCATTGGTCAAAACCAAAAATATTTCCCTTCTTATTTTTATTATCCCAAAGTTTTTGTAGAACCAGTTTTGCAACTTCTCAAATTTACTTCTAAATCTGTCTTATTTTTCTTGTAGTTACAGAAAATATGGGAATACACGTACCCACTGAAAAAGAATAGAATGCCATGTTTTAAATTTTTAACTAATTTATTTTAGTAGATCTTATAATTTCCTTAATAATTAATTTAAAAACCTGCTTTCTTCCAAACATAATAAGCAAACACAATGAACTTATTTAAAATTAACTTGCAACTGAGAAGTCTCAAGAAGTCTCAGTTTCTAGAAAGACATTCTAATAGTAAATTTAAAAATTAAAATTCTGATTTCATACAGAGGTCTCTGAAGATTATTTATTGATGCTTAGGTCTCTACTCGTATGTGAGGTCTGCCCAAACACCTTGCCCCCACATTTAGGTTCCTTATTCTTCCAGTGTAGGTGGTTACAGTTTTATAATTGTCAAATGATTGTATCTTTTAGATGGGAAGCTCATTCAAGTCAAGAAACATGTCATATTTAATAATGTATCTGCAGGTACAGCTTTCCTCAAATTAGTTGTTCAAAAAGTATTTGGGATAATCACAAAATCAATTCGATTAGACTGAAAGTTTAAGGTCACAGTAAAAAATATCAAGTTTTAAAGCACCTTAATAATGAGCTAGGTTATTTTCATTCATTCATTCATTCACTCATTCATTCATTCATTGTGATGAATTCCCACTCAGCATCTCTTTAAACGTCAGTTACTGTAGCATACACTAAGAGAACAAAACAGCACTGTTGGCCTTTAGTCATTTACCAGTTTAATTTCTGTCACGAATAACATAGTTCACCTTCATTTCCACACTACACTGCTTCCTCACTTTCAAGGAGATTAGGAAACAAGAAATCTAAGTTCCAAATGCAGTGCCATCTACTTAAATTTAATGTGATAATAATAAAATGGCCTCCCTGGGCCAGTATTTTTTTTCCTTCTCATGAGGTTGTTTTAAAGATGTTAGTATAATGCCCTGAGTTATAATAGTTGTTTCCTACTCTCTTGCTTTTTTAGCCTTAGTAGAGACTGTTATTTGTACAGAATGGGCAGTAAGTAGACTGAAGTAACAAGAAATGAGACAAGCTTGTCCAGAGCTCAGCAGAGCTACACACGCATTGAGAGTTCACTCCTCCACTCCTTGCCCTGCCACTGAGTACAGGGGATTTTCCATAAGCAATTAGGTTCGAAGCACACCTTGGCCGGGCTGGGAACCTTTATCCACTCTAAGTGTGCACAGGGTATGCAGATTTGCTGACCTAAGAGTGACATGTTTTCTATTCCGGAGAACTCACCAGATCTAGCATGACCCAGACTGATGCTAATTAAGAGAGGAATGCATAGGCTTCCACATCCATTGCCAGTAACAGCAATCCCAAAGCCAGGGCATCGCCAAATAGTACCGTGGAGAGTACCACCTCCTCCACAGCAGACACGTTTTCAGGGACAAAGACAGAAAGGATTAATCTTCCTTCTCCTCTGATGGTCTCAGGACAAATTTCTTCTTGCCCCACATCCTTGGCCACCAGCAAAAAAGAAAACCTCCCATATCCTATCACTCTAATTTTCATCCAGTTTGTTCTTTGCACATTTGCCAAATCTCCACTCCTCTACTCTTTCCTTAATGCTGGAATGCATCCTGTAAGACCCCGTATCTATGATCTAAACATTCCTCTACTCTTAAATCTCTTCTTTAAATATTGCTCTCACCTAACCATAGCTAAATTTCAATGTACCCTGAACACACTGTTTTTGTTTTTTATTTGAACCAGCCTGCGCTAGAAAAAGCTCTAAATATTTTTTTTTATTTGCATAGAGCCCACACACAATGTTACATTAGTTTCAGGTGTACAACATAGTGATTCAATGTGTCTGTGTGACACGTTGTGTTCGCCTCAAGTGTACCTACCACATATCACCATACAACATGTTCGCAATACCACTGACTGTATTTCCTATTCTGCCCTTTATTTCCATCATTTATTCATTCAATAAGCCGAAATCTGTATCTCCCACTTGCCTTCACACATGTTGCCCATTCCCTCAACCCTCTCTCCTCTGGCAACCATCAGCTTGTTCTGTATTTATAGGCTATATTTTGCTTTTTGTTAGTTTACTCACATATTTTATTTTTTAGATTCCATCTATATGTGAAATCATATATTTGTCTCTCTCTCACTTATTTCACCTACCATAACACCCTCTAGTTCCATCCATGTTGTCACAAATGATAAGACCTCATCCTTTTATAGGTCTGTATAATATTCCACCGTGCTTATAGGTCTACGTATGTGTGTGAGAGATATCTTTATCTATTCATCTTTCGATGAATACTTGGGTTCTTTCCATGTCTTCGCTACTATAAATACTGCCACAATAAACACAGGGGAGCATACACTTTTCAAATCAGTGCTTTAATTTTCTTTGGGTAAATACCCACTAGTGGAATTATTGGATCTTATGATATTTCTATTTTTAAGTTTTTGAGGAACCTCCATAGTGTTTTCCTAGTGGCTGTACCAATTTACATTCCCACCAACAGTGCAACAAGAGCTCCATTTTTTACCCAACACTTATTTCTTATCTTTTTCATTCTAGCCAACCCAGTGAATGCTTTTTAATTTTTTTTTAATATTCTCTGTGTCTCAGGACCAGGAAATGGTCACGAATGCCTTGTTTTATCTGTCTGCAATTCACTAAGTCCCATTAGAAACCCCAATTCATTATGCCACCCAAATATGCCTCCCATTAAACCTTGTCATTTATCAAAGTCGGGTCATTCATTGACAACATAAGTATCTTATTCTCTGCCATCATGCTTTTTTTTTTTTTAAGATTTTATTTATTTGACACACACAGAGAGCGAGAGAGCACAAACAGAGTGAAGTGCTGGCAGAGAGAGAGAAGCAGACTCCCTGCTGAGCAGTGAACTCAATGCAGGGCTCAATCCCAGGATCCTGGGATCAGGACCTGAGCTAAAGGCAGACACCTTACCGACTGAGCCACCCAGCTGTCCCATGAGGGACATCAGTGTCATGTGAATATCCATCCAATATCCTGATGTCTCAATGCCTGGACTTCATCACCTCCAATCATCTTTTCCTCTTCCCTTTCTCAGCCTTCCACTCTCACAATAATGTCCCAGTTCTGGTTTCCATCTGGAAAGAGGCTACTTCCTTCAGCTGGCATACAGGTATCTTACTCTGACTATAACCTCAACTTTTCACTAACTCAAATACGTAATTTTAAATTCTACTAGCTCAAAATGATTTTCACTGGCCTGTCCACATTTTCACTGCCTATTACCATCCTCTGAGCTTCACTTGTTTCTTTCCACGGCTTTAATTCCATGTCCATCATTATAATCACTGCCTCATAAATATTTTCAGTGTCTTGGACCCCCAGAAAAATCCTGATGTAGTTTCAATAGAGTTTCCTGCCATTTTCTGCATCTGAGCATCTAATGTTTCTGGAAGAAATTACACAATGGTACCACATTAGATGCACAACAACAAACATTACACGGCACTCTAAATTATTTTAGGTTTCCTAATAAATTCAATTTCCTACTCTCCAAAATTATTATTTAACACATTTTCTTCTCTAAACTACCCCAGTTCCTTCCCCTACTCACTCTTAGCTCATGATTATATCTTTTATTTCATTGCGACAACAGATATTATTGGGTCAGGATTCTCTATTTTCCCATCATTGAATTTATAAATCTTCCTCTATCTGTGCCTGTTCTGCCTCCCCTCTCTCCCCTCACAAGGAGGAGGAGGAGGAGGAGTTCCTTCTTTTCTAAAGGCCAATTTCTCTGCTTGTGCTCTGGATCCTGCTTTCCCTTGTCTCCTCTGGAATTTTGCTCTTATAAAATAGTAATTTTGCCTTGTATCATGATTTTTTTTCCTTTCTACTAGGTCATCTAATCAGTATGCAAAAACATGGTGAAGAATTTTATATCATATATATAAAATATATATATATATATCCTTTGACCTCATACTCTCTTCAGTATCCCTTTTTCTTCTCCCTGGTTCAAACAAAAGCCTTTAAAAGGTCTGATTTAACTGTCTTTCTGTCCTTTTTTTCTCCTACTAATCATGTCTCAGTACACTCCAATCTGATGTCTGTCTACCACACTTCTGAAAATTCTCGAGGTCACCTGAAAGGTCCTGTTGCTGAACTCAATGACATTGTCTCTCGCTTCACTTTGTAGCCACAGCTGACACAGTGGACCTCCTCTCCCTTCTCAAAACATTCTATTCTGTCGTCTGTGATACTACACTGTGTGGGTTTTTAATTCTACATTCTTAGGAACTCCTTGGTATTTTTCCCTTGTTCTTTCTCCTCTACTTGACCTCCAAATGATGAAGCTCTCCGATAATCGCTCCTGGACCTTTCAGATTTTCTCATTCCATGCTGTCTTCTTAAAGTAAACTTTACTGATCCTGTAATTGTCATCTATATACACTCTACAAAGATATATCTGTATACACAGATATTTTAGTATATGTACTTCCAACTCTGATCTATCCTTTAAGCTAGAGTCTCAGGTCACCTCTACATGTGACATCTCTATACTGATACCTACCCTGAATTTTAACCTCAGCATGACCAAATGTGTATCTTCCTGATACTGCCTGCCCAGTCTAACCTCTCTGTAGCCTCCACCACCTCAATACCTGAATAAAGGACACCAGCATATATCTGGTTTGCTAAAAATAAACAAAACAAAGATATTCTTAATTTTTTTTCTCCACTTTCTTTCTAATGTAGCAAGTCCCACTGGTTTTATCTCTAAAATTTATCAGTAAGCCCTTAATTTTCATTTATTTCCACTGTAGCCACATTCTTCTGCATGGAGCTCAGCAGCTTAACTCATCTCCCAGCTTCAGCCCTTGTTCCACTATCCTAATCCTCCAGAGAAAGCCAGCAAGAGCTCTTAAAAGCAGTAATTAGATTACAGTGCTTCCCCACTTAACACATTATGAACGACGTTCCATCTTCTGGTAATGAAATCCTCACAATTACCTACAATTGCAAGACATGGGCCCTGCACATGTCTGGCCTCACGTTCCAATGTGTCAGGACTGCTCAGTGGGCACCAGTGACTCTGGCCTTCTTACCTTTCCTCGAATATACCGACCATCACCCTTAGCCATGACACCACTCACTTCAAGGTCACTTCAAGGAGCCTCTTCCCATTACTTTCCATCACGTCGTCTCTTCAACTCCGTTCACTGCATTTTTAAGATTTACATTTATCTTGTTTGTTTTCCTGTTTATCTGACTCCCCCAGTGGGCTTTAAGTTTATTGCGGACAGCGATCTGCTCTCCCGTTAACCTCTGTGATCTCAGCTTTTAGCAGGGTGAGGAGCACAGAGTCGGTGCTCAATAAATACGTACTTAATGAATAAAATGAATGAAGAAATGTATGAGATCACCAAACTGCTGTTCCAAGCTCTCATTTAGGGTACATTTGTTTGTTATAGGTGCACCAACCTGACAAAAGCAGCTATGTAGAAGAAGCAGAGGAGTTTTCAACATAAAAACACACTGATCTTGAATCTAGAACTAAACTGTAATTAAATGCAGCAGCCAGTATTTTTCTCCAAGTTCTAACGGCGGCTCTTTTTTCCACTATCTTTAGCACAACCATAAATATTATAAAATTTGTACAAACATCAGGTCCCAAAGAAACCTCAAACTATTTCTGCTCCATGACATCAAATGCAATAAACAAATAACCAACATTATAAGTAACTTACTTCCACACTAGAAGGCAAAACATGATGCAGCGGTAAAGCCAATGATAATTGTGCTGTCGATGCCCTCCATTTAGGACTATAGAAGGCTGGTGTTCTAGCATGTGATTTGCAGACAGTATGTGTAATATTTCTGTCTGTCAGAACTCATATGTAAACAGATCTATGTAGGTAAGATTGTAAAATAGGGAAAATAGCTCAAGTAACTTGTTGCCTGGGTCCCGCACTCTTTGGACATTCAAATCCACACAAAACCCTCCTTTCCAATACCTTTACTGAAAGATATCTTTGGGAAGAGTTTTAATGAATCAAAATATCTACCTGGTATTATAAATTATAGGATAAGGCTATATGAACATTTAATAAAATTCCATTTCAGCACAGCAAACAAAACAAAAAACTAACAAAAAGTAGGGGTGCCTGGGTGGCTCAGTTGGTTGAGTGCCCAACTCCTGATCTCAGCTCAGGTCTTGATCTCAGGGTCCTGAGTTTGGACACCATGCTGGGTGTGAAGCTTACTAAAAAAGAAAAAACAAAAACAAAAACAAACAAACAAAAAAAACCAAAAACAACAACAAAAAAGAAAACCCAAAAAGTAAACTTTAACATGGGAGATTTTTGCATTTCTGACCCAGTTAGTGGAGGCAGTCCAGAAGGCAGGAGAAAACCTCATTAACATAAAGTTTATATGACATCCCTTTATATCAACATTAAGGAAAACATCCCACTCTGCTTACTGGGTCACCAGAAGTTCTACCTAAGATTTAGGGTTTAGGATGACTACCTGAGGTCAGCTATTTAACGCCCTAAAAATCAAACCTGGTTATGTCAGTTCTTGAGGTAGAATTCTGGAGGTTACTTTCATGAACCTGCTGAAGAACCAGAAAATTAAACTCCTTTTCTGAATATATTTTTGTATTTCTACTAATGAGGGTTATGTAATATCTGACATTAAAACAAGCAGAACTCCTCTGCAGTCCTCCACCCTGAGAACAAAATATTAATGTTTATTGGCTCTTTGAAGAGGAAGGAAAATTAAAGACAGCAGTGCACCACTCTGCCCCATAATAACTATGTCCTGCTAACTATAGCCATTACGTATTTCCCTATGTGGTCAGAAAATTATTATGTCTGTAAAGCATCATTGTCTACAAAATTAAGAACAAAATACTAAAAAGTACCTTTATCACACTTAGAACATAAATACTATATATCTGAACAAAAAATAACTATTGAAACTCAGACTCATACGTGTAGGGCATTGATCAAACAAAGTAATGAGCTATGTTTGTTATAAACACTAGACAGAAAGAACTGATACTATGATGAGAATTTATCATTTTAAAATTGTAATAGGAGATGCAAATAATTCAAAATTAGAGTGTAAGAATATTTATTTGCCTTGATCTAATTAAAGATTTGCCTGAATAATTACTGTCTTGGGGGAAATGCATATTAGTTAGATGGTATGCTACAATAAATTTATATGCAAATTAAAATCTAGACAGTAGAAATGATATCTGGTAACAAAGAAGATTCATGAATCTTAATTCCAAGCTTCCTTAAAATTTCATAGGATGCTTTCATCATTTCTACTGTTGTTACCCTTTCTTTCTGTGCTTTTCCCAAGTTGTAACTTATAGAGACAAAGGCATCCCAAAAGAATGTGTTAAAAATTTTTCACATTTCTTAAAATTTAGAATGTGATCACTATGCATTTAATTTCTATCACTACACTGTTTATCTATACCTATATTAAAATATGGCTTTTGACTTTCAAATTAAAACATGACAGAATAGGAAAATTTAATGACTCATACCCCTGTGTCTTAAAGTCACTATTTGGGCCTTTCTCTTTCATTAAGCCTCATCTTAACAGAATTAGGATAAACTTTTTGAGAGAACACTCAAAATTTCTCTCCTGCCTATTTAGTGTGATGATTAGAACTAAGTAATGGATGGCTCTTTGCACACATCTGGTGTCTCTTACATCTGATACTGGCCACGCAATAGCATAGTTGAAGAAATGCAGCATTCACCTTTGTCTTGGCTTGCATTCCCTAGAGGCAGGTTCAAGTGCACAGGCCTTATTGGGGGAGCACTCTTGGGGAAAAGGGAGGAAGAAAAGCAGAGCAGAAGGACGTAAGCTAGGTGTGGTCTAACTAGGCTCTAGCTTCAGGCTGACTGCTTGGGGGGCAATGGGTGGTCAATTGCACAACAGAATATAGTCTGCCTTGAAGCAAAGAACCATCTTCTATATCCTGGAATCAGACCATCGTTGGGTTGGGAAGGGGAGCAAAGCATCTGAGAGGGCTAAGAAAACTCCTACAGTGCCAAGCGCAGTTCTTCACAAAATAAGACAGCTTGAGCTGTTGGCAGTTGACATTTACAGGAGTTTGATGATGGGCTCGGGGACAGTCCAGGTAGGGATCTGGGCGGCATCTCAATGGCTGAGACAGCCAGGATCTTCGTCAGTCATCATATATGTTCACAGTACTAATGTGCATTTATTTTTTAAAACTGCCAATTTTTTTGCTTGAGATTAATAAATACTATTTTCTCTTCTGAAAATAAATAGACCACTTTACGTAGGTGGCATCCAAAAGCAAGCTGTATGGACTACTCACTGAAAGTGTTTAGGAAGACTTTTGAAAGAAACCACTTTTTCTCCTTTCTCAATAAATACTATGAACACAGGCTAAAAACTATTCATTTGGATATTTGAGGTGAGAATCGGTTTCTCTGAAACCTAACCATTTGCTCACTTTGAGTGACCATGAAGTTTCAAATTATTTGCCTTCCTAATGTCCATCATTGTAAAAGCACATTATGATTTACAGCTTTCCAAGATATAGTATAAAAAAATCAGAGCCACAGAGAATTTATCATAGAATATTTGAGTAAATTTCCTGCTGGTTTGAGACTTCCCCATCTCCTCAAAATTACACATGGGCAAAGAAAGGCAGTTTTGACAGTTCAAACCTTTTCCTAGTCTCAAATATATATTATTACACATCTGAACAATTTGGGGGAATAAAATGTAGAATGAATATTTTATCACACAATATGGAAATTGGTACCCTGGAAGCCTGATGACAATTTACTGTTGACAGGTGGACAAAGAGCGCTTTGCCTGTGACTTGACTTCACAGATATACTCTAAATGTGAGACAATTACTCCATGTTTCCATGAAAATGGTCACTGATTAGTGGTTGAAACTCAATTATTTTGAAAGCAGCTTTATTTCAGATTTAATGGAAAGACACCCAAAGGCTTTGATTAAAACTCTTGCGCCAAGGTTTCCGAGTACTGAGATGCTTAGCGATCAGTGTTGTGGTCAATGGAGCACAGAACTTTGGTCTATACTTCCAGATATTTACAGGCACACTTTTACTTTCTGCAAAGAAGACATGGATGGATTTCAACATAACCAACTTCCTAAAAACACACTGTCAATGTCAGAAATTGAACTATGGAAGACTAAAATCCAGACTCTTTAAAATGAGAACCCTGAAAAATCAAGATCATAAAAAGATGAGGGGACCAGAAATCTGTTCTTACAGGACAAATGCCTTTGCCACAACCAGTGTTTAGAATTAAAAAAATGTTTTTACTAAGGAGAGAAATTCTAGAACCCAGACAAAACTGACAAAATTCCAGGATACAAAATAATCTTGCAAAATGTTTCCAAAGCATTCAAAAGCATAATTTCAGGAATATTATAAAACAATTACAAAGCACTTGCTCCCCTCTCCCCACCTCTCTGACACACACATATTAACCTATCACCTGGGTTTTTTGTTTTTTGTTTTTTTCTGTGAACTGTGGTATTGGACTTTTACTCTGGTAGATGTTCTTAATAATTGCAAGGTTCTACAAAGGTGACCTGCCACATAAGTATCATCTTGTTTTCCTTCTTTTTCTTTTCTTTTTTTTAAGATTTACTTTATTTGTATGAGAAAGAGGGAGAGAGAAACAGAGCACAAGGAGGGAGGCAGGGGTAAAAGGAGAAGCAGACTTCCTGATGAGTAGGGAGCCCAACCCAGAGCTTGATCCCAGGACCCTGAGATCATGACCTGAGCTGAAAGCAGAGGCTTTAACCCACTGAGCCACCCAGGCGCCCTGGAAAATATTTTAACCTCTATCTCTTAATTTTTCCTTTTCTCCCCTCTGTCTTTAATAATTTTTAAGAACAAGTATGTTGTAGTAGCATTCATCAAAACTTCAGCATTTCTTTTAGTGGAGCTTCTGTTTCTTTTTCTTCTGGTAAGTTCAAGGTGATTGAAGTATAATAGAAAAGGAGAAAAGACTGGGAAGTAAAGATAATCTAGTAATTATGCTTGCTTCTCCTTTCCCAGTGACTTCTGTCCCAGGGCTACTAAAACTCTGTATTCATTTTTACCTACTGTAATGGTACACATACTGTATGGTGCACTGCAGATCAGCATTCCCCATCCAGCCTGCAACACTTTCATTGTCTTCTTTTGCAGATGTAGAGGGAACTAGTCATTTGGCAAAGAAATAAAAGATGGAAATGGTCAAACAATGCTCTAAGAGGAGGAAGGTACAGAGTTCTTACAAAAGAATTAGCTGCCTAACAGCATCACTAAGGCTTTGACATACTTTAGTCTTTCACAAGCTCTGTATGCCAGCTACAAATCTGTGCATGCAAAATCTCTACATTACTTGCTCTTTTTCATTAAATATAAACTCATAGTCATATATAAGGAAATATATATATAAGTCATATATAAGGGAAACTGATTATTTTAAAGTTACTTAAGAAACATCCAGATCAAGGATACTCAGCCCCTTCTCTGTCCCCCTTAAAAATAGGAAACAAATCTCCCATATGAACAACACCGTCCTTATACTGAGAAGTAAAAAGATATCCTTATCACCAGCAATAGGGACTTTGAAGCAGAAAAAGTTGTAGAAGCAACCCTGGTTAATCCCCCCCCCTCCCCACCCCATCTACTACCTGGGTCTAAATTCTGCTCAGGATTCCTTAGGAACTAAAGTTCCTAAACACTTGTTTTTTTGTTTGTTTGTTTGTTTGTTTGTTTTAACCTGTCACCTCCTCACAAATTTGCCTTTTTGTCTAAAATGATAAAAGCTGCCTGCCTTGGTCATTTACTTAGGTCTCAATTTCAATATTGGGTCTCTGTGCCCATGTAATAAACCTGTTTTGTTTCGTTTTGTTTTTCTCTTGTTTACCTGTCTTGTGTAAATTTAAATCTTAGTCCAGCTGGAAAACCTTAAAAGTAGAGGAAGATTTTTTTCCTTCCCCACAACAGCATAGTATTCCTGTTAAGAAGTATTTTTAAGATTAATATTAATCAGTTGCTGTATTACTAGAAGGTGATAGAGCAATAATGCCTTTAACTTTCTAAGGACAGAAACACAAAGAGATGCCTTTTTTTTTTTTTACTACCAGTGAATGCTCTTCCTGGACAAATGTTCTGGGGATAGGAAGGAAAAGATAATTACACAGTATTAACACTCTGCCCTTTTCCTGGTCAGAAGGATCTAATGTCATTTCCTACAGATAGTTAAATACAAAGCAAATGTAACTTTTCAGCTTTTCAGCAACTCTCTCTGTAGCAGAAATTAACCTACTAAAACAGGTGTCTCCTGAGTTCAGTAGCACGGCATATCACAGAGGCTAATGAAAGATCAAATTCAGGTTAATAATATTTATCTCACTTAATATCCTCTCACAGCCATTTTTTAACAGTCAAATAGCACCACAAATTCAGGGTCAAGAGGATAAGTGATTCTAAAAATAAATATCTCATTACCAATACTAATGACCCTTGAATTAAAATACAATCTACATTCTTTTCTCTATGCATGGTCAAATGACTGCTTTTTAGTGGAGGTAAGATTTAAACAACTTCACTACCTAAATCCTAAGGGGAAGGCTATCTCTCCTAGAAGGTAGGCTCTGAAATACTATCTGCTGCCTCCTATGAACCCAGCATGGTATTGGGACTTGAGAGAAAAGAGCCTTTTATCCTTCATTAAAAAACAAAACAAAACAAAACAAAACAAAACACACTTAGAAAAGACAGTAAATCATTTTCCTAATAACAAATTTAAATGGAATAGGAAATTATGAAGTGAAAAAGAAAAGCTCATTTTCCACAACCTTCATGAAAAGTAGTCACTATTAAGGTTTTATGACATATACTATCATAGAAGTAAAACTGCTAGGCCAAAGAAAATAAACACTACCAGAGTTTTTCTTGTGGATGTAAAAGCTTGTTTGTTTGAAGAAAGTGAACATTTTGCTTTTTTTATATTTAACAAATTATGCTTTAATTTGTCCTTTTCTTTTTATTTCACCAAATCTAGCAGCCTGTGCCCTGGGGGCATAATGTAACTTAGCTTCCTGCCCCTTCCTTGCAGCAAGGGGGGTAAGTCTCTGGAGGTCAGGATTCTCCTCAACAGCCTATTCACATTCTTTTCAACTTTTCAGCAATCTTTTTGGCAGCAACAAAAATACACTTTTCAAGCAATGAACAAATGGACTTTATATTTAAGAAAGAGAGCATGTGCTTAAATTTGTTTTTTGTTGCTTGTGCTTTTAAAGCATTTTCCATCAGAAATTTCATAGTTTTAAGTCTTACATTTAAGTCTTTATTCCATTTCAAGTTAGTTTTTATGAGTAAGGTAAGATATGGGTCTAGTTTCATTCCTTTGCATGTGAATATCCAATTTCCCCCATACTGTTTATTGATGAGACTGTCCTTTTTACCCTGAGTATTCTTAACTGCTTGTCAAATATTAGCTGACCCTTTCTGCATGGGTTTATTTCCAAGCTCTCCATTTTCTTCCATTGGCATATGTATGCCAAGACCATATTGTTCTGATGACTATGGCTCTGGAGTATAGCTTGAAATTAGGAAGTGTGATGCCTGTTACTCTTCTTTCTCAGAATTATTTTGGCTATTTGAGGTCTTTTGCAGTTCCATATGTATTTGAGGATTATTTAATCTACTTCTGAAAAAACCCCACTGGAATCTTTATAGGGACTGCATTGCATCTGTAGATGGCTTTTGGTAGACATTTTAATATCAACTCCACAAAAAAGGGAAGTCATCGACAAAATGAAAAGGCAACCAATGGAATTAAAAATAGTTGCAAACCATGTATCTCATAAAGGGTGAACATCTAAAATATATAAGGAATTCATACAACTCAATGCAAAAACTGAAGAATTCAATTTAAAAAATGGGCAAATGATCTGAACAGATACTTTTCCAAAAAAAAAAAAAAGATAGTCAAATGGACAACAGGTACATGGAAAGGTGCTCCTCCACATCACCAATCATCAGGGAAATGAAAATCCAAACCACAGTAAGACGTGGTTGTGTTAGAATGGATGCTACCAAAATGAGAAGAGATAATAAGTTAGTGAGGGTGCGGAGAAAAGTGAACGCCTGTGTACTATCGGTGGAAATGTAAACTGATGCAGCCACTACTGAAAAAAGTAAGGAGGTTCCTCTGAAAGTTAAAAAGAGAACTACTGGATGATCCAGCAATTCTACTTTTGGGGACATCTCCGAAGAAATGAAATCACTATCCCAAAGAGATAAGTGCAACCCCAGTGTTATTTACAGCCGTCAAGACATGGAAACAACCTCAGTGTCTAGTGACAGATAAATGGATAAAGAAAACATGGTATATGAAAAATAGAATATTATTCATCTATAAAAAGAAGGCATAGTGATCAAGGGCAGGTCATCCCAAAATGTGCCACTTTGGTCTATTAGTTATTTTAAATAAAATTACTTAAGAGACAACCTATACAAGAAGGACACTCAACTCTGTCCCCCCAAAAGCAAGAAATAAATAAAAGGTATTGTTGCTGTAGCAGCAAGTAAAGAGGCATCCTTATTACCAGAGATAGGAAATTTGGGGCTGAGAAGTCTCTATTAAAAACTCTTGTTCCTTCTCACTACTTTACAGCTGCAATCCAAATTCTGTTTGGAATTCTCTACTAACTGAAGTTTCCAAAGTTAAGTTTTCTCTGTTTAGTCAATTTCTCCCAGATTTATTGTCTCTGTCTAAAAAGTACAAAAACTGCCCACCTTGGCCATTTCTTTGGGTCTCAATTTCATTAGTGGGCCTCCATTCACATATAATTAAACTTTGGTTATTTTCTCCTGTTAATCTGTCTCATGTCAATTTAATTTGTAGGCCAGCTGGAAGACCTTAAAGGGTAGAAGGAAATAATTTTTCCTCCCCTACAAAGGAAATCCTGACATTTGTGACAACATAAATGAATCCTGAGGGCCTTAAGCGAAGTAAGATAAGTCAGATGGAGAAAGACAAATGCTGTATGATCTCAGTTATATGCGGAATCTAAAACAAACTGAACAGATTCAGAGGACAGATGAGTGACTGTCAGAGGTGGAGTGGGGGGTGGATGAAGATGGTCAAAAGGTACAAATTTCTAGTTAAAAGATAAATAGCTCTAGAGATGTAATCTACAATATGGGGACTACAGTTAATAATAATGTATTGACAGTGGCCAAGAGTAGATCTTAAAATGTTCTCATCACAAGAAAATAATATCTGAAGTGATAGTTGTTATATAAACTTACTGTGGTAATCAACTTCATATATATGAGATACATATATATTTGATACACAAATCATTATATTGTACATCTTAAACTTACACCATGTTATATCAATAACATCTCAACTGGAAAAAAATGGGAACTGGAAAAAAAAACCAGCAAAACAGTTAATACCCCAAAAAAAAAAAAAAGAGAGAGAAAAAAGAAAAAGAAAAAATGTAGGGCATCTACAACATACCAACCCCAAGTCATTGTAAATAGCACCCATTTCAAAAGCAATCACTGTGCATTTTAGATATTTTTAAAGTGTGGTACTCTGGATAAATTATGACATATAAACGGATAAATGGAAGAGATATATTAGTAAAACAGGATCTAGAGAATGTAAGCATGCACATAAATTTAAATGTGATAATCTCAAATAGATAAAATGAGAAGATACAATTAATAAAGGATCTAGGAAGGCTGTTGTTACTGCTTTTACTCAGTTCATTCCCTTAAGAGTGCAGGCTTTATGGGTACTATTTAATTAATTTTCTATAATGTCCTGGAGACTAAGAGAAGTGTTCACAAATTATCGTCATGTTACGTTAGTGTGGGACAGTGCTGAGATGCTAAATTCATCTTCCCCTATCTTGTTAAGGCAGCCAGAACATCTGGAATGAAAGCTATGCTCTTCACTAGCTAGGACGGAGTAAAGCAATTTGTAACATTTTTACCATGTACAACATTTTAATTCAGGATGATCATGCCTGACTCTGATGTTTGTGAACTCCTTGCTGAAGCAACACTAAATGAAAAGCAAAATCAATGATCAGATCTGGGAAGGTGCTCTAGAATTACCCTGGGGATTGTCAGTATTCTCATCAACCCCATACCTTGTTAATTTCAATGTCAAAGTAATTAGCCACACAGATTTTAAGACGTCATTTAAATTTGAAAAGAAAGGAATTTAGCTAGAAGCAGTTGTTTTTAAAGTAACTGAAGATCTGATCTAACTGTAAGAATTTTCATGAACAGAACTGATTATCCCCTTCACACAGTAATTTTTAGCCACTGCGAGTGACCTCAGCTCATTTTCTGCTTTCTGTATCATGAGGTGTATGTGTCATATCATTTATTTCTTACTTTCTCAGCACTGTATGCAGCCTAAGATCATCCATAGGTTTCATGTTGCTGTACTTTAGCCAATTTAGTTTATTTTCCTCTCTCCTCTAGCAATACCTTGTATTGTGCCTAGTAAACAACAAATCTATACATGATCACGAATGGATTGGAGATAATCATGTATTTTGGCAAATCCATCTTTTGGTTGTTCAACACCAGAAATGCTGAAGGCAGGATGGATACTTTGTTTTATTTTCACTGCCAATCCTTCAAGAAATCCCTCTGACTCTATCCTCAAAACATATTTCAAAAACTCCCTCTCCTCTCCATCTCCTCATTACAGTGGCTGGTCCAGGTCCCCATCATCTCTCACTTGGATTATTACCACAGTCTCTCACCTAATCTGTCCGCTTTTTCCTTTGCTAGAGTATATTTTCAATATTATGTTGAAATGGAAGTGGAAGGGGAGATCACTCTCCCTCCCACAATCAAAATGCTTCTATTCCATGGGCACCTGGGTGGCTCAGTTGGTTGAGCATTCCACTCTTGATCTCAACTCAGGTCTTGATCTCAGGGTCCTGAGTTCAGGCCCCCTGTTAAACTCCACAGTGGGCATGGAGTCTACTTATAGGGGAAAAAAAAAAAGTCCTAGTTCCAAAAATGACTTTACAGAACCTTATCCACTGTGTCTGTATTAGTCCTGGAGCCTCATGTGCTCTGTTCACTGTCCTCCACACTGACCTCTCTGCTTCTTCTTCAATATGCCAAGCAAGTTCTTGTCTCAAGACCTTTACACTTGCGGTTATCTCTGCCTGGGATGTGCATTCCCTAGATATTTGTCTGACTCCTTCCCTGACCTCCATCAAGTCTTTACTCAAATGTCATTTTCTCAGCGACCATTTCCTGCTTTAAAATTACAACACTCTCCTCCCACCCATCAGTACTCTGTCCCATTAGCACTCTCTGTCCTGACATACTGCTTCATTTTTTTTTTCATCACAGCACTTACTATCATCATGTATGCTAAAGATTTTTATTTTTAAATGTTTATTTCACCTCTCTAGAATATGAGCCCTACGAAGTGAAGGGCTTTGTCTCTTTGGTGCATGGTTTTATCCGTAGCCCCTAGAACTGTGCCTACACCATAAATATCTACTGGATGGATCTTTTCTTGGTTTTGAAAGGAAACCAATTAAATGTCAATGATGAGAATGGTGACAAATGCTCGTAATAAAATGTTGCTAAAATTGTCAGTGCTCAGATTTCTATTTGGGGAAATGAACCATTCTTTTAAAAATGTAGAGTTGTACCTCTTATAAATATGGAAGAGATGAATTCTGAATAACTTAGAAAATAATGATAGAGTCTCCCACAGGAGAATTATCATAAGATTAAAAGCTAAAAACTATCAGAATACTCACTGTAAAAGGAAGTAAAATTTGCTTCCATTTCATTTTTGTTCCTTGTAAACAGCAACACCACCCCCACAAATCTTGATGTCTGCATTATCCTAACATAAAAAAAAAAAAGAACTAGCCACAATTAAAGTTTATTCTATTTCAAGGAATAAACACTAAAACAATTTGCAAACAAACATCTGGGAGACCTTCCTGTATAGATATACTTTAGCAGCAAAGGCAAAATTTAGTGAATTAGATCTGTTATTCTCAGCACCTTCCTTTCTAACACATTCACCTTTTGCAACTTGCTAAAATGTATTTTCCTAAAGCAAAAAGTATATGTTCACATTGAAAACTATCTTCCTAATATACAGGTAATTGCAAGTTAAACTTGGATTAAGACACTTAATTATATTGTATGTACCCATTCAATTTGTACAAAGAGTAAAATCAAAATTGATAAAAATAATGAAAAATCAAGAGTTTTAGTGGGGCAGAACTATGAAAGCAGGTATGAAGTACAGGATGCAGAAAACATAAAAAATAATCTATCCCACAGTTGGGCCATCTAGGAGCAAGAACTCTGGTGGCCCCAGCCACCAAGATTCTACCCCCTCCATTTTCTAATAGGGATCATTTCTCACATATAACAATTAAGTTAAGAATAAAATTCGTTAGAATTTATCAATAAAGTGTTTGGTAGAAGTGCCTATCAAATCAGTAGTAGTTGCTATAATTAATGAACACACATCAAAGGCATCTAACGCTTTCATCTTTCAACAAGGTGCCTTTAATTATAAAACAGTTCACAAGAGAGAAGCAATAATTTCACATTTGCGACTCCGAGAGACCCCAACGGTATCTCTTCTTTCTACTAATGACTGCCCCTCTGGGTTTAAACTGGAAAGGTGAGAAACTACCTCTGGTGAGTGGAGAAAGCAAGTTAAAGAGAAAAGGGAAGGAAGAGAGTAGTCAAATATGTGCTGGGGTTGGAGGGAAAAGAAAACCTTTGAAGAAAATTTAATATTTTGAATTATTACACTGTACTGGAAAATTTTAATTACTTACAGGAGGAGCTGTTTCATGACTAAAAGTACACAGACTTCTTTTATGAGTAGAAACAGAAAAAGCTAGAGGATTTGTTACAAATGGAGATGCCTCACCCAGATTCCCCTCCAAGAAAGCACTTGGTGCTCATCTGCAAGGACTGTGGTGAGTGGACTTAGCTCTCAGCTTCCTCAGGGTCTACCTCGCTGTTTATTCTCAGGGTGGCCCCCAGAACATGACTGAGCAAGACTCTGGTACAAGGACCTGGCCATTTCCACCGGGCACTAGACTCTGTTAAAGTACACTCTGCTCTGAGCTCCCTACTGGGCTGCAGAGACATTGTCAGGTCTGCATGGCTGTCTGATGGCTCCCCTGACTCAATCCTGCTCCCCACCCTTTCTTTGCAATAAACCTTTTGTGCTAACTCCATCTCAGTGCCTGCTTTCTGGAGAATCTAACCTGTCACAGGACTCTTCATTTGTATTCAAGTTTGGTTTCCCAGGTATGCTTTAGACAGTGATCCACTATATCCAAACTTTGGGGACTCATTTTATGCCCTCATCATAGACTCTTTAAATCCCCTCTTTCCTAACCTGAGATGAAGAGGGTAACCCTCGATAGAAGGTGGGGATCAGAGCACAGCAGAGGTCTGTCCAATAAACCTCCCTGAACTCCCTGAAGTCACTAGGCCTGCACTAGGAGATGACAGACTCACTATTCTCCTTTGAAAAACAGGGTGAGTGTTGGGTCACAGCAGGGTTCTTGTTAGGGAAGCCTAGACAGGATCCACCTTCATAATGCATCACAGCCAAAGCTTCCACTTTAACACCCCACTACAAAAATCAACACGGTCTAACAAAATATTAAGCTGGAAAGGTTGAATCGCTATTTTGTACCTGAAATTAATATTGTACAGTATGTTAACTAGCAGAAATTTAAATAAAAACTTTTAAAAAATTGTTTAAATTTAAGAAAGAAAGGAAGAGAAGGACAAAAAGCTGCAAGCTGCAGTAATGAATTAAATGGAAATAATCTTTTCATATCAGTAATTACTTTAAATATAACTGGATTGAACTTCTCAATTAAAGACATAATTTAGCAGAACAGATCAAAAACACGAAATCTAGCACTATGCACCATGTACAAGAAACACTCTTTAGATCTAATCATACACATAGGCTGAAAGTAAAAGGATAAGAACATTTTTCAAGCAAACTGTAACTTGAAAAAAAGAGGGTCATTATACTAATAATATCAGACAAAAGACATTTTAAGTTTTAAAAAGTTACAAGAGATAAAGGACTTCTTTTTAAATTAAAAGGATTACTTTATCAAAAAGAGATAACAATTTTAAATATTTATGCACCAAACAGGAAAGCTCCTAAATATATGATATAAAATTGGACAAAGTTGAAGGGAGAGGTAGAAAGACAAATAATATTAGGGAACGTCAATATTCCGCTTCTAATAATGGGTATAACAACACAGAGGATAACCAAGGACAAAGGACTTGAAAAACATTGTAGTGAAAAGTAGTAAATACTCTAGACTGACTGGCAAGATATATGTGGTCAAATGATAGAAAATAAATCTGACAAAAATGAAAAGAAAACAAAAATAAGCAGTTTAACAAAATATTCTGTTATTAGAAATACAATGCATATAATTTAGTTGCTATGAATACTATCTTCTAAACAAAGTTGTTTCTGGAGGGAAAAATTCTTTTATTGTTTTAAATTGCCTCACATTCTTAATATGGGGGGGGAATAATCTGCAAAGAAATAGTCAATCAGAGAAAGACAATTATCATATGATCTCACTGATATGAAGAATCTGGAAACAAGACGGAAAAATGAAACAAGATGAAATCAAAGAGGGAGACAAACCATAAGAGACTTAATCTCAGGAAACAAACTGAGGGTTGCTGGAGTAGAGGGGGGTGGGAGGGATGGGACACTGGGGAGGATATGTGCTATGGTTAGTGCTGCGAATTGTGTAAGACTGATGAATGAGAGACCTCTACCCATGAAACAAATAATACATGTTAATTAAAAAAAATGATCTGCATAAGAGATGTAACTACAGAGAATAGATCATATAGAGATAAATAATAGATACATTCCAAACCCCCCATTACATGACTATACTGCTGGATTCCGTGACCATAAGTAGTATAAAGATACATGGATCAACCATAAGTGAAACACAAGTTTGCTTTAACTTGGAATTTGCTTAATGTTTGATTGAATGCTGACAATCTCCAATTTATCAAGCTGCAATTTTATCAAATGAAATATAAAAGCTGAAGATCATTTCTTGCATCTCAGCTTCTAGCCTTCCTCTGTGAAATACTCAAATGTTTGGCTTAGGCATATTTTTGTTAAAATAAGTTTACTTCAACAGAGATAATTTATTTTTAAAACTGAAAACAGCTGATCCTTACATATTCACCCAAATGTTACTTTGTGACACCTCTGTGTATGCTTTATGAGGAAAACTATCATATCTAGTTAATTCACTGATGCATCGCAGCATCTTATATAATTCAGGTACACTGCTGAATGAATAAGCTAAATTTTATTAAATCATTCATGGTATCTCATACAGCAATATACACAGTTTTCACATTTTATGGAAGGTACATACCCATGCAGACCTCAACCGATTTGAGACTCATAATTCATATCAATCCTGAAGACCAATGACAATTTTACTGGTTTATTAGCCAAAGAAATGTTCCTACATGGACTATCATAAAGTATACAAATAACTTCATCACCTATCTTTGACATTTTCCTATATTTTAATAAGTAAAAAGTTAATGTGGGGTATCACTTTATTATAAGTTTTGTACACACAGTGCGACACTATTGTAGATTATATTTCAGATTTACAATATTTAAATTTTCATTAAATCCATTAAAGGATGAGACAGTCAACAAATAACTACATCTCAGATGAACAAAAACAGCTAGAGTTTAGATTTTTTTTTTTAATTTATTTGACACAGAGAGAGATCACAAGTAGGCAGAGAGGCAGGCAGAGAGAGAGGAGGAAGCAGGCTCCCTGTGGAGCAGAGAGCCCAATGAGGCCTCAATCCCTGGACCCTGAGATCATGACCTGAGCCGAAGGCAGAGGTCTAACCCACTGAGCCACTCAGGCGCCCACAACTAGAGGTTAATACTATCCATCCTTGACTAGACCTTCAGCCCCCTCACATGTCAGTAAAGGGGCAGAAAAGTTAAGGACCTATCCAGATACACAGAAGCAGCAGCTGAGTCCAGATCTTCTTTTTATTACAGGATCTGCCTTTTATCTTCAATAAATAATATTCATACTTTTCAAAGAAAAATAAAAACCTGAGATTTCATTCTTCCAGAACAGGTCTATACTTCTGTGATATTCTAGGACTTAAAAATAAGAAAGTAAAAACTAGTCCCAGTTCTGCTTCTGCAGTGCTGTCCAAAAACCTTCCTCTGTTTTTCTTGCAGCAAAATGTTTTACATGAAGTTAATATGCTAACAAGGTTTAACTACCATTCTTCAGACTATCTTTAAACCTTTGAAGGAAGGTACAGAGGCCAAAGAGCTCAGGGCTCAGAAGCTACGAGAGCAGTTCGAAAGGGTAACATTGAGTCCACCAAAGATACGCAGGAGTGCCCTGACTCAGTAAGGAGCCCACCCAGAGGGCGCTGTGGGATCAGGTCTCATAAAAACCTAACACTGTTCTTCACTAGTGGATTTTAGAATTTAAAATCAATACTAATATAACACTTTCCAAAAAGAATACTTAAAAAACACAGTTACTTTCAAACAACAAGATAATAATACCTTAAGAGTAATGTTAGAAATTGTCTATTTTTAAACAATGAGCTAAATATCAGCACTTTTATCAGAGCTGTGACATACAGTCCTTTAGGAGAAATAACCCTCAAATGGAGTTGAAACAATAAAAGTAACTTTATCCAATTTATTTCAAACCATGCCGTGTACATTGCTAGAAAAAAATTGAAAATACCTACTTTAAAAAAAAAGGGGGGGGGGGCGCCTGGGTGGCTCAGTTGGTTGGGTGGCTCAGTTGGTTGGGTGGCTGCCTTCGGCTCAGGTCATGATCCCAGAGACCCAGGATCGGCCTCACATTGGGCTCCCTGCTCGGCGGGAGGCCTGCTTCTCCCTCTCTCACTCCCCCTGCTTGTGTTTCCTCTCTGGCTGTGTTTCTGTCAAATGAATGGATAAAATCTTTAAGAAAATAAAATAAAATAAAAAATAAAAGCTCTTTAAAGAACTATGAAGACAGTTAAAAGTATCTGCCAGGAATTTATGAGGGTAAGGGGAGGATGACTATGTGGAGCACAGATTTTTAGGACAGCAAATCCACATTGCATGATACCTTGATGGTGGATACATGCCATTATATACTTGTCTAAACACACAGAATGCACAAGACCAAAAAAGAACCCTAACATAAGCTGTGGTGTTGTGTGATTAGGATCAATTATAACAAATGTATCATCATCTTGGTGTGGGATGTTGATAATGAGGGAGGCTGTACAAGTGTAAAAACTTAAACTGCTTTAAAAAAATAAAGTCTTAAAAAAAAAAAACTTCTAAACCTATACTGCACAAAATGGGCTAAAATGGTCACACAGCTAAAAAAACCATGACATTTAAAGCTTCCTTTTTTCTAGTTCATTAGAATGAAATATCAGTGATGATAATGCTATTTGAAGAGAGAAAATCCGATTTGGGTTAAAGTATACAAAATCATAAAAAATACAGAATAATCTAGAGAATAAATTAAAGGATCTCTTGGAAGAAAATAGAAAAATGAGAAATAAAAAAATCACGAAGCCAATTAGGAAAAAAAAATCACAAAACAGATGCAAATCATTGTGCCTATAGTAACTTTCATTTATAATATCCAAAGGAAAGAGAGCTAACTCACCACTTCTTACACCTTTAGCTGTATTACAAGGATATGATTTGGTATGTGGTTGAGGACAAGAAGTCCTTGGACTTCAATCCCTTTTCTCAAGGAAAACGGGAGTAGAGCCGATGGCTGGTTAGGAAAGCCAACACATTCTCTGAATGCACAGAAACCATGCTCTTTGATGGTAAGAGGCTAAGTTCCTAGGAGTTCTGGTAGATCTGAAAGAACATGTTAAATGAAATCTCATGCGCTGTTACCAAAATACAAAAGAGAGCTGAGAACTCTTAGAAGGAGCAGAAGGCTCTTAAATACATTTATAATTCACTGTAGATCAGCTGCAAAATTTGTATTTAAGGACCACGCAGTATAAATACCTAAAACAAACATCTCATTTTACAGATGAAGAAATGGAGATCCAAAGAACTGAAATTTCTAGGAAGACAGCGGTGTGTGTATGGAAACTAAATGCAGAGAGCTTCAGCCCATCCATTTTCTAATGCCAACTCAGGTGTATTTGAGCTACCCTAGGCAAGACAGTTCATTCTTCTAAACCTCAATTTCCTCATTTGTTGCATGGGGATAAATATACTTCTTCATATTCAACGATGTGGTGAGGATGTAGTAAGATCATATATATAAAAAAAAAGGGCGAGCTGGGCCAGGTATTCAAAATAGGCCTAACAAACTACAGTGTTTATTATTGGAACGTACAATCCATTTCCAGTCCAACAGATTTTCGTGACTCAAAGCTCCTTGTTCCAGACCTGGGCTTTTGGGGGAGCTCTCCAAGTAGTATTCTCTTTTCTTTGAAGTCACCAGCACTGATTTCCATATAAATGGTCAGAAGCCATCCGGACAGGGGAGCCTGCAGAGAATTATAATCCTCACGAAGGAAAGTAGCCAGAAGGGAGACAGAACAGGTGAAGGGACAAAGCCAAAGCGACTGACTGATCCAGAAGGCGAGAGGGAAAATAAAAGAGACATAGAGAGAGAGGTGGGAAGGAGAAGGAGGGTGAGAGGAAAGACAGAAAAAAGAATGCAAAGAGGTAGACTGAAGTGAGAAAGACAGGTTGAGAGACAAGCAGGAAGCAAGAGACAATGAGAGAAAGATGAAGGGAGACAGTTTTAGAGAGGGACAAAAAGACAGATGGAAACAGAGAGGCAGAGACAGACATAGAAACAAAACCCAGAAAGTAACAGAGACAGAATGACAGAAAGAGAGAGAGAAAGAGAGGGAGGGAGGGAGGGAGGGGACTGACTGCCTACTTCCAGCACCCTCTCTGGATGAACCTGAATGCAGGACTTTGCAGCGATGTGAGACAGTAAGTTCTCATTTTCACTATAGCGATTTAAATTTGATTTCACTTCAACCAAAATCATTATTAAGCAGCTATTATGTACTACACAACAAGGTGGATGCCTGACATGATAATGATAGCTCATAATTACTGAAAATTATTAGGCACCTAGTCTACTTCTGCATCTTGTCTAATTTCATCTGTACTGTAATCCCATTATGATATTTTTCAGGAGCTATCCCAGAATCACACTCCTTTTAATGGCCAGCTAACAACCAGCAGGGCCATGGCTACTCTCCATAATTATATTCTCCTTTCATAAAGTTGACTACAGTTTCAACTTTTCTAGGTATCATATGAAAAGACTAGATCCTTTCTCTGCTGTAGATTCATTAGACTCTTAGTATAAATTTGGCTAAGTTTAATAACAAAGTAGATCATTTTAATGTCAGTGTAAAACTCCTTGCCCCTGTCTCAGAAAGGATCAAGGTGCTAGAGAACCCCAAAGGCTGAATTACCCACGGTGTTTTGGACACATATGTTGTCCAAGTCCTAAGGGGATGCCAGGGCAAGTTTCATGAGGCAGTGACTCTTTAATGACGAGGGCCATAAATACAGGAAAAGAGAACAGCAGACACCCCAATGCTATTATTTTAAATTAGATTTACACACACATACACACACACATACACTCACAGACATATACAGCTCTAGGAAAATGATACTTTCTTCTCACAAATTATAAAAAAGTGAACTAACCAGTATTTTTTAAATGTTAGAATAAACCTTTTAAGTATTTTGGTTTATTATATATTGTTATTTAATTAAAATGTAAGCAGACTAATCTGCCCAACTTTCATAAGGAAGATAGATTTATTTATAACTTAATTTTTTAAAACATATCCTAAAATAAAATGCAAAAAATTTACATATAATTTTAAGCACAGCCAAACCTTATTTTCAGAGAACTGATTCTGGATAATGGTTATTAGGCAGGGTTTTACTGTAAGAATGCAAATTGGCAAATTAGGTTCAGAAATTACAAGGCATAAATCCACTTACAGTAATATCACTGCTATTTATAGATCCCATCTGATAGTCCATAGTAAGATTTTTTTTTGTTGATGAGAAGCAATGAATTCTATTGAAGGAAATCCTGCATACCCATGTTTTCAGCAGGCAATTTATTTAAAAAATTATTAACTTCCTTTACTATAGTATTTAATTATAGTGAAAGCAGTTTATAATCACTTCATAACTCACATTTTAATACTTCACCAAAAAAGATGCAACATTTTTCAAAATGTTGGATTGGTAATTAAGAGCAGATACTATGGATAAACAGTCATTCTTACCTATGGATGCCATAAGAAACTGCTAAGGAGTCTGTGTGACTCTACTTGGTTTGAGGCAACATGGCCCCATGAGAAAATGTCCTTCATATCCATTCAGGGAGACATGATCAACTGTCATCTGGATGCCTGCCAGGTGTTATAGAAATGAGTGAAATGGATCCCTGCCTGCTTCCTTCTTGGCTCCTTAGTCCATTTTCAACATGGTGGCCAAAACGATCTATTTACATATAAATCAGATGATACCACTTTTCTTCTTTAAATAATTCCTCATCTTACTTTGTTAAAAGAACAGCTTTTAACGAGGGTTTGCATGATCTAGTTCCTTTTGGCTCCCCACCTTGTCTGATGGCCCCCTCTTCCTTGCTTCCTTCACAATGGCCACAATGGCTCCCTTTCATAGTTGGGTGCTAGTACTGTGCCTCTCGTACGTTTTGTTCCTTTTGCTTATAACACCTTTCCCTGCATTTTTCATAGAGCTAACTACACCAGTTCTTAAGTTAAAGGTTACTTCTTTAGAAAGGATTTCACTGATGCCCTATGAAATCCAAATTAGAACCCTCCTGTTGTTATTAATATTCTCTCATGCAAAGTCAATTAAGGGGCCTGCCAACCAGGAAGAAGCTTAGAGCACTAATCCAGAAAGTTCCCTAATATAATAACACTAGACATAGGGAAGAAAATGCATCTTTGTCAAAGTTAATCTCAAGGGAAGAACTCTTTAATTTTCACTGTATAACCTGCTCCAAACCATAAATTAATCATTAATCAAACATCTGCTAAATCAGTTAATGAATACCATAGAATCATAAAGAAGAATTCAGTCCCATTGTTGCCACACTCAGTTTTGATCCTGTGTAACTATGAAACTCAGATAGCTTATTTGTAAAACTGGAATGAAAATAATAGTTATCTAGACTATTTTGTGCTGTTTTTCAAAGGATTAAATTAGATGGTAAATGTGAAACATTTAAACTCTGTAAAACCCTTTTTGGTATTTGTCAACATCATAACTTGCCCAGTTAAGTCCTACCAAAGCCTCTTTGATTTCTTTTGGCAGAGAGGATTGAAGCTGGAGATGGAGGGCTATTCTGGGGCTCAAGAATACCAGTCACCTTCTGAATTCCCCTACTTCTCACTTAAGTTTATACGCAGTAATTTACAAAGCAATGGTGGGGACCCATCAGAATTTGCCTACCTCAAACTTCAGATTTTTCATGGATGGTACCTCAAAGTTTTGTCTATTTTTTTTCACGCTATTCATGGTTACAAAGAATTTCTAATCTTGTCACTTCCCTAGATACAGGGAAGAAAATTAAGTCCCTATCCTGTCAATAAGAAATCAGCAAAAGTACATTTTGTAAGACATAATTCAATTAAAACTATCTTATACTGTATCTTTTTTTTTTTTAAGATTTTAATCATTTATTTGACAGAGAGATACACAGTGAGAGAAGGAACACAAGCAGGGGGAGTGGGAGAGGGAGAAGCAGCCTCCTTGCTGATCAGGGAGCCCTATGCAGGGCTCAATCCCAGGACCCTGGGATCATGACCAGAGCTGAAGGCAGTTCCTTAAGGACTGAGAAACCTGGGTGGCCCCTTATACCGTATCCTTAACTGAAATTACAACAGAGACTGGATAGGTTCCCTGAAACCACTAGCCAATTCAGGGTCTGCATATTATTTTCCATCCTATAAATAAACCCTCCCTAAACTAACTGCTTGCAAATTCAAAGCATTCAAGGAATTTTTTTATTATTAACTGATAAAGGTTCAAAGAAATAGAGATCTCTGCAATGAGATCTCACATTTAAAAGATTTATATAAACTATTGTTATTTTGAAATCTTCTTGAATTCATTTAAATTGGGTTCTCTCTCTACAAGAAAAGCTGGGGGGAAAAGTGAGAATACTTTATTCCTAATGAGGAAAGATTTTAGGTCCCGGCCCCAGGGGTGGGAGTTACACAATTACACAATTAGGAGACAGGTAAGGGGATAGCCCACATGAAGCAGGAGCAGTTTTTGATATCTTTTGGCTATTTATCACAGAAGGATGAGGATAATGCTGGATTAGGACATAGAAGTGTAGTAAGTAGGACTCAGAAGAAGCATCTATACTGGTTACGTATTTTACATGGAATAAGTTGTTCAAAGACCTTGACAGGCACTTACAATACCTGGTATTAGGAAAATGTGATACTATGAATCATGATAGTAGTTCACGCTGTACAGACTGCACTTCCTTCAAACAGCTATTTTGTTAAAAAAAAAATAAATAAAGGCTTTGTTGTGTTATGTTTAAATAATATGCAGTTTAATGCTTATTTAGAAAATAAGTGTTTCCTGCTCTGTTAGTTTAAATTGCCTGACTCATTTGCTCTCTCTGCATACTTTATTAACACAGGAAACCAAAAACAGAGTAAAAAGTTGAGGCTGTTATATTAAGGCCTGGGGGTTCATCCCGACAACACTGTGCTCAAGATCGTCTTTGCTACCCGTGGTGATGTTTTAGACCTCACTCTCCTTTATTCATACTTTTTACTGAATTATTTTTTTACATACTTTTTCCTGAAATAAAATACTTTTTACTGAAAAAGTATTACACACTTTTTCATACAAAAGCTTACATACTTTTTACTGAAAACATGTAAATCTGAAGGCATAAGGCACAATGTTTAACTCTCATAACTTGGTCGGGGTCTTCTTTACATGTTAAACACACTGGTTTGAAAGAGGTGATGAAATTCTCATAAATGCTTTTTATTCACTTCTAAAATTTACTTTCCATTATGTTTTGCTTATATTTATTGTTATTGCATTATATTTAGCTTCACAATAATTACCGTAAGGCAAATTGGTAGAGACCTCTGGAGAAGTTACAATGCAGCATAATCAGAATCACAGACCAGATTATGGTCCCTTCTACCCTGTATAATTTCCATAGAAGAGAAATATGCTAAAACTCTCTTCTCGTTTATTACATTTCCTACAGTTGAGTTACTAGCATCAGTAACACTTATAATCTCTTTTTCTTCTGCAATGACCAGGGAAAACAAAATTTAAAAAGCAAAAACTCAAAGACTATACAATTCATATGTAGAAATTTTCCCATTTCTAAAGGGGGAGTTGAGGGTCACATTATTGAAGAGTGTATCACAGAAATCACTCTAACCTGGAGTGTTCTAGAAGGTACTGCAAGGTCTTTCAAGAATTTTGAGAAGTCCTATCTAGGAATATGCAGGAATATTCTAGTCATTGTTTATGGCTCCTAATATCTGAAGTTTCTAAGTCCATTATTATTTGACTTCAAAACTACTCCCCCATATACAACTACAGGATTTACTTTTACACTTTAAATTACAAGTGAATTAAATTTCATGTTCTTAGAAGTTTCATAGACTCATAGAATCTTTCTGCAAAACTGAAAACACGAACACAAGAAGAAAAATTACTATTCTCTGCTTATGTTCTATGAAATATATTTACCATTCACTTTGATATACATTCCAAAGTTTTATACGGGTTAAGGAGGCAGTATTTAAGCAAGGTGATTTCGTAGAAGGCCCCTCCAAACAAAGCACTATGCGCTGAACATAAAATGATTAAATTTCACACAGAGAATGTTATTAAGTTTATCACTTCATTTCTTGTTCAAATGCATTTTTAAAAATAAATTACACGTTATGCTTGACTGAAAAAGTGGACACAAATTAGGCAAGATGTCAGTGATGGAGAGGATAAACAGAAAGGTTAGTATTGCTCTCCAAGACTTCTAAATTTTCTCCTTTCCTAGGATCAAACACAAACAGACATTTAATTCACTATACTACAGTAAGTGGTGATGCTGACAGTAGCAATTCAAACACAAGTGTACGCACAAAACACAAAAGAGTTCTTAGCACAGTTCATAGTTATGACCACTGAAAAAGATTACGTAGATAATGCTAATGTATGCCAAGAAGGTAAATATACTGCAGAGTGGTGTGACTCACAAACACATGAAAATCAAAGTGAATAACACTACAGGAAGCCGAAATTATTGATAACAAGCTGGTATAGGTACAAAGATATTTGGTAATCTCATAGATACAGAATTAAATTGTTTTCTACATTAACACTGTAAATCAAGTTGTCAAATCTATTTAGCTTCTGTTGGGAGGTAGGAGGACAGGATATTTGCAAAAAGCAAATTCAGCCTTTCAGAGAACAGAAGATCTACTTTTTCAACAAACAACCTCATTCATTTGTACCTACAAATAATAATGCAGTTAATTACATTTGCATTCTACACGTGTGTCCAGTCATGTGGATTCTTCCAATTATATAAAATGTACACTGGCAAGAAAATGATGAAACCCTAATAGGAATAAAAATCACCTACATCCTAATTCTTATTGAAATCCCAGTAATTAGAGAAGTAGAAGTCTTCATAACCCTGAGAAGTGTATTTTGAAAATGTGATACATATGCTTCTTTCTCAATTTCTAAATATTTATCATATACATAAATTTAGATAGTGTTTACCCTTTTCTGATAAGGGAAATAGCATGGGGTAAGACAACTGAAGCAGAAAGAAGTGATAAATTTATTCTAGTTTTATAAGATTTGATAAAATGACCTTGTGTGGTATATGTTTGTTAAGTATATGTGTGTGCATGTGTGTATGCATGAGTGTCTGTGTGTGTGTTTGTGTGTATGAGAGAGAGGAGGGGATAAGAGACAGAGTTCTGCTAGTATTCTCTCCTGGCTAAACACACTGAAGGCTCCATTACCATGGAAACTGAAAAGAAGGCAATTTTTTTCATTTATTCTCTCCTCATAGTTAGCAGGAGACAAAGAAAAAATCAGTTGCACTGATGTAGTCAGAACAAGAATTCAATTATGACTGAAAATAATAGTAATAAAATATTTCAGTATCGCTAGTTAAGTATTATTACCTCATGGGGCAAATCATTGGTGGCGGTAGAAAGGGCAGCATTACAACCACAAGTGTAGGCACAGAAACCAAGAATTTCTTAGTCAGCACTCAGCCATAACCCCTCATCTAACATAACATAGATAATGCTATTATATACTTATTGGAATTAAGAATCAGGACAAGATACTTAAAAAAGCAAAGCCATCCTCTTACGCATGTGATAAAGAAAATGTAACAGCCAATGCTATCTAAAAGTTGGCAATATGACAAGTAAACAGAAGTCCCACCTCCAAGGCTTACGACTTAGCAGAAACACTTGCATTCATCTATGTGTCGGGCACTTACACATGGGTATTTGCTGCACACCAAATCCTAGAGACACAACACTCAATGAAACATGGCTACCTCTCTTGAGAGCCTACTATAAAGTTGAGAAGAAAAAAACATGGAAGTAACTGAAAATATTATGGTATGGAGGGTAGTAAGAGGAAGAATCTACATAAGGACAAAGATGAGGACCTTGAAGACCTGAGACACCCAGATGCACTCTGGGTTGGGTAAGCTTCCCGGGGGAGGGGCACAAGGGTTTCATGAGCTCAATCTAGTTACTTCTTAAGTGAAGGTCAGCAAATTTCATGTTTAGGATCACAGGGGAAGGGTAAAAGAGTCCTAGACCTCACTCCCAGAATTTCCATTTCTATCTATGTGGGAAATGGTCTGGGAACTGATATTCTTAATATGCATCTCAGTTGATTTTGATACAAGTCATGCTGGGTGGAGAAAGACTGCCAGAAAAGCAGTGTGAAAAGTCATGGGGAGGTATAGAAGGTTTTCTCCAAGCAAGGCAGACTTTGAACTTGAATCAAAAGGATGTGACAGTGGGGCATCTGGGTAGCTCAGTTAAGTGCTCAGGTCATGATCCTAGGGCCCTGGGAACCCCACTACCAGGCTCCCTACTCAGTGGGGAGCTCGCTTCTCCCTCTGCCCCTGACCCCATTCATGTGCTCTCTCTCATGCTCTCTCTCAAAATAAATAAATCAAGTCTTCAGAAAAAAAGGATGAACCAGAAAAAAAAAAAAATCTGGGAAGCAGAAGGGTCACATTTGTGTTTTAGAAAGATCTCTAAGACAGTTTGAAGAAAACATATGCATCTCATTGTTAACATCACTAACATACCAAAATAAGATATTCTGAAGTTCTTCAGCAAAATTAAGTTATTTCCCATTATCTTACTAAAGCTTACTTCCCATCATTTTAAGTGGAAAGAATTATAATGTGTAGCAAGTCACCCAAAATCTCTACCATGTTTCTCAAACATATCTAAAGTATCTATGAACTCCCATTTACGGATGGAACAATATGATTGTTAAGCCACAGAGCTTTGTGAAGAGTATCATGGCCCCTCATGGTACCAGGGATACAAAATATGCACAGACCTTGAGGTGGTGCCCAAACTGTTGAATCCTAATGAAATTAGAAATTTATAAAATTTCCCCATATAAAGATCAAATGGAAATATTTTACAAAGTTTTAATTGTAAAAAACAAAAGAAGTTCTACCAAAGAAATAAGAATAAGGTTGTTAATCTGTGGGGTAAGCATATAATAGGACCAGCCAGCCTGGACAAATACTATTTAGGTAGAAATTGCAATAAGGTAAGAAAAAGTAAAAGTCGGAGTAAGGAGGAAGGAAGACAACTGGGGAGATTAAAAAAAAAAAATAGAGGTAAGAGAAGAGCTATTAAGAGGATAAATCAGATAACAGTTGGGGGGGGATCAAAAAGTACTGGAAGTCAAAGGATGCTCTGGTTCCTGGTTTCTGGGTAGGCAGTACTGCCATTCATGGAGATAAAAAACACACAAGGAAAGAAGGGAAAAGAAACAGAAGGACAAAACAGTATGTTCTGGCTCAGTCGTTAAGTATCTGCCTTCGTCTCAGGTCATCATCCTGGAGTCCTGGGATCGAGCCCCACATTGGGCTCGCTATCCGGCAGGAAGTCTCCTTCTCTCTCTCTCACTCCCCCTGCTTGTGTTCCCTCTCTAGTTGTGTTTCTCTCTGTCAAATAAATAAAATCTTAAAAAAAAAAAAATACTGCCATGTTGAATGGTAGCTATAGGACCCATTACTCTTCAAACAGATATAAAAAGTTATTGAAATGGAACGGTTACATATTTAAAAATACATATTCTACAAAATATATTAGGATAGACCCACAAAAGAACAACAAAGCTTGCCAGTAGCTAAGGCATCAAATTATTTTATAAATAACAAAACTCCAAGAAACCTGTTTGACCTAATATAATCATTCCAAAGCCTTTCATAACAAGAGAATGTTCAAAGACACAAAGCTGAAGTAGAATACACTAAGAATAGGTTGAACCAGAAGGAGATTACTGTAAAACTATTTATTATCCCAGTTATTCATTAAATATATTTAATAGTTGTTGATGTATAGATACTTTTAAGGTAAATGATAACATTTCAGAATACTTGTTAGAACACTAGGAGATATTTATCTGGGCAAGAAGCATTATAGGGATTTACTTGGCAAATAAGAACTTACTATATTTCCACTAAGTTAATATGAATTTTAAGCAAATATAAAATTATATTCTCCCTTTAACAATTAAAGGATCTACAGGTCTTTGTAAGCGATCTACTTTGATACTCTATAGAGTATAATTCCCACAGGAGATTACCAGGCAGTGGACACCCAGCTACAACCCCCCAGGTCACTTTAAAAGAAACACGGTATTTACTACAAAGGAACCATGGGTCCTTCAGACCCACCCTCCCAACAGTAAGCTTCCTTGTTCTAAGTGGTTTGAAGAGGGTCACGATTGGTTTTCTCATCCCCTAGTGCTATCATAAAAGCAAGCAATGTTTTTGTACTTCCTGGAGCTCCTGTGTTAAATCCACTTAATATCAAGGCTTAATACTTTATTATGTTTTATTTAAATGTGTTCCAAAGCTTTGTTTTAGTAAGCTTCAACAGAAGATTGCTCAGAGAACATTTTAAAAAATTTACTTCACAGCATTACCATTTAACTTGTCTGAAGGAAACAGTAAGAAGATATAAACACTGTTCAAGTGAAAGGAATATGGAGTAAGATTGCCTTTAAAAGAGACTTTTTAAAAAAAAAAGATTTTATTTATTTATTTGACAGAGAGAGATCACAAGTAGGCAGAGAGGCAGGCAGAGAGGAAGCAGACTCCCTGCTGAGCAGAGAGCCCAATGTGGGCCTAGATCCCAGGACCCTGATACCATGACTTGAGCTGAAGACAGAGGCTTTAACCCCCCGAGTCACCCAGACGCCCTAAAAGAGACTTTTTAAAAGCCTGTCAAACTCTCTTATTGGAGAAAATACATTAATAAGGGCTCCTCAGGAGATCGGTTTAGTCAAAAAACCTTCTCTTTCATTGCTTTCCACTACCCTCAGGATTACAAAGTTGCCGCCAACCCAGTGACTGCAGACAGCAAAGATCTACTGGAGAGGCAGTAGGAACATTAATAACTGAAAAAAACCTGGGGCAATGGAGAGACTAGATTGTTAGGGGATCTCAAGTTCAGAGTGGGGAAAAACAAGCAGCAGGAACCTAAATGGAGTACAACTGCTAAGCTCCAAAATATCTGGAGGCAGGCGTTTTCTAAACATAGACCTTACACCTTCTAACCCATACACGGGCACAGCAGCAGTATAAAACACATAAACAAACTGCCAACATTATCCTTTTCCTCAAGGACTTTAAGCCACCATAAAGAAAACAGTAAAAAAGTAAAACCTCTATCAATTTGGCTTATATCAGGGTCTTTCGAATGCATGGCTATTGCCTTTATCCTCTCCTTATCACATCTAGATGGTTGTAATAGTCTCCAAAAAGGCACACTTACATTCAGACCTTCACCCATGTTACCAGCAGTACATCTTATACTGAGATTCTGACGTATTTTTTCATCATTCTCCCTTTTATCAGCATGTCCTCCCCAATCACCTCTATTACTTCAAAAGCCTTCACTGGATGGTGCTTACCCATTGCCCACTAAAGAAAATGCAAGCAGAAATTCTACGTCTGCTACACTATTTTACCCTCCTGTCTAATTAATCCTCAATGTGATGATAACATCATCTACCACCTTTTGTCCTTCAGAGCAAATCAATAACTGAGAAGAGAAAACTAAATGCAGGAAAAAAAATGAAAGAATGATGAATCTATCATCGTATTTAAAGGTTGTTGGAAAGAATCTCAGAACAGCATTTCAAATGCAAGTAATCACTTAACAGTGTGGTATAAATTACTGTGCATGTTAACTTACAAGTTAAGAGACTGACTTATTCCATTGTATTAAAATATGTTGTAGAATTTGTGCTAAAAACCCCAGTGTATTTCTCAAAGTGTGGTCCAAGGACATACAACACTGGTATCAACTGGGAGTTTGTTAGAAATAGAGAATCACTGGCTCCACTCCAGACCTACTAAATGAGATTTTTTCTTTGTTTGTTTTTTAAAGATTTTGGTTTGTTTGTTTATTTTTAAAGTAAACTCTATACCCAATATGGGGTTCGGGCTTGTAATCCTGCGATCAAGAGTCGCATGCTTTACCAACTGAGCCAACCACGAGCTCCTCCCTTAGCACCTTCATTTTTTAACAACATTCCCAAATGATTATAATGACATTAATATGTGAGAGCCACTGGTCTAGTTTTTGGTCTAGAGCTGACTAGTTTTTGGTCATCCAGCACTGTAGGCAAAGGGCCCTCTCATTACCAATTAAACCTACACAGGATTACAGAAATTCCTCAGAGGCCCCATGAACTGAAAACCCCTTTCTACATGCAAGTAAAAATGACAATATCTAAAAACTGAAAATTATGAAGTTCTCATTTTTTCCATTAATGAACATTTGAATGTCTTTTTAAAAAATGTAAGAGATATTTTGATGATATGCTGCACCCGTCCTTCCTCTACCTTTCTGGTTAATTCAGTGCAGTATTGAGAAAATACAAAATTTAATTAGGAACTTTAACAGTGTGAATTCTAGAAACCAAAATCCATAGCATACGGCTGTGGTTTTAGAAAACATTTTCAAACACATCTCCCCACCCAGCAAAGTGACTTTTAAAAAATTGAATTTTATTTTTATTATACATAATATATTTAATGGGTGACTTTTTTAACATTTCATCTGATTTCTTACTTAAGTAGAGGTGAATTTTGAAAAACTATATTCTATAATACCCTTTAAAAATTTAATACATTATGGGGCACCTGGGTGGCTCAGTGGGTTAAGCCTCTGCCTTCGGCTCAGATCATGATCTCAGGGTCCTGGGATCAAGCCTCACATTGGGCTCTCTGCTCAGCAGGGAGCCTGCTTCTCCCTCTCTCTCTGCCTACCTGTGATCTCTCTCTCTCTGTCAAATAAATAAAATCTTTTTTTAAAAAAAAGACTCTTTAAAAAAAATTAATACATTATGTTTAAGTGTGTGCTGTTGAAATAGAATTTTCAAAATATGTAATATTAAATATACACAAACCATCATCTTCAGATAATGTTCAAATACTACTCAGTCCATCACTTAACTTGATATAACGGTATAAGGTTATTTATGTATTATAAAAACTGCTACATACAAATAATGTTGAGATTATATGAGATTAGCTGATAAACAATTAAAAACATGCCTAAATATAATTTTAAACTGACAAGTCTATTCAAGTCCTACTGTATTTCCTTCTGGTCTTATAAATATTATTTCTCAGTCTCCTGAATAATATGCAAATCATTTTGA
Organism: Spilogale gracilis; assembly: GCA_004023965.1. Classification (NCBI taxonomy): domain Eukaryota; kingdom Metazoa; phylum Chordata; class Mammalia; order Carnivora; family Mephitidae; genus Spilogale; species Spilogale gracilis. The sequence continues at coordinate 101,263 of PITA01001467.1, read as the reverse complement.
AACATTCACTTTAAAAATGACCCCTTTTTTGAGATATACAGCAAATAAATTACAGCTACCTCAATCCTTAAATACCAAATTTTAGAACTACACTATTTTTAAGTCTTCTCATTCTTATCCTAATCAAATCTCCTATTTTGTCTCATCCTGTCTTTGTTCAAGTAGATATTGTTAAACAATAAAAAAAGAAGGACAACCAGGCAAGTAGCTGGGTCACTGTTACGAATTTACTTACCTTTTTACGTAAAGTTATCATTAAGAAAAAGCAAGCTCTAATTTGCATTTCTACTTTAGAGGATTTAAAATTTTCAAATAGAATGACGTCACTGATATTCAAATACATAAAAACCTTAAACATTGCAAAATATAAGCTTATTTAATGAAAGATATTGCACTACTCATTATTTGCCACTCCACAGTCAAGTTCATGTTGTATAGTTCAGGTAACAAAAAATACAATTTAAGAAAAGTGGCTTAAATTATCACTATAAGGAGAATCCAGAAACAAACAAGAAACAAACTCTTTCCTACATTTTGGCATTTGAAGAGTTATAGTGTGAAGTCAATTAAAATGAGCATAAGGATTCCATAAATTCAAAGAATATTCATTTTGTCAGTGGTGTCACGTGTTTTAGAACACGTTTAGGTAGAGATCTCAAATAACTGAAGTTTTCAAAAGAAAATCAAAAATAAGCAAAAAAATGGCTAACCCATCAAACCTGTCTTTAAATGAACAAATAAATATCCATGTTATATGAGGTACTTAGGACAATTCTAAAGTTTCAATAGTGTTGGGAAAACTGGACCCCTATCTTATACCCCAACTCAGTCAAAATGGATGAACAACTTAAAATTATGGAAGGAAACATAGTAAGTTACTTGACATCGTCTTGGAAATATTTTTTTCAGATTTCATACCAAACATAAAGGAAACCTAAGAAAAAGTAAGTGTCATGACATTCAATGAAAAGGCTTCTCCATTTCCATAAAATGGAAAGGAAATTTAGAAAATAGGAGAAAACAGTGGCCAGTAATATATCCAAAATATATAAAGAATTCATAAAACTCATCATTAAAAAAACCCAAACAATCCTATTAAAAAAACAGGCAGGGGCTCTAAACAGATGTTTTTCCACAAAAAACACACATATGGCCAATAGGTATGTGAAAAGGTGCTCAATATCACTAATCATCAGGGGAATGCAAACAAAAACCACAATGAGACAAAACCTTACATCTGTCAGAGTGGCTATAATGAAAAAGACAAGAGATAACCAGTGTTGGCAAGAACCCAGAAAATGTGTCCTGTCGTTGGGAATGTAAATCGGTGCAGACATTGGACAAAATGATATAAGGGCTCCTCAAAAAAATTAAAAATGAAGAACCACCACACAATCTATCCACTTCATGTCTGGGTATTTATCTGAAAGAAATGAAAGCCCTAACTCAAAAAGCCATCTGCCTCCCCATGTCCCTTGAAGCATTATTCATAATGGCCAAGATATAAAAACAACCCAAGTGTCCGCTGATGAAATGAGTGGATAAAGGAAATGTGGTATATAAAAAATGGAATATTATTCAGCCATACATATGTCTGTATAACCTTCAAAGAGAAGGACATCTTGCTTTTTCTGACAACATGGATAAAACTTGAGGGCAGTAGGCTAAGTGAGTAAGTCAGACAATTCCTGCTTGGTATCACTTCTATGAGGCATCCAAAAGCAAAAGTCAAACTCAGAAACAGAGAGCAGAAAAGCTATTGCCAAGGATGGGGAGGGTGGGGAAAATAAGGAGAGGTTGGTAAAAGGGTATAAACTCTGAGCTCTAAGATGAATAAAGGTCAGAAGATCTATATACCATGGTGACTATAGATAATAACAGTGTAATGAATACCCGATGATAGTTTAGAGTTGAACTTAGAAGTGCTCACCAATAAATAAACAAACAAATAAATAAGTGAGGGGATAGCATGTGTTAATTAACTAGTTGGAGAGAATCTTTTCACAATATATATGTATATGAAATCACAATGTACACTTTAAATATCTTACAATTTTGTCAATTACACCTTATAAAGCTGAAAAATAAAAGAAAGTGAACAACTCTCATTCACACAGTGAATTTCTTTAGCAATGTGGACCAAGAGTAAAATGCTTATAAAGTGTCCTAATTAGCTTAAATAAAAACTCATAGAATTTCCCACATATCAATTTCATTAAAAGAAACTATTTTCTTTTTTTTTAAAATATTTTATTTATTTATTTGACAGAGAGAAACACAGCTAGAGAGGGAACACAAGCAGGGCAAGCAAGAGAGGGAGAAGCAGGCTTCCTGTTGAGCAGAAAGCCTGATGTGGGGCTCGATCCCGGGTCTCAGGGATCATGACCTGAGCTGAAGGCAGTCGTCCAACCAACTGAGCCACCCAGGCACCCCTATTTTCTTAAATTCTCAAATTTTAGCACCAAAATGAGTATGGTAGGTGTCAGCATGACCCTAAAATGGCCACTTTTCAACAACGGGCATTCAATATTGACTCTTGGTGAAACTCCTGCATTGATGCTACTTTCATCTAAGTGTGCAGTAACTGTGGGATTTTACAATATGTTATCAAAAATATTAATGCTTTAATATCTGTTTTGCAACAAGTAAAAAATAAATCACTCTTAAAACATAAATAAAAATACAGGAAATACTGATTCATTATACCTGAAAGGATGATTTTTCAAATAATTCTGTCTACGTTGGAATTAACCTTTCAAGTGTTTTAGGTATGTAAGCCAAATCTGTTAAAAGTCATTTCATTTTCCTCATTCTAGAAAATTCAGATGAAATTGGACCTCAAAGTCTCAAATCATCTAGGGTGGAACTTTATAATTTTTCTCCTTTAGTTCTTTGAGATGATTTTTCTGTTCAGCTTTCTTGGTTTAAAATAATATTGTTGGAGCACCTGGTTGGCTTAGTCATTACGTGTCTGCCTTCAGCTCAGGTCATGATCCTGGGGTCTGAGGATAGAGCCCCACATCGGGCTCCATGCTTGGCAGGAAGCCTGCAAGAACCTCTCTTACTCCCCCTGCTTGTGTTCCCTCGCTAGCTGTGCTTCTCTCAGTCAAATAAATAAATAAAACCTTAAGTAGATGATAGATAGATAGATAGATAGATAGATAGATAGATAGATAGATAGATAGTTAGTTAGTTAGTTTAGCCTGTGTGGTTTACTGACCCCTCCTTGCCCTGCCTCCTTTGCTCATAAGCACAAGCAAGGATACATGCACAGTGAATCCTCCAACCCTGCCAAATGCTTCCGTTGCCCTTCACCAAGTCTGACGTGAGCCACGAAGCCTCCTCTTCAGGTCATTTCCCTCCCCCCAAATCAGCTCGCCATTTAAGTTAATCATCTATCAGCCACAAATCTGAAAGGGCATTCTGACACAACAAACTTCACAACGAACTTCAAAAAACCGCTCCTTAAAAGCTTCTTGTCCAAAGAAAACAAATAAAATATTTTTCTTACACACGAGCAAAGTCGATGATGAGAGAGCAGGGTACCTCATGAAAAACTCATTACCTGAATCATAATGCTCCTGACTACGTTACAGTTTTGAAAGCAAGAACTTGAGCTGTCATTGATACCCTGCCTAGAGTCCTAACAATTTAATTAGCAAAAACCCTATCGGCAACATCGAAAAACAGGACCAAGTCTCTGACGACATGCACAGCTGATCTTCAGTCATCGAAGGACAGCTTAGAACAAATCAGTTTGGGTAGAAACTTACCTGAGAAGCCCTGATAACATTCCTGTGGCTAGTGACACCCGACAGGTGAGACTGCAGTGCACAAGGAAATTTAAAAGCAAGGCAAACAAAAACAGTAATTTTAAAACAAACCAAAAAATTTGAAAGCATGAGCCACCTGGGAGCACAAGAATTAGGTTGGAAATGTGGTGATGTGAATTAAAATAAGCCCCCCCCAAAAGAAAGAAAAACATAATTAATATGTCTATCAAGTTTCAACTATTAACATTTACCTCTGTCTCTTCAGATTCTGATCTGCTCTCACCAATTCCTTTAACAGAGATCAGGACTGTTTGAAAATGAATGCAGGAATATTCTGGATGTCTAGACATTAAACCAGCTAGGATGAGAGCTCCTGTGTCTACTGACAAGAGGGACCATGCAGGCTCAGCTTCCCCTGACTTGCCTCTATCCTTAAAGGATATATATATATATATATATATATATATATATATATATATATATATATATAAATAATATCCCAAGGGTTCAAATGTCTGCAAGCACTGGCAGTTGGCATTTCCAGGCTTTTAAACATCTGGCATCCTGAATTCAGATTTTATGGCACCCATTAGACGATGTGTCCCCCTCTGCGAGCATAGCCTAGAAGTACCCTAATCATGACACGTTTTTCTATGAAACAGGAGGAAGAGAGGCACCTACACCTTTTCTTCTTGATTCCTGGCTATGTACGTTTTCCCAGTAAAGACTATTCCTTAACTATGTGTCTTTGTAGAATTTGTCCTGAACACTGAGCCATAAAAGTAAAAGAAACAGAGTTCTTAGACAACAAAAGGAGACACAGAAGAAAGCCACTTTGTACTATGGTCATATATAGGCAAAAGAGTATTACCTTTTATTGCTAAAGTTGAGGATTAAAAAGAATAGAGCAAGGGCATAAAGAGTAATTCAAATTTAAATACAAGCACTGGCTTACATATCAATAACCCAAAAGAAACTGGGCAGAATTGTAATTAACTTGTCTTGCTATTTTTTTTCCTCTCCTGTTTCGGCTTCCATGGGATCATGGTTGTGGGTTAAATCTCTGAATGTCAATTGCAGGTATATGGCCATTTTGTATTCCCCTAACTGAAAATACAGAAATGTTGGCGAAGACATGTTCAGAATAAGGGATGCCAATTTCTATGAGCATAAAAATCTTTCAAAAAGAATATACTATAATGTTTAATGAAACAACCATGAAGAATAGCTAATATGTAGGCTTTAAATTACCCATATTACTGTATCCCCTAAGAAGCAACAATAGATAAATTCTCACAGAATGCTCACTAAGTACCATTCTGTGGAATAAATGAAGAAAGAAAATCTCGGTAAGATCCTGCCTAGTTCCCATGCCAGGCCCTTCACTGGATTTGGGTATGAAGCCCTGCCACAGGCATACAGTCAATGCCTCATGTGTTATGACAACACCTCCACTCCTGGTAATTTCTATAGTGGCCTATTTACGCCAATGTCCTTAATAAAAAGGAAAATTTAAAAGAGCAAATTCCACAACCAATTCTCCAAACTTTTTGAATCATGACTTGTTTCTCCGATAATCTTTTCCTTCTTAGGAGAAAGAATTCAGCCACCAAGGCATCTGAGGGCTGAGAGGTGGAACCCTTTGTTGAAATTCTTGACCACACACATAAAAATGACCCCAGGAGGTATATTTGGCTTTTGCTGCAGTCCATAATGATCAACTTCTGGGTTACTTGGATGGGATGGGGGGAAGAGGGGAGAGCGAGGGGGAGGGAGGGAGACAGGGAGAGGGAGAGGGAGAGGGAGAGGGAGAGGGAGAGGGGGAGAGAGAGAGAGAGAGAGAGAGAGAGAGAGAGAGAGAAAATGAATACATAACATGCAATTAAAAGGTAGTAGATATCTCTATCTGCATATAAATGTATGTCAGCAAGATCACTTACACTTATAGAAATTATGCAGATTTTTTAAATAAGGTACAAATATAGGTTGACTTGAAATATGAAATTGGAGGTGTTTCTTGTCATTAACTCTTTCATTACTGACAGTCAAATAAAAAGTATGCACCTTCATTCTACTACCTTGCTATTTGTACCTGTCTCTACTTTCATAGCGCAGCTTTCCAAAATGTTACATCAAAATCCTAAGATGCTTTTAAACTAAGGTATGGAAAAACATTCTTAACATGTCCATATCTCTAATAAGAAGCACAGAAGGTAAAATATATGTTATTCTTAATCATTATCTTTGAAAACTAAGTTTTGAAAACTAAGTATCTATTCTTTTAAAAAGTTAGGAGCTCTTGAAAAAAATAGCGATCATCTTTATAAAGGATATTTTTTTCACCCTGATTGAAGGTAGCTGTTTCTGACACATAATGGTGAATTTCATCACAAGTTTCTTGACAAGCCAGAGATTTCAGCTTTCTGAATGAACAATGTGATTCCATGTAAGGGGGAAATGACATTCAAGTAAGAACAGACTTACAAAAATCAGTGTTCTTAGAACAAATATGAAAATCATTTCAAATAGAGTCTTCAATGATTTGTACTGACATAAAATGAGTTGAGGATCATTTTTTTTCTTTTTTGAAGATATATTTATATGTCACTAGGACACAAGGTGTGATAAACAAACATTTAATTATAAAGAGTCACATATTTAAGGTGAATGAATTACATTATATCACATATTACTTCCTTTCCTTACTCCACACACATTTCCTGAGAGGTTCTTTAGAGTAGACAGGCACTATTTATTGTGCTAAGCATAACATGGAAAGTTATAGGAAGATACTGCCCAACCTTACAGAATTTACAGTCTAGAGAATGATACAGAAATTGGATGGATAACTGCACACAAAGACAGAATTCTATTGTGCTAAGTGCTATTACTGGGTGACCTGAGAGACTATTTAGCAAGGGGCATCAAGAAAAAAACTTTAGAGAGCTAAGTAACAACTGTGCTTTTAAAATTTTTGCATGAAAAAATATGGTAAAGTTGTTTTAAAAGGCTGAACCACCGCTGGAAAATATAATCTGGCCACATATGGCAGAGAGAGAGAGAGAGAGACAATTTCTATACTGATTGAAGTGTTCCTACAAATCAGTCAGAAAAAGCAAAAATACAAAGGAAAAATGGGCAATCAAAAAAAGGGATAAAAATAGATTTCAAATACATAGGAAGAGCTTGAGCCTTCTATATAATTAAAAAATGCAAGTTAAACAGCTTAAAAGGACCTGGCATTTCTCACTAAGGAGATTAACAAAATTTAAGAAGATTGATCATAAACAATATTGTTAAACACTCGACAGGAAAGGCACTTTTATAGACTCTTGATAGAAGTATAAATTGTGGCAAACAGCTTAGAGCAAAATTTGGCAATATCTGTTATCACTTAGAAAGTACAAATCCTTTGATCTAAGATTTCACGTCGAGGATTCATCCTGTGGATATATTTAAATATGTATATAAAAAGGATTTATACTAATATTTATTGTAGCATTGGTTTTAAATGTTAACGGCTAAAACTCTCTAAATTTCACTAATAGAATATTCAATAAATGGAATTACATGCACATGAAATACCATGCAACAGTTAAAAAAAATCAGAATCCTCATGGACTAATGAGGATTCTGATTTATTTATTTATTTGACAGGGAGAGAAACAGCCAGAGAGGGACCACAAGCAAGGGGAGTGAGAGAGGGAGGATCAGGCTTCCTGCTAAGCAGGGAGTCTGATGTGGGGCTTGATCCCGGGACTCCAGTGTCATGACCTGAGCCGAAGGCAGTCGCCCAACCAACTGAGCCACCAAGTACCCCTCCCCCATGGATAGCTTTTTCAATGAAAGCAAGCCAAACTTAAGAAAAGTCAGATTATACAATGGTTATCATTGCTGCTGGAACATCACTGTCTGAGAGAAGACGAGGGAGGTATCATATATTGCTCATATATATGGCATATATTATCATATACTGGTTTTGACAAAATAAGCACAGAGAATGAACTAGCCTGCTTGTCTTTAACTTGTTCAAAAAAGTTGTCCTTGAGAATGAAACAAAAGAACAAGAAGTAGTGGTTTTTTTATGCTTAAGACTGTTATTATTTTGTTGTATGTAAACTGTACATTAATTCTTAAATTTTTTTAAAATTTTAATTCCAGCAAAGTCAATATACAGTATTGCTTCCAGATATACACTATAGAGATTCAACAGTTCTATATTTTACTCAGTGCTCTTAAGTGTACTCTTAGTCCTGTTCGCCTATTTCACCCATCTCTTCACTCATCTCCCCTCCAACAGCCATCTCTTTGTTCTTCATAGTTAAGAGTCTGGTTTTGGTCTTTTTCTTTGTTCATTTGTTTTGTTCCCTAAATTCTACATATGAGTGAAATCATATGGTATCTTTCTCTCGGTGACTTATTTTGCTTAGCACTATATTATCTAGTTCCATCCATGTTGTTGCAAATGGCAAGATTTCATTCTTTTGTATGGTTAATATTCCATCATATAGTATATCACATCTTCTTTATCCATTCATCTATTGATGGACACTTGGGCTGCTTCTGTAATTTGGCTATTGTCAATAATGCTACAATAAACACAGGAGTGCATGTATCTCTTCGCGTTAGTGTGTTCATATTCTTTGGGTGAATAACCAGTAGTGTGATTACTGGATAATGCGTAGTTCTGTTCTTAATTTTTCGAGGAATCTCCATAATGTCTTACACAGTTGGTACACCAGTTTGCTTTCTTACCAACAGTGCACAGGGTGCTCCTTCCTCCACATCTTTGCCAACACTTGTTTTTTGAGTTTTTGATTTTAGCAATTTTGACAAGTATGGAGTGAGACTTATTGTGGTTTTGACTTGTATTTCTCTGATGATGAGTAATGCTGAGCATCTTTTCCTGTGTCTGTTGGATATCTGGATGTTTTCTCAGGAAAAATGCCTGTTTATGTATTTCACCCATTTTGTAATTGGATTATAGGTTTTTTTGGGTATCTTTTAGTTTCATAGGTTGCTTCCTTTACTGTGAAGATGCTTATTATTTTGATGTAGTCCCAATAATTTATTTTTGTTTTTGTTTCCCTTGTCTCAGAAGATATATCTAGAAAGATGTTACTACAACCTATGTCAGGGAAATTACTGCCTATATTTTCTTCCAGGTTTTTTATGGTTTCAGGTCTCAGATTTAGATCTTTCATCCATCTTGATTTTTTTTGTGTGGTGTAAGAAAGTGGTCTAGTTTCAGTCTTCTGCATGTTGCTATCTATTTTTCCCAACACCGTCTGTTGAAGAGACTGTCTTCTTCCCATTGCATATTCTTGGCTCTTTTGTCAAAGATTAATTGGCCATATAATTGTGGGTTTAATTCTAAGTTTCCTGTTCTAGTCCATCCATCAATCTATGTGTCTATTTTTGTGCCAGTACCATACTGTTTTGATTACTACAGCTTTGTAATGTAAGTTGGAGTCTGGTATTGTAAAACCTCCTGTTTTGTTTTGTTTTTCTTTAAGATTTCTATGGCTATTTAAAGTCTTTTGCAGTTCTATACAAATTTTAAGACTGTTTGCTCTAGTTCTGTGGAAAAAATGCAAAAGAGCTAAAGTTTTTAAAAATGTGGCATCTGAAAAGTTTCTACTGAAAAGTTTCAAACATCACAGGTTCTTGCAGAGATGATTCAAGAAAGATGAAGAGGGGCACTTGGGTGGCTCATCAGTTTAGTGTCTGACTCTTGATTTCAGTTTAAGTCATGATCTCAGAGTCGTGGGATCCAGCTCCACGATGGGCTCTGTGTGGAGTCTACTTAAGATTCTTTCTCTCTCTTCTCCTCTCCCCTTCCCCCAACCCTAACTTGCACATATGTGTACTCACTCTCTCTTAAAACAAAAGAAAGAAAGAGGAAACCAAACAACATTTACAGAAGACATATTATGAGCCAGACATTGACATTTTGCATGGTTTCATTAATTACTTAAAAAAAAAAAACCTCATTTAAATACAGGATATGTGCTTTGCACTAAGGATACTGAAAACAAGTCTGATAATATCTCTTATTTTATGGGGTTTTTTTTGAGTAGGGCAAGAAAGACACATCACAAACAAGTGAACAAGTAAGACTATTCCATACAATGATAAATACTATAAAGAAGAGAAAAGAAAGCAAATGACGCAGAGTGTGTATACATGTGACTGTGTTTGCATTGGTGAGAACAGACCTTAGAATTGCTATGTGTTTGTCATTAAAAAAATAATAAGGAATACTGTGGAACATCCAGTCTGATTTAGAACATCCTCTCCTTAAGAACATGACCATAGGAAACTTATCTATGAAACTTGACTGTGCCTTTTAATACTTCTGTCTAGGAATGAAATAAATTCAGTGTCATGACTGGACTGTTACCGGCATTAAGTTATACAGCATTTAAAAATGTTGTAGAAAGATGGAAAAAATAAACATATCCACAAATCCAAACAGCTCCAGGGTTCTGAGAGTCAAAAAGGCCACCATATCCCACTGGGCATCTTCTGTAGTTTGTTAGGAGATTTACAGATAGTGTATGAAATGACACAGGTTTTCAAAAGATCATATGAGCAAATGATTCCATCAGCTCGGAAGTTGAAAGCAATGAGAAGGCCAGTGGGCTGCTCTGGTTCAGCATATCCCTGACAGTAGCCCAGAAAGTGAGGCTCCAGAGTGACCTAAAGTAATAATACGGCCAATAATAACAAAATTATTCATAGTAACAACAACTACTGTGGTTAGGCACTTCCCAGGCATAAAATTGTTTAAACTGAAATGACTATTATAAGGGTATTATTATCCTTTTCTAAGATGGGAAAACTGAGTCTCAGGGCAGTTCAGTAACTTTCTCAAAATAAGCAGGGTAGCAAAAGAGAACAGGCATTGACATGGTCTATTTGGTTTTAAGTCCCATGTTCTATAGCTAGAATTCAAGAGAGAGAAAAGGCTAGGGTTAGGGGAGGGATGGAAAGAGAGATAGAGAGAGGAAGGAAAGGAAGGAGAGAGGGAGGAAGGGAGGAAAGAAGAAGGAAAAAAAAGAAAAAAAATTCTTAAACACACAAATCCAGGTGTTCTAACCTGTGAACTTATTTATTACAGTTGGAAACCTTGCAGTGTACATTCTTTGTCTAAAAGGAATAAACAAAACCTCTACAAATATGCCTTTTCTTTCTTTTTTCTTCCTTCCTTCCTTCTTTCCTTTCTCTCTCTCCCTTTCTCTCTCCCTTTCTTTCTTTCTCTCTCCCTTCCTTCCTTTCTTTGTTTCTTTCTTTTTCTTTCCCTCCCTCCCTCCCTTCTCCCCTCCCTCTCTCCCTTCCTCCCTACCTCCCTTCCTCCTTCCCTCCCTTTTTTTACAGGCACTTTGGTACCAGATCATTCTTAAAAGACAGTAACACGGGGACACCTAGGTGGCTCAGTCAGCAAAGCATCTGACTTTGGCTCTGGTCATGGTCTCAGGGTCCTGGGGTTGAGCCCCACCAGGAGCCCCATGTTCTCAAGGCCCACATCTTGCTCCACACTCAGCAGAGAGTCTACTTCTCCCTCTCCCTGTGCCCCTCCCCTCACTCATGCACATGTGCTCTCTAATAAAGAAAATCTTAAAAAAAAAAAAAAAAAAGACAGTTACGTGGTTATATAGTAAAGTCAGAATGAGTGATTAGTACCAGAATCCTGATTCTAACACATATTAGTTTGCCACCTGAACTTGAGCAAGTCACTTAAACTGTCTGAGTTCCTTTTTCCCATCTGAAACAGCACATAATAGGACCTACTTCTAAGGATAAGGATGAAAATTATGTGACAACATTTATAAAACATTCAGAACAGTGTTTTGAGTGCCCAATCACTGAACAGAAGTTTCTCATTCCCAACAGTGAAAACACAAAGCACTCCAACACTCAAAACACAGAAAAAAAAAATTTTTATCTAATAGTTATGATGAATATGTGTGAGAATCTGAATGCAGAACTACTGCTTTAGAGTTCATATAGATTTTATATACCACGGTATGACTGGGGATTTACTAGGAAATTTTCTCAAAGAGAACAACATGTTCCAATTAGAGAAGGCTTAGTTCTTTCAAGCAAAACATTGAGGTGAATCAGAGATTTAAAAGTCAATGCCGCAGAAGGTGACAGCACATACAAATGATCACAGCAGCCATAAGACACAGATGAGTCAGGACTACTGATCACAACCCACCATCTTTACTTACAATACTGTCAATAACAGACATCAAAGATTTCCCTGCTTCACTGGGATGACATAAAGATACATCCCATGTGAAAATCTAAAGTACATGGCATGTGTTCAAGAACTTAAGATAAATTCTTTAAGCACCAAAGAATGCCAATTCTTTCCAATCCATATCCTTTTTGTTTACTTCAGCACCATTTTGCAAGTAAAAAAAGCAGTAAGGAGGTGATTTCTGGTTTCTCCCTGAAAAGTGTATATAAAATCAAATGTTATTAAAAACTAAACAAGACTAGGGGAGATATTCTTATGCTTATGAAAAATCATATTGTCTTAATCAAGGAAATCATTTGTTAGGATGCCCAGGTAAGGTACTATTGAACTCTAGTCGATTTTAATTTACTTTTATTGTTGTATGTGATTGAAAGGTGAAAATGTGTGCCTTCGCCGATGCGAGTTAACATCCTGGAAGAGAATGCTTGCAAGTCTTCAACTGTAGCAAGCGGGCTTACGTGGTCACGTGGCAGGTCTGAACTGCTGAAAGTGTGCCCAGAAAAGAAAACTTCAAAGAAAAACTACAAAACAACTTTAATTAATTAAAAGATTCTTTCTTCACCCTGTCTATTTCTAGGGCTTCTTAGAATTAGCTGGAGTAACAAAGAGTGGTTTGTACTGTAAGATGAGTCTACCATAAGAAGGGAACTCACTAAAGTGCAATTACCTAGACAGTTGCAAGAAGCAATTTCATTTCCCCTAAAATCCCTAGAACAGCATTATCCCTTGCATCTTTCTTAATCTAAGGGCTAAGATAACCTGCTTCCTTATTCTCAATCTGCAACAAGAATCCTCCTCTTCTTCCTCTCCCCCCTCCTCCTCTTCCTTCTTTTTTCTCTTCTTCCTACTTCTTCGTTCACCAACAGACTACCCATGCTATTGAAATCTGTTAACTGTGGCTGCTTCCCAGCTACATTACTTACAAAATCTGCACTTCACAGCTGTGACAATGGCAACAGAAGAAATTTTTGTGATTATGGTAAAAATGATAACAATTCAACTTTTAGAAAAAACTCAGAAGCCTGTTGATCAGATCTCAGACCTCACCTATTATTTACCTTTATTACCATTACATTAACCCAAGGAAAAAAGCATATCAATGCTATCATTACTTCGTAAAAGAACACAAAAAAATCATTAATATATGACGACATTTCAAACTAAAGGTGCAAAACATAAATTAATACCACAGACAACCAGAAATCTCAACGATACCCTGATTCTGTCAAAATGTTTACTTCCCACTCTGAATCTATCTTCAAATCTTTTAAATCTGTCTCCTAAATTTCTCTTCAGAAGTCCAAGCTGGCATCATCTTTCACCTGGACTGCTACTACAAGACTCTTAATTTGCTTCAACCTCCAGACTCATCTCCCTCCAATAAACTCCCACGCTTTCCCTAGATGTTGTTCTGAAGGGCAAATGCAATCAGGATATTCTTCAACTTGAATGCTCTGGTCAACAATTTGTAATTATACCCACAGAAACCAACAACCTCTCCACCTCCCTGGCCTGTTATTCATCTCTAATGATCTACCTGATGTCCCCCTATGATCTCTTGTCTTAATATTCCATCTGTCTGAAATGCCCTTCTAGGCATCCTAAAACCTAATAACTCCCCTACTAGCTCTTAGCTTAGGTGCCATCTCCTTGGGAAGACTAGATTACGTGCTCTTCCTCTACACATTCACACCCTCTGGGACCCTTCTCTGGACCCTTTGTCAGCTATGATGTAGTCACCCCACTGCTTCTCTACTGTCACTATTCCACTGTAAACACCTTGATTGCTGGGACTATTCTTTTCTTTTTTTCATGTTACTGTCCTCAAATCCTATCCTAGAGAAGATGCTCAACAAATTGTTACTAAATGAACTAACAGATGAATAAATGAGTCTAGAAATAAACGAATATAAGTAAAAATCACTATTGCATAAACACTGATTGTTTTATCCTTAATATAAATGAGACTGGGGTAATACTTCTAGCACTGAGTCAGGTACAACCAGACAGTGATATAAATGAGACTGGGGTAATACTTCTAGCACTGAGTCAGGTACAACCAGACAGTGAATTAAGATCTATAAAATTGAAACTTTGAGTTGACAATATATTACCTACCCATCTTCAAATATGCACATTGCTTCATATTCATTTTCTTTTCTTTTTCTTGTCTTCATATACAATTTCTTTCTGGCTAAGAGGTAAACATTCTGAAGCCCATCATACTTAAGACCAGCTGGTAGAAAAACCATAGAACCAGAAGGCAGGACACACACACACACACACACACACACACACACACACACACACACACACACCACTTAGTACCTATTCCTGCTGCTTTCCAGCTTGACTTGATCCAACACATTGAAGGCCCCTAAGCCAATCCTGTTTATATTTAAAACAAAATTTTCAAATTATATCCTTCCACTAATGTGAGGATTCCCTACTGGAAATTTTCAGACATAATTTCACATTATGATCGTTTTGTATTTTTGTTAAAAAGATTAGGATTTCAAACATGCCATTTTTTACACATTGAGAATTCTAGTGTCTGTGACAGGTTAAATGATGAAAAATTTCAAAAGGTGCAATGAAATACCTAATCACATTCAAACTTGATTATGTATTAAGCATAATATCTTAATTATTCTATAATAATTTATTTTTATATAATAAATATATTTATATATATTATATTTATATTAAAATAAATAAAAATAAATAATTTTTATTTATTTTATAATATTTTTTAATTTACTCAGTAAATGTTTATTGAGTACCTGCCATACCTGCTAATACTATTGTGTTTACCTATATTCTCTGCTTATTTTTTTAAATTTTTTTTTAAGATTTTATTTATTTGATAGTGAGAAACACAGCTAGAGAGGGAACACAAGCAGGGGGAGTGAAGAGGGAGAAGCAGGCTTCCCACCAAGCAGGGAGCCCAACGCGGGGCTCGATCCTGGGACTCCAGGATCACGATCTGAGCTGAAGGCAGACGCCTAACGACTGAGCCACCCAGGCGCCCCTAATACCCTTCTTATTAAGCAATATTTTAGACTGTCAGTGAACTATGACTCTTGGATTACCTGTCTTGATAAATATATTTTTTACCAGAATATAACCATATTAATTCATTTATGGATTATCTATCCTGCCTGAACACAACGATGGAGCTGAATAATTGCACAGGCCCAAAGTATCTATGATCTGCTTCTTTACAGAAAAAGTTTGCTGAAACCTGCTCTAGGTACTTCACCTCTATTAAATCATTAATTCACAAAACAATCCCATGAAGCTAGCATTATAAATAGTTCCATTTTATGGGTGATAAACTGAGGCACCAAGAGGTTAAATAACTTGTCAAATGTCACAGAATTAACAACTGGCAGAGCTAGAACAAAGATACTCTGGTTCTAAGTCTGTGTTCCTAAATGCTGCTTATTTTAACAGGAAAAAAAAAATACTAGGCAAAGAATGCTATTCAAAAATCTTTTTTCATTGTTCTTGTTTAATCAGCAGGTTAGGGGTGCCAGGGTGGCTCAGTCAGTTAAGCATCCTACTTCTGATTTTGGCTCAGATTATGATCCCAGGGTCACGAGAGTGGGTCCCAATTGAGCTCCCCCCTGGGCTCTCTCCCTCTGCTCCTCCTCACTCTCGTTAAAACTCTCTTTTTAAAAAAATCTGCATGTTATTTCCAACTGCAGCACATCAATTTTACAAAAGTTTTTATAATATCTATTTTCTAGCTCTGTTCAATTTGTTTTCACCAAAGAAAACTCATCAAGAAAACTTTTTTTGAAATACAGAAAATGGCAATAAACTAATCATACTAGTATTATAAAAATCAGTAGTATGTTAAGAATTAAAATAGTCTTGGGGCGCCTGGGTGACTCAGTGGGTTAAAGCCTGAGCCTTTGGCTCAGGTCATGATCTCGGGGTCCTGGGATCAAGCCCCACATCTGGCTCTCTGCTCAGCGGGGAGCCTGCTTCCTCCTCTCTCTCTGCCTGCCTCGCTGCCTACCTGTGATCTATCTCTCTGCCAAATAAATAAATAAATAAAATCTTTTAAAAGAATTAAGATAGTCTCTACCAAATAGGGTATGCATCCTTGATTAGTAATAATATTCAAGAAGTGAGGTTTCTGATGCACCGTAATCATCAAGCAGACAATCCTCCTTGTTTAGTACACTTATTTTTTTGTACTAAAATGCATTAGGATGTTTTGCTTAATATTCAGAAAGTTATAATGATCACAAGTGAATCTCGGTTGATGACTAAGGGTTTGGTGATAATTCAGAGGGATAATTCTGAATATAATTATCATTCCATATTCTGAAGAGTTATTTGGACTGAATTCATTTCCTGGAAACTGGATTAGGTGCTTTTCTGACACTCTATTCCCCTAGTAATTTCTGCATGAATTGGTCTTGATGCTTTAATAAACTACCCCGACACGAGTTTGTATGCACCTGAGCACCCGAAAGTCAGTTTTCAAGGTTTTATCATTAGCTACCTACCACTTGGTATACAGTTGGTACTCAATAAGTATATGTTGAACAAAATAATTTATAACCTATATCAGACAATAAGGAAACTATTTCACCTTCTTCAGAGAGCAAAGAATATTTAAGCTTCACGTAAGGGTATACGGTAGAAAAAATGCTTAATGTTTCTAAAAATGTAGCAAATCACAAACTTATTTCATAATAAGTAATGTATCACCCCGTTTAGGTTTATAATATTGATAAATATGGCCCGAGGAAGACAAAGACTACTAAGCAAAGCATAAGGCAGATTTAATCACACTGTCTCTGTGAGGACGGATTTATAAGACTGACAGTTTACCACGGTACCAGGGGCCTGAATGCAACACTGAAAGCCCAGAGATGTCATCTTCCCATTCTGGGGACAGTTACAGGGTTGAGAAATTAAAAAAAAAAAAAAAAGATAAATAGAAATGAGACAAAGACACAACCTAACATATTTGAAAGGTGCCTATTTTATGACATTTTTTAGGTCACGTGGATATATAATACAGTCTTTCTAAAACATCACTCTTGACTATTTGCAAAGTATGCAAAGTTACTAACTGGTTAATATAATAACAAAAATAAAATTCTAATTCCAACCAGAAAATTACAATGAACAATAAACCTTAGTAAAAGCTATTTACTGAGCCTTTCTGCGAGGCAGGTACTGTGTTAATCCTTTCATCTACGTGAGACCACTTAATACTTTTAAAACCTCTTTGTGACGTGTTTATAGGGTTGGCTTCTATCACATAAGAGAACATTAAAAAGTGAAAAAACTTCATGTTTAAATCAAAAGCTAAAAATACATACACCTCTAGTTAACTTTCACTCCACTACTGTTTATAGAACCTACTGAATATGCTCCTGACACTTTGTTTTAATTTAATTAATATGAATTTTTTAAAGCCAAGAGGAGAAATGTTTCATTTACATCTGAATTTGTCAAAACCTCTAAAATACACTGGAAAGACAAAATGAAAGGTGCTGTACTGTAGTGTATTAAATATAGTAATTGTTCCTTCCTTTTTTAAAACATAGTTCTGAACTGCCCAGAAGAAAACTCTCAAGATACAAATTAAGATCAAACTCCTTTGAAGACATTATTCTATACTCCAAAGGGGAAGTGATGAAAGAAAGGTGTTCACATCTACATTCAATACAGAGATGACAAGATCTATTCTTCATTTGTCCTGTATTTAAAAATATTTATGATTATGAAGGAGACCAAGCTAACTATCACACACAGTTCACTGGGCAGTGGTTCTCACATCAGAATTTAATTAGAGAAGCATATGAGAAGAATCACTGAAAACTGAATTCCCATCACATAAATGAATTAAGTGAAGACTGTAGTATAAAGAACCCATAAAGGATTTATAAGAGAAACTATATTATGGAAATGGATTACTAAAAGATAACACATTGGTAAAACTGAAAATACACATAGCACTCAAATCCTGTTAAACAGCAAGCCAGAATCTCATTCCAACTAAACCACCTGTTACAAACTGAGAAGTTGAATTGCCACATATCACCCCATGAATCAGTACCTGATACATAAGACAGTTCTAAACCTTAAGTCAATTTCTAACACCTGCTTATGATTTTATTTTTAATATAATATTTCCCCACATTAGATCCACTTCTGCTCTATACTGCTTGCTACTAAATTAGTAGTTATTTTTCTAATGACAGTACACAACAATGGCTTCTTAAATAGATAAATAAATATGTAAATAAATAAATGCAATTGTATTCAGGAAGCTACTGATAATTTCAAGCCTAAAAATAATTTATCAAACATGTTCAGTTTTTTTCTTTTTCCAGGTAGATTAAAACTATTTTTATATATTTAGATAAGATAATATATAGTCATTGGAAAAAATTTACTGAAGTGTAATAAAAAGACAAACTATTTAGTCCTTAGAGGTAAAATTCATCAACATATGGACTTACTTACCTTCAGTATGATTTGTAAGTGCGAATACATGGTTTTCTATAAATAAAGTAATTCTAAACATGCTTTTTCACAATCTGCTTTTTTCTTCCAACGTATTGGGAAGATCTTTCTAAGTCAATAAATATAGACAACATACATAGTACTTTTTGGTGCCTGTATCATCTTGAATTTTACCAATGTACTATGATTTTTTTCAACTACATCCAATAGTAAATATTTAGGTTGCTTCCAGTTTTTCCTCTATTATAAACAATGCTTTGAGGAAAATCTTCATTCACATTTCCCCTAAATTTCTTAGTTTTGTCCTGAAAATAAACATCAAGGAGTAGGACTGCAGCACACATAAACTGACATTTTACTCAAAAGCCTCTTACTAACATTTAACACCCAGAGAGACTACAGTAATTTGTAAAAACTCACCATTTCCCTCCATCTTTCTATACCTTTATTTCCTCTGTTAATGAGCAATCTTCCTTTGTTCAATTTATTTCAAAACAACCAGATGGTAAGGGTTACAATCAACACAGAGATACAATTCTATATGACTTTTTTTTCTATGCACATGTATTCTTTTATCCAAATACGTCACATATTATTCAGAGGAGCCACATCAAAACCACAAAGAAACCACAAAATTTAAACAAGACTTGTTACACATTTCAAAACTATAACCATTTTAGGCAGAATCAGACCTATAAAAACAGAGAACAAACTGATGGCTGTCAGAGGGAGGGATGTTGGGGGGATGGGGAGAATGAGTGAAGAGGAGTGGGAGATGCAGATTTCCATCTGAGTAAGTCATGGGGATATAGTCAATGATATTGTAGTGGTGTTGTACGGTCACAGATGGGAGCTACACTTGTGGGAATCATAGGATAAAGTATAGTGTTGTTGAATCACCACACTGCACAGTGGAAACTACACAACTATAATGTAACAATGTAACAATGCATACTACACAACTATACTCAAATTTAAAAAAAAAATTAAAGGAAAATTTAAAAAGACTATTACTATCTTTCTTTCTTTCTAAATCTGGACCTGATAGTGGAAGCACTCAGATAAGAAGATAAATGTCTTAGTTTTTGAAAGGCATAAAGTGGAGGGATTACAGTACTGAAAGCAGAACACCAGAATACTTTAAATGATGACATCAAACATAGTCTACCTTTTTTTTTCAAAATTTTTGTCTATTTATTTGACATGCAGAGGGAGAGCTAGCAAGCGCAAGCGGGGGTTGGGCAGCCAAAGGAGAAGGGGAAGCAGATTCCCCACTGAACAGGGAGCCCAATGCAATGGGAGGCTTGATCCCAGGACCTGGGGATTCTGACCTGAACCAAAGGCAGATGCTTAACCAACTGAGCCACTCCAGAGCCCCTAAACCTATTCTACTTCTTTAAACTGAATTCATACATCCTCACAAGAACATGAATATCAAGAATATTTATATATGTACACTTTAAAAGATAAATATACATCTGTTTTAAATACTTTTATAATTAATGTTCTATTTGATGAACATTTCAAAGCCTGTTACATTTTAGAAACTACTAATTTCTGTCAGGATATAAAGATGAATTACCTCTGGTTCTTAAGCTCAAGAAGCTTCTAATATATATAACTTAAGACAAAAATATTAAGGAAGCTACTAAAAAACTCATATTAGCATAATTTCCATTGTCAAATTACTGATATTAAATAATTTATATATGAGTAAAACAAATATTTTCTGTTAGATATTATTATAAGCTTTGGGATCAAGATATACTATAAACATTACGGAGAACATTTCAGTGGAAGCAGAACTTTGACCATCTTTCCTCAAAAGCAAAAAACAACAATGAAAGCCAACAAAATAATTAGAAAGTCAAGCTTGGAATATTAAAAATAAATGAAATTAATATTTAACTTATATCACTGTAAACTCTTACATATATAATTAACATATTTTCTTTCTAGAAAGCTAAAGTTGTGTTGAAATGGAAAACAAGCACGACAGAAAGTGACAAAGAAAAAAGGTTCAGGCATCTGGTAAACAAAACAGATGGATTTCTTTCAATATTGCCTTTTCTAATCCCTATTTAAAGATCAATCCTCTGATATATTTGTTTTGCTTTTTGCTTATACATACAATGATAATACTGAACAAGTGAAAATCAAGGAAATGACTTAATATTTCCATGTATGTTTTTAAAAATACTTAAAATTCTAGAACCGCTAATCTCATCATTACTCTTTTGTCATTGGTATGGCCATAATAAAATGTATTTTTCAATCTTTGATTTTCTTCCAAAGTGAAAGAATACTTAACGTCTTTAAGGAAAATACTGACCACTCAAATGTTGACATCCAGTTAAATGCCGTTCATCGTCTTTTTTCACATTTTGATGAATCATCGGCATATTTTAGTTTGTCTACATTGTTAAAGCTATCTTACAGATAAACTAGCTTTAGATATGAGACAAATGTACTTTAAATTAACTTATTAAGTTAATAAAAGTAATAAAGTATCTTGATATAAAAGATACATTTTATGCACAAAGGATGGCTGTTTTGAGGGGCTATAGTCCCAAGTAGTCTGTGCCCAGATAAAGCACTGTCCTTATAAGCTTGCCTAACTCTTATCATTTTGCTGCTAATCAGTAGTTAAATATATAACCTATCCTTGAAATTACTTTCTTTGGATTCATTTTGTCCTTGGGGGCCAGTGTGGTACGGGAAAATGTCTGATCTTTGGGCAAAGAGATCGAAGCTTGGAATGAGACAATACAATTTCCTGCATGACTTCTGGAATGTCACTTTACATACAATTATTTGAGCTTTGGTTTTCCTGTAAGTAAAAATAGGGTTATTAACCTATAGTTCTTGCACAGATCAGACGTGTTTTACATAATATATCTAGCATGCAATTGCTTGCAGAGTAGTTACTCAGTTAAATGACATCAGTGAAAATATTAGACTATCATCTGAAACCAAAAAAGGAAAACTAATTAAACAATAATGTCTTATTTACATATTGTAGCATCTTACACCTAGTTTATCTGTCTTTAATAAGAACGTTGTTTTCTCTTAAGAAACTAAAGAACTAAAATTTTTCTTTAAAAAAAACATTTTTTTTACATTTTTTATGAGCTGCTCAAGTGAATTACCCCTTGTAAGAGACTGTCACAAGAAAAGCGATGTGGGGGCACCTGGGTGGCTCAGTTGGTTAAGCGACTGCCTTCGGCTCAGGTCACGATCCCGGAAACCCGGGATTGAGTCCCACATCGGGCTCCCTGCTCGACAGGAAGCCTGCTTCTCCCTCTCTCACTCCCCCTGCTTGTGTTCCCTCTCTAGCTGTTTTCTCTCTGTCAAATAAATAAAATCTTAAAAAAGAAAAAAAAAGTGATGTGATTTATGTAGTTCCTCTTTCTAACAAAGATTCTAACAAATCTTTATCAAGTTACCAGAGTTTTCTTCAAGAGATAAAACCGCCATAGAAGAAAGTTGCTAATACAAACCATTATGTAATAGCCTGAAATCTCACCCTTAAAAAAGAAATCTATGTGTGATGTGTGTTTTCACATACATGTAAATCTTTCAATCAAAAAGATCAAATATCAAATACTATTAAAAGTATGTAATTTTAAAAAAGTAAGGTTCTCAGATATACAACCTCTTATAATACTTGATTCAAGTATCTCCAAAAACTTCCCTGGGTCTTTAGGTGGACAACTGTTAAAATCAGTATCTGAGATAGTCACTGGGATGTTACACATGAAACCAGGACAGGAATGTCTATAGAGCTAAATCACTATACATTTGTTTATTTTCCCTTTCATAATTTGCAGACTTCACCTATTTTTAATATTTTCCCTAATGTTCTTCTTTTCTTTTTTAAAGAGATTTTACTTATTTATTTGACAGAGAGAAACACAGCTAGAGAGGGAATACAAACAGGAAGAGTGGGAGAGGTAAAGCAGACTTCCCGCCAAGCAGGGAGCCCGATGCGGGGTTCAATCCCGGGACTTGGGATCACAACCTGAGCCCAAGGCAGATGTTTAACAACTGAGCCAGCCAGGTGCCCCTCCCTAATGTTCTTCTAATAGTTCAGAGGGAAACATCATGCTCCATGTTACAAAAAATGGAGCATATCACCCTGAATGTTTAGAATTTGTTTACTTTTGCATTACACTCTTACTTACAAAAGAGAATTATGTTTCAGAAATGAGCAAAACAATCTCTAATGATTTTTTAAATATATTTTAGCCTACTTAATGCAAATAATAAATCCATCTATATGTAAATCATCTCATAGAAAATTGTGATTTCGAATTTAAGTGATGTCCATACTTCTGTAATAAAGGGCAAGGGCCATGTATTGTGGAATCTAACCCATCTCAGCAGGTAAGGAGCAGGACTTTAATAGTGGTCACACCTGAAGGAGTAACAGAACACAGATATGATCACCCAGAGTGCTGACACTGAAATGTAATGGGCAAAAACCTGGGATGTTCATTGAAGATGATACAGTTACTGAATGATGTTGATGGTGAGAACACAACCTGAGCCCACAGCGGGGAGGTAAGTTACAGACACAGTACATCTGTTGATGGTAGAAGAAAAAGTTCATTCAGTAATTCAAACTGGGGAAGGTACTCTGAAGGGCAGAGTGCCAGGCTTCTGCCTCAGGAATTTTCTGCCAATCAGGAGAATTTCCACCTCATAAAACACTGATTCTAGCTCCAAACTAATCACATCTTCCTTCTTTGTGAGACCTTCACTGCACATCTCCAGCAGCTACAGTGGTCCAAAAAGGGACATTTTCAAACCAATTAGTTCACCAAGAAGAGAACAAATAAAGCAGCTGGTATTCGTGAGCAAGACGGAACTCCAACCCAATTGTTCCATTTCTGACACAGTTCTCTTTGAGTGCACTCTTGCCCAAACCAAGGGGGGGTTAATATAATGGCTTCAGGTCTGAGCCAGTGAATCCAGCCTCTGAAAAGCTCCTAACTATGGATCGGCTTTAATAAGTGTCTAAGTCACCTCTAGGGTGGAGAGAGAGATGGCCCTGGTGCCTCTTGGTAATGGGCAAATATGTGATACATGTTGACTTAATAAGAGATGCCTGAAACACACAAGTTGCCTTCAAGTAAAACTAAATATGAGGGCAAATGACATAGCAGAAACACTTGATGTGAGTCATGAAGTTTCAGTCCTAACTAGCTACTGATACATGACCCTGAGAAGGTACACAACAGTCACCTGGTCTTCTATTCAGGAGTGTCTGAACTTAGAAAACAAAGGGCTTGGGCAAATCTTTCAGTTCAGATTATTCAACTGAACCTACAGACATTTGAGGGTTGCTCTGCAAATGGATATAAGTTGTGACCCTAATTTCAATCAGAGAAGCTCTCATTTCTCTCTCTCTCTTTTTTTTCCCCACACACAAAACACAGAATTAGGTCAGACCATCTGGGATCTGGGATACAACTCTGATTGCAACCATTTACTAGCATGGGCAAGTTACTTCAATTCTCCATGTTTCAGACTCTTTGCATAAAGAGGAACATCATGGCACCTACCCAATAAACTTATCTCCTTAAATCTATTCAACAACCCTATACAGAATCCTTGGACTTGTACATAAAATGCACTGAAATCTCATACAGTAACTATAATGTTATCAGCATCAGCATCATCACTGAAGAGAAATCTCATAAGAAAGATGGTATAGGGGCGCCTAGGTGGCTCAGTTGGTTAAGCGACTGCCTTCGGCTCAGGTCATGATCCCGGAGACCCGGAATCGAGTCCCACATTCGGGCTCCCTGCTCGGCGGGAAGCCTGCTTCTCCTTCTCTCACTCCCCCTGCTTGTGTTCCCTCTCTGGCTGTGTTCCTCTCTGTCAAATAAATAAAATCTTTTTTTAAAAAAAAAAGATGGTATAAAAATAATTTCTTCTGATGCCTCACTATGCTGACTATATGGGAAGCTTCAGATTGAAAAATTTCAAATATCCACAGAATGACATAGTATAATGTAAGGAAAAATTATTTATAAAATTAAAAAATCCACCAAAGAACCCGATTAAAGAAAGTACTAGTTAACATTTCTATCTGACCATCTTAGGCAAAATTTCAAAAATTATTTCGTTCCATATGAATAATTTGTTGTTGTATTATTGTCTTACCATTAAAGATCATGACTGCCAGCTTATAATCAGTCTTGGATTACATTCTTCAACTTGCTACTTCCTTTACAAGTGACAAGTCAAGAAATGGTTTTGTTACACCATAAATTATGAAATAACCATATTTAAGTAATAATTACTCAGAGTCTGAAAAATTAAAGTTCTGAGTAGGTGCTACTCCTACTGTATCAGAAACAATGAAAGCCACAGTCTTATTAGGCTGTAAATGGCATCATGTCTAATGTGACTTTCCTACAGCGTATTTTATGCCAATAATGTATTTTCTAGCATCAACTATACGTTTAGATCCTTTCTGCAAAAGGAACAAAGGACACTCTGTGGTTGCCTGAAATCTGTAAAGGCTGCTAGGATTCTTTCACTGTCTTGTGCCCTGCCACCTTGCCACCCCACAAAGGAACCCCGTGCTCAGCATTCTGTTCTCAGCACCACCCCTTAGAACCATGCCATGCACTTTCTCTAAAACTGTGAACTACACCATCTCCCAAATCACAGCTAAAAGGCCTGAGAAATGTGAACACATAGGGGCCTTTGCTTCTGATTCTCAACCACAGTACTTGCATTTGACCAGAGACAACTTAAAGGATTCTGGTGTTTAAAAATCCCAATTTAAAAATGAGCAACAGGAACTATACCAGAAGAACTGGAGTAGGGATAAACACAAACACATTTTAAGTGTTGTTTTTTTTAAGATTTATTTATTTATTTGACAGAGAGAAACACAGCCAGAGAGGGAACCCAAGCAGGGGGAGTGACAGAGGGAGAAGCAGGCCTCCCACTGAGCAGGAAGCCTGATGTGGGACTCAATCCCGAGTCTCCGGGATCGTGACCTGAGCCGAAGGCAGTCGCTTAACCAACTGAGCCACCCAGGCGCCCCACATTTTAAGTATTTCAACTGGAATTACTGCCTCTTGGACTGGTCCAATTCAGAGTCAGACCACAAAAGGGCCAGTCAGTTTCTCCTTCCTGTGGCGATAATCTGCACACCCAGACTCGCACATTCCATCCCTTATACGTGATTTGCAAGGAGGATCGGGCAGGACATCGTAACCAGATCAGTGTCAAGGGCCTCAGCAGCTCAAATGCCTCCCTTCTGATTAAGGACTACTAGAAAGAAGCTGTATGCCAGAAAACCCCATTGACTCTAAAATACATTTGATGAAATTTTAATATCTCATATCCAGTTATTTGGGATAATAAATTATTTTTACAACTATAAAAAGTTCGTTCAGAGGTATTCAACCCATTAAGAATGCAGGGCAGATAAGAATTTGCCAAACAGACAAAATAAAAGCATTCCAGACAGAGGTTCTAGTGCACAAAAAATCATGGTGTTGTGAAATAGCATATCATTATAAGAGAAAACACAAGTAGTTTGGGTTTTAGAGAGAATAGGGTAATTTTTATTGAAAATAAAAGCAGAGGCAGACCTTGCTGTATAGTCTGGTTTTTGTCAGGAGGGAGACACTCAAAGACTCTAAGCATAAAAATGCCTTATCCAGAATGACATGTCTTGGAAAGATTACTGAAGAAGCCATCACTGGGAGAGGGGATGGACTGCGAGGGTACAGCTCATCATTCTTCCAGGAGAGGAAATGATGCCTTTAATCAAAGCACTGCCTGCAAAAACTGAGCAAAGTAGATTTTTACAAAATGACAATATAGACCACTAACAATCTCTAACAGAAATCATATCGAACAGCATTGTGTAATAGAAAGAGAGAGGGAGAAAAAAAATAAGCATTTTGAAATCCCGAAGAAACTCAGTTGCATTTGAAATTATCTTGAAAATTTAGCAACCATTCAAAAACAAACATTTTTATATTCATTAGAACAGGAACAAGAGTTTTATATTCAGGAAATAGGTCATCATAAAGAACAGAATTCAGAGAGATATATAAAGACAGAAAAAATTTGCTTTATTCATCTTAATATGCAGTTAGAGGTAGCGAAGCTAGGACTATGATAGGATTCTAGATCCTCTTTAAAATTCTTCATAAAAACTATAATCACATCGAAAGGAATGAATCAGGAAGCTCTTTTGGGAAAACCTATGATCTAGCACATGATGTGCTATCAACAACCAGAGCCTACAGGACTAAATTCCTGATAAGGCATCATCAGCTTAAGCAGGATCTACCGCACAAAGGCTTTATAAACACAGCAGCTAAAGAATAATGAACTCCCAAGAGGGGCACTTAATGAAAGAGCCATCAAAAGGGAGAGAAAAGCGGGAGTATCATGTGAGACAGAACCTCCATGTGAGAGCAACAGAAGGCATGAGGCTCATCACGAGATGAGAAAGGAGGGGGTGACCCATCACAAGGTCCGGTCGGGGGCTCAAGGTCTCGTCAAAAGGGACAAGACAGCACATCGGAAAAAAGGGCAAAGTAGGTAAGACAAGCCTGCAAGAAAGAGGTGATGGACATGGGGAGACCCAAGGCACAAAATTAAGACCCAAGCAACCACAGCATACTAGCAACAAAGGGCAAGCAAGCTGCCAATACCTAAGAATTGGACAATGGGAGAAGAATAAAGAGAAGATTCTCCCTACTTATTTCTTGACGACCATCAGCCTGATTTTGAGTGCACAAAGGATGAAGGAGTATCTCTGAGGGTCCAAATCCAGGGTATTTTCCCATATTCATCCAGACACACAAATATCACACAGACACAAACACACCCATGTCCTACGCACTCACACACACGTGACTGCAAAGATAGGACAGTAGCTTCTTTCATGATACAGACCTCCCAGAAGAGAGCTCCTGAAACAAACACAAAGAGTTTTACTTCTCCAAGAAGGGCTACTACCAACAAGAATGTTCAGCTTTGAAAAAAAATATCAGGATACCTCCTTCTATATATACCCCTTGAGGCTGCAAAGACTAAACCGGGCTTGTTCTACCACATCCTGGAATACTAGAAATAGAAAGTGGGAAGGGAAATATTCCAGGGGCAGAGTTAAGTGTCCTCAAGTCGTCTCCTCTCTTTTGCATGACTTTTCACCCTTTTATCTTTCTGGAACTCAGACATCTGTTTAGATGCTGCGATTTCCTTAGAATCTTTCGGTATTGGTATGGTTGGGTCTATCAGTAAATTCTTTATTTAGATGAAAAAATACTTTTTGTTGTTTTTTTTTCCCAAGTGAACATACATTAAAATACTAAATATAAATAAAACACATAAACATAGCAGCAAATACCCCTTTGAAGAAAGGTCTAGTGAAGGAATTTGAATTCAAACTACCCTGTTGTGGGCAATGGATGATCAAAGGCTACCCCAAATGGAAAGGGGGATCAAAGGCACATATTAGCAGAACACTAGTCACCTCAGAAACAGGACTCTCCTCCCCACTCCCTACTCATCTCTTATCTTAAGTGGTCATTCCTAAAGCTAAGTATTGGGTTAAACAAAAGGAAATATTATGGTGTAAATACTGTATATGGATTTTGTCACTCCGATCATAAAAAGAGTCGAAAAAGATGAAACTATATTTATACATGCTTACAGATGGCACCCTGATAATGGCTTATTACAAGAAATTAGGAGCATTTGAGCCTTATTATCTAGTTAAAGACAAAAGCAAAAACAAAAGCATAGCTCATGATGACAAGACAATTAGACTGAATGGAACAATATGACAGACCACGTGTTTGTGGTGATGATGTCATGCACATTTTGTCTTCAGTCAAGCTTTTAACAGATTTTAACATGAGGGTTCTCATTTTAATTAGAATCAATTACCCTTTTGTGAGCATTCAAAATTTAAGTATCAAACCAAGTATAAGTACAAATTCTTTCAATGCAGAGTCCTTACCACTAAAAATTCTGTGTCTTTAGCCTTTTGTCTCATAGGTGACTGACAGTGATGTAAGCTGGTATTTCTGCTTCCAATTTCTCCCTTGTTCTCAAAGGTAGCATCTTTCCCTGCTAAAATTCTCAGTAGGGCTGAATTAGTTCTAGTCTAATGAGCTTTCACCTTGAAAGAAGTTAAATAACCACAGTTGGTAGTCCCCAGAAATTAGAAACCCTCACCTAGTAATTGGGTTTATTCACTGAACCGAAGGATATTAAATGCCACTTGTATGTGTAGTACCAGCTGGGCACTGCAAAAACAAACAAACAAAATGAAGGTATGATGGGATCTCTTACCATCAGAGGTTTACAACCTACTTGAAAATAAAGTTGCACATTGAGGATCGAAATGAATGAGCATACAGAAGTTTGGGCAGCAAGGACATGTGAAACCATTTGGGCTAAAAGAGTTCTGGGAAGGGATGATTAATAGGGATGGGAACAGTTGAAAATGTCTTTGCCAGGGAAGTTGACTTGAGCCAGACATGAAATACGAGGAAGATCTGCCAATGCAGCAACAACACTCGAGGCACAGAAAACCCTACAGCAAAGGATTAGTGTAAATAACCACCAGGGTAAACTTGGCGAATAGGGAGGCAGATCACTGGCCTTCTGGATTTGAGGGTTCACAGTGTAATATAGAAACAGTTGGGAGTGTTTTTAAACTGAGAGACTGGTGATGTATTTTTAAAATCAATCAAAATAATTTAATTTATTCCATAGGTAGCAGGCAACATTGAGGTTCTTTTTGTTCAAATTACCTACTTTACTTCAGTGAAAATTCCAGTCTGATTCATAAGGGAAAATCTGTGTCTTGCCAGAATGACTTAGTCATTGTTGGTTAAACAAGGCACACGGAGAGTTGCTCTAGGGGAGGCAGCCCTTTCACGTTTTTGCATTAGCTAGAGAAGAGATGAGTAAAATCACTTCCCATGATCCAAAGATACCACTTTTGAAAGATACACAGCACCCAAGCCTGTGCAGAAATTTACAGCTGCCAGCAATAGTCTCACTTTACAAAAATAAGGTCCATGGGGACAGGTCTCACACCGAATTTTTGCCTATCCCCAATTCTCAGTTCGGTGTCTCATCACATCTTATAAATGTTTGTTGATTGACTAAATGGAAAATATAAATGACATTAATAATGCCTCTGTATATTATTTTAAATTGCTGAATTTATTTTCCAGAAGCCATGTGTATGAGACAGCAGAAAGAATTTGGGGTTTCAAAGCAGATAAAGTTGATTCAGCAATTCTTAAGCAATATGGCTTCAGACCAAAAACTTTTGTAAGCCCCAATTTTCCTGGTTATAAAACAGACATAATAATACTAATTTCCAGAGTTGCTGTTAATACAGATATCCCAAAAACTCGCCTACCTCAGTGCCTGTAATATAATATAATAATAATTTAACCTACAGTGTTTGGCATTCTGATGCCAATCTTTTATTAATCAATGACTGAAGATTTATAAAGCTAAAGGAAAAGCACATGAAAATAAAATTAGAAACCAATGCTGTATTTTTATGACTTCTTTGCTTATCTCTGTAACAGCATCTGTCTTAAAACAACTTACTATATTTGACTAAACAATGTATTAACTGTGTGTTATCTCTCTCTGTAAATGATGACAAATCTAAAATGCAGCCTTCTACCTTATTATTAAAATTAAAAAAAACAGAGCTACTTTCATCTTATTATAGATTAGAGAACAGAATAATCTCAAAAACTACTCACTTTAAATGTCTGAAACCCGTTCAGCACATTCTCTTTGAATTCCCAATACTCCTTTTTCTTCTAAATACTTTCATGTATTTTTAAAGAGAACACCAAAAAATGTGCTAAGTATATAGTTTATAAATACCTACTGCAATAAACCTTAATTTCCTAGCTTTAAAGAACTACCATGACCTTGTATTTCTCTGGCATAATAGAGGCATTTACACTGATATTTAATAATAATAATTTAGAGTTGCATATATCAACTCACTTCTCTTCCAATGCTGTCCACACCTCACCAGGCTTAAATCACAACAGGACTTCTGGCAGTAAGACTTTGTACAGCCTAGAGCAGCTGGTGGCATTGTACACAAATTACATCCAAAGATGTCTTTTTTTATAAAAAGAAGAAAAAAATTAAAAGGAGAAAATGTCACATAAAGAAAATTACACTTAAAGTTTCAACCAAGTCACACAAAGTAAAGTACAGGATCTCAGGACAATGACACAAGCCACAAAATGCTCCAACTTGACTAGCACAATTCCACTCAAGTGGTTTAGGCAAATATAAAATTACCCTATAGGTTTACTCCTTCTCCACCACTGATCAAATATAAGCATGATTTCATATTGGGAAACCACTTAGAAGATTTCTCTCTCTGTAAATATATTCAACCCAAGAGTTTATTTTTTATCCCTTCATCTACCTGTCCACCCACGCCTCCATCCATCCATCCGTGCGTGCGTCCATTCGTCCGTCCATCCGTCTATTCATCTATCCATTGTCTGTCCATAAACAAATTTACATATGGAGTACCTCCTATGTGGCAGTCCTTCTGCCAGGCTCAGGTGATACAAGTGTTTATAAGATGAATATTTTCTCTGATCTCAAGTGGCTTGCAGCCCAGTGGAAAAGACAGACAAAACAAACAATGACAACAATTACAAGTCTTTCGGTCTTAATAAAGAAGCAAACAAAGGCTGAAGAAGAGATCTACACTACACAGAGCAGTCAAGACTTATCTGAGACGACCGCCTTCAACTGGGAGTCTACAGGATGAGAAGGAGGCAGGTTTACAAACTTGGGGGACCTCCAGCAGAAACTGAAAAATACAGCATACCTTTTATTTTTTCAACAAATGAATACATGCATAATGCTTCACTAGTCTTTGGTTCTAAGCTCTTTTTTCCCCTTGATTCAACAGAAAGAAATGCTTTAATGAATTAATTAAGGTGGAGCATTTTGCTTAAGCTTATATTTTTGGCTGACCTTCAGCTACTGTAGAAATAGCACTTAGAGGCACCTTACCAAAATGATTCTACCACTGAATAAAAGATAAAAGAATTAAAATAGGTAGGAGGATACATTTTCTACTCCAAAGAATCTTGCAAATCCATTTACATCATGCTTGGAAATTGCAGGTCCTTTGTGTGAAGAGAAATGAATAAAAATACTTCATGAGAAAGTTCTATTCAGGCCTGAGTTCAGTCTGAGGAAAGAAAAATAACTGATAGTTTTTCTCACAGTATGTCAAATTAAATGTCTCTGAAGAGCAAGAAAATGTGTTTAGCATGCAATCAGTATACATGATGACTTAAGTACAATTACTGAATGCTTAGCTGAAGAAAATGTGCATCATAAAATATGATTCATTTAATTACATTAAGTAATGTTTAAGCATTAAACATTAACGAGTAAATCATTATTTTGATAATAGAATTAGTATCAACTACTTTAAATATAGTGGTATTTATGGTGATTCCAGATATGTGATCCCAAACTTGTACCAATTTATTTAACCCTAGCTATACCAACTCTTAACTTCATGTATGTTCATGTCTGTGATTGTGTACATATGTACAAAGCAGAGTTTTTGAACTATCATATTATAAGAAAATGGAAAAGGATCTATCACAGCAGCATCAGTTCACTTCCCATGATCCAAAGATACCACTTTTGAAAGATACAGTAATTCCATAAAATATATACCAACACTGATTTCACTATAATGTGATATGCACTAAGTAAAAGCAGTTTCCACAGAAATAAATCACTCATTACCTCGAATGCTAGAAAGATAAATCAGTGGTTAAGAACTACCCACGGAGTGGGTTAAATGCAGATCTCCAGGCTCCACACTCCTAATGATTCTGACTCAGTTTAGTCTGGAGCAGGGCAAGAAACCTGCATTAACAAATGACTCATATATGTCACATAAAGGTGGACTACTGGTGTCCTGAACTTTGGGAAACGTTGCCCTTTATAGCTTATAAAATCTCAAGAAGAGTATTTCATATACATGTCTTATTTACTGCAGGATCTTACTGTCACATAATGCTGAGCATTTAATAAAAATATACAGTCAACATCGTTAGTTTCCATTAGCTTTCCAATCCATCAACGTGTAAGAACTACCTGTCATTTACAGACCTAGTTACACGCAAACTCATGAAAATTAATGAGAAACTAACTGATCAGATCAGATGACTACACACTCCATTCACACCATGAGTGGCAATGGAAAATCCTCTCTTCCCCACCTTGCTTTGCAAGTGTTAAGAGTTCTAAGTTTTGACCACTCATAAAAATAATTTAATGCAGCCCAACGCATGTACACTCAACACTCTAGGTAGGTTTGCCAAATTAGAGTAAGGCAGATAATTTAAATACTGGAAAGGACAGGAATTTTGCATAGAAAAAAATCAGATGTAAGAGTCTGATCTAAAAAGAAGCCAAACGAGAGCATGCAGTCAATATTTCAAAAGCATTAGCTACATAGATAAAACTGAAAACAGAGTTCACATAGAGTTTACTGAAAATTAATTTTAAACTATACTTGTGTATGGGTTTATAAAAATAAATTGTGAGAAGATGTCCCTCCAATACCAGTGAAAGCTGAATATAGAGTTCCAGTATAGTCTATATTTAACAAGATGCAATCTACTTGTTGACCTCTTAACAATAAGTGTGAGGATTACCTCTTCTTGTATCTTTACAGTATAAGTATTTTACCTTGCAGTAGATTTCAGAAGAGCTGAAAAGTAATATAAATATAAACCATCATAGTTTATAATGGAAGGATTTGGTTTGTAAAAATAGACCTGAAGCTTTTCAGGATTTATCCCTATTATAACAATTATGCTCCTTTCTTGCCCCTTCAACCAAGCAGTCACGCAAACTCAATAAAAATGACTTAGCAATGAAATAGGGGAAAAAAAAAACTCTAGACATTAATGTTGCCTCTAGATGTGGTCCTCTTAACACTCTTACTATGGTGGATTCTAAACTCTTAGGCAAATGAATGCCTGTCAGATGAAGTGTATAATGCTTGAGGACACAGTCAGGTTTAAGCATGGTTTGCCTTTGAATGATCCTTTCTATTCACTCACCGTCTTCTGTATAATTAATAGCCACTCTCCCAAATCACATGCTGGTTAATGAGATGCAGATAAAGGCTTAAAGGTCTGTACTGCAATTCAGTCTTAATGAAAGTCAATATCCTTTTGCCAAGAAAGCCCAGATCACATTTGGCTTTCTCAGATAATTAGGAGGGTTTTTATGGAACAAAACAGTAGCAGTGACTGGTAAATATTAGCCCCTTTAAATAAATGCCATATTTAGCCAGAAAATGAACAGTTAGAAGTTATTTTTCAATTTTCACAAAAATAAATTTATTTTGTCCTCTTCAAAGAATATTTAAAAGTAAACAAGATACACATATATGTGTACATCTATTACTTGAATTTCATCCCCTATGATCATTTAAAAATAGCCTTCATTCATTTGATTCCTCTTGGATCAACTGTTAACTCTTTATACTGGTGGAAAGGCCCTCCCATGAATGATTCTATCGTTCCTTCAAAATCTTTCTCACCCTATATGCCTATGGCTTGTGAACTTTACCATACTGTCCCGTAAAACCAGTTCACTTGCATCCTTCTTAAAGAGATCCTTTCTGAGTTGCACCTCATGCCCTGAAGTGTGCTCTGCACGTCCTGCCTACCAACACACATTACAGGGCACATTCTCCCTTGGAATTGGACTTGAAATGTGCTCTGTGCTCATTCATCCTGCCTGAGCCATACATCTCAATGCTGGATTACAGTGTCCAGTACTGTTTTCTAGCTCTTTCCTGAAGCCAAATGTTATCCTATCGATGGTATTACAAGACCTTTAGAAGCCAGAGATACTTCTTCATCCTCCTCAGGCCACTGGCAGCTTTGTTGCAATAGATGTGATTTTAATCAATCTCAGTAAATATAATGATCCGAAAAGAGGTAATATCTCCATTTTCCTCCCGTCCACTACTAATCACAAGAATACCATAACCACATTGGAGAAAGAAGAATGAGGGGAATTCTAAGAGGAGAAATCTAATTAAAACATCTATATCAAAAAAAGCCTGATTTTTTTGTTTTGGCTCATTCATTTATCTTTTATTAACTGCTCAATATCTAAAACCTAATCTTCAATTTTGAGTATTATAAATTGAGTTTTAAAAAGCATTGGAATGATAAATGTAAAGACTCTGTGATGTTAAGTATTTTGATCAATTTGAACAAGGGATACTTGATATTGAATTCTGTAATAAAAAAAAAACTGGAATAAGTGACTCTAGTAGCTTTAGCTATTTCTTATCTCCATCTATACAGAAGAACCAGTTTGTTACATAGATGGAAATATACTGTGGGTCAGACCAACGATCATACCTTCAAATATATTTAAGTTGGATTTTGATGTTTCTCCAAACCAAGTATAAATCATGTTAACTTCAAATAACAGCATATGGGGGGTACTTATGTGCAAAGCACATTAAAATGAAGAAATCTATAGAGGTATATTTTTACTTTACAGATGAGGACACTGAAAACAGAAGAAAAAAGAAGTCTGATTTTAAACATAAGGTCCTTTGATGATGAATGTTTTTTCCATTACAAGCCTGTCACTCTAAATTGGTTTTATAAATAGAAGATGGTCAGAATCATTCATTTATTACCTTCTTAAATTGCTTTCGACACAAGTAACACTAGACATGTTGAGACCCTACAAGGAGTCCTTTGACTTTAAGTATAAAATTACTTACAGTATGCCCACTGTAAGACTGGCAACGTGGTCACCAGGAGAGAAAACAAAGTCAGGCATTGGCTTCCTTATTGTTACTTCCGACTGCCTTTTGTTCCCTCTCCCTTTTTAAGGCCAAAACCAAACATGTTTCAAAAAAACTGATCCTCAATTGTAGGTTAGAGTCTTTCCCTCAGGGAGCTGCTGGATAAAACTGGAAACGTTTTATGGACCTGAAAAATCTCCCATTTAGTGAAGACTCTCTCCTTAAAGTACAGGCTCTCTAAACTCCAAGATGACTTGATGTTTCTTTCTGGGGAGTCTTTTCAGTTTTGGTTCCTCTAAAATGTACAAAGCCAAAACCAGAAATATATTATTAAAATTGTGTTATTTTAATTAACATTTATTATCCATTTTAGTGCTCCTAACAACTCTATGGCATGAGTCTTCTATTGTCCCATGTTCAGATGAGCATGCTGAAGTTCAAGTTCAACACAGGGTTGTGAGGCAAACAGGCTGGAGAGTCAGGACTCAAACTTGGGCAGTGCATCAAAT
This sequence comes from Spilogale gracilis, assembly GCA_004023965.1. Classification (NCBI taxonomy): domain Eukaryota; kingdom Metazoa; phylum Chordata; class Mammalia; order Carnivora; family Mephitidae; genus Spilogale; species Spilogale gracilis. Next base: position 65,338 of record PITA01001467.1, on the reverse strand, counting down.
TTTACAGGATGACCTACCTGTTGAACTGCGCACTAAGGAATGAAATTTTGACTACTGACATCCACCATATGTAACATCTTCTTATGTATAAGGCATGAAATAGTTTGTAAATATTAACCTATTGATCACATTAAAAGACCAGGAGTGAGGGCCACTCCTTTGTCCTCCTCAGGTCATCAATATGCAGGGAATATAAGAAGAGTTAGTTAATAATGCCTCATCGAACAATTTTTAAAACAAGAATTTAAGCCACTGATCTTACTAAATGTTTTCTACCAGCAAATGTTACAATAGGAAACCAAGTCTCTGGTGACTCAAAAAGAGACATCTCCACAATTACTTTCTTAGAGCTGCAAAGAATAATTACTAAAGAAGAAAATGTTTAGCACGTGTGGAAAGACAACTACCATGTATTAATTGGATGTTAGAATTAGTAACCTCCCTACAACTCCAGGTTTCTTTTTGAAACCTATCAATTATCTTGTTTCAAAACAAGGTACAATGAAAACTTGTCAGCTACTCTCAGAAGAACTGTATTAATATAAAGTGTGTTTAAATGGAACAACCACACTGTATCACTAAAACAGCCCAAGGAGAGCTAAAACCCAGATGTCCACAAAACAAGGGCATATAATATTTATTCAACTGCCAGTACTGTCAGGGAAATCAAACTTCTCATGAGCTCCATGTCAGACAAACTGTACCAAATAGACAAGACTTGGAACTTCCTTAATAAAATGAAAGAACATGGGCCGGTGTCATAGAAATTCAAGTCGGCTGTGATGAACTGAAAGTCTGTGTCCCCCCAATTCCCATGTTGAAGCCTCAACGGAATGATACTTGGGAGGTACTGAGTGCCATCATAGGAACAGATGTAGAAGGTGGCTGCTGACAGGCCAGGAATTCTTACCAGGAACCTAACTGGCCTGTACTTTGATCTTGAACTTCAAGCTTCTCAAACTGTGAGAAATAAATTTCTATTGCTTAAGCCACCCGGTCTAAGGTATTTTGTTATAGCAGCGAGACCTGACAAAAATAATGACTAGAAAAGTCTTTGGAATACATCTAACCAAATTCTGCTGATCTGAAGATGAAATAACATATTCAAGTGGTAAGTAACATCATTTGTCCAAGGTCAAATGGCAATGTTCATCAGAAGTTGACCAGAAAACCAAATTTTGGACACTTATTTCAGAGCTTCCTCTATGAAATAACATGCACCTGCATGACTCTCCCACCACTTATCTCTTAGTCCTAAAATGCAAACGCCTCCTAAATCCAAGTCTTTGCTGACACACATAGCCAGAGATTTCAAATTAATTTAAAATTTAGAATACCGGAGCGCCTGGGTGGCTCAGTTGGTTAAGTGACTGCCTTCGGCTCAGGTCACAATCCCAGAGACCCAGGATCAAACCCCACATCGGGCTCCCTGCTCAGCGGGAAGCCTGCTTCTCCCTCTCTCACTCCCCCTGCTTGTGTTCCCTCTCTGGCTGTGTTTCTCTCTGTCAAATAAATAAAATCTTTAAAAAAAATTTTTAGAATACCAAAATGTTGAAGAAACATGTCTTAAATAAATGTGTGCTAGTGGGTTAGAGGCATGGGGCAGGGTTGCCTGTTTTACCTGTACACCTCTCCTGGGCTACCTCTGATTACAAGTATATAGTCCCGGTTCATAAATATCACAACACCATAAATGCCATGGACACAAAGATGCAGGGCTTCTGACAGAGAAGGCCCTGCTGTCCCTTCTTGATGATCCCACTACCAAGTCATTCAGAAAGCCTCCAGCGGCAACAAGCACCCTTACAATGGATTCCAAGCCCACAAATTTCCTACCCCAAGATTTCACTGATCCCCACACTACTATTCTTAGCCTTGCTGACCCCTTTTTTGCTTCACTGGCCTTCATGTTAAGCCTGTGTGCTCACCAAGCACGCTGCCACCAGAAACTTATATAACTTCTGAGTAGAATATCCTTTCTTTAGATGTTCACAGGATCTACTGTACTCCCTTCAGATCTGTTTCCATGTTACCTCAGAGAGGGCTTTCTTGCTTCTTCTTTATAGCACTTTCCAGCACTTGACACAGAATAATTTATTTTTCACTTTGTTGCCTCTTTTTCTGAACTAAAATGTAAAATTCCAAGAGGGCTGGTATTTGGGTTTTTTTTCATCCTGAAATCCCTAGCAACTAAAACTCTTCTTGACATATAATAAGGACTTAACAATTTGAATAAATTGAATATACAAAGCTTTTATTAATGTTCTTAATCTTTAATCTATTTATGAAAGTGTCACAATGAAAATAAGTCCTGGAAAACAAGGACTTAGATCAATTTGTGCTCCAGCTACAAAGGGGTTAGTTCAGAGTATGAGTCTCTAAGCTGCCTTGAAGACAGTTAAGGAGACACAGCAAGAAACATATATTTTAAAAATCTCTTGTCATGGGGCGCCTGGGTGGCTCAGTTGGTTGAGCGACTGCCTTCGGCTCAGGTCATGATCCTGGAGACCCGGGATCGAGCCCCACGTCGGGCTCCCTGCTCAGCAGGAAGCCTGCTTTTCCCTCTTTCACTTTCCCTGCTTGTGTTCCCTCTCTGGCTGTGTTTCTCTGTCAAATAAATAAATGAATAAACAAACAAACAAAACAATCTCCTGTCATGAGCTTATACTCTATCAATTGTCAAAAGAACAGGCACAACCCCAGTCACCTAAATCTTAAGTGAAATGAGAAGTATTACCTTTAACTACAAGAACACAGATGCAACATAAATAAGCATTAACAGAGGTGGCTTCTAGTATGTGTGGGGTTTGGTAACTCAACAGTTCCTAGTACCCATTGGCCATAGTCCATGTGTACACCACACACACACACACACAGACACACACACACACACACACACACTCCTCTTACCAAAGGATGGCCATCATCATTGACCTTCATCTTCCAAACTGAAGCTGATAAAATACCTTTCCAATGGTAAAATAAGAGGCTTATTGACAGCCCTCGATGTTCATGACATGGCTCTCACACTTTGTTGTGTTTAGATTCATAATTCTTACGACATATAAAAACGTTTTTGCCATTTAAAAAAATCACAGTTTAAATGGGCAAAAACAAAATTGCACCTATATTTTTTGGTAGCAGACTAAACATATTCAAAAAATACTTGAATGATATAAAACTCATGGTGGGGAAGAAAGATCAAGAATTTTTTGTGTTTTCTGTCACAGCTCTGAAGGTAAAAAAAAATATTAAAAGAAATGTTTACATTGTGAGCAGCTTCACAGGTCAATAGTTTGTACAGGGAGGAATAAAGACTCTTCATATCAATTTTAAGTTTAAACACAGCAGAATTACTAATAAGTTGTCTTATGTCAGTAATTAAGATTCTTTCTGAAGTGATTAAGATTCCATACATGCTATTTGCTATACACGGGGGGTGGGGGGGGGAGACTTAATGAATAGCTCAACCTAGACTGTCGGCTATTAAAATAAAGAGACCATGCACTATTTCTAGCTGGGAATCCCAAACAAAAAAAAAGTGCATAGTATTGGCAGGGATGGGTTGGTACCTATTGGGATCTCCCAAGCTACATTTAGGCCAGGCCAGCTTCTAGTTTCCAGGAAAGTCATAATCAGTATCTTCTCTTTCCTAGACCACTTTCACCTTCTGCTACCTGGTTCTTCCCCAGCTAGACTGGACACTGACTGATGGGACAGGGAAGGCTATGGAGGCACTACTGTAAATTCCACTTTATCCTAGGATACACCTCCTCTCCTATACACATTCCGACTCAATTCAGACCTGCAGTTAGTCACACGAGGATCACAAAGCAGCAGACACATCAGATTCTCTTCTTTGGAAACAGCTGCCAACCCACATAGAAAGTGCAGCTCCAAAGGAAGGAGACAAATCATTATTTTGTTCCCATCCAGCATAGTTTTCCGTGTTGCTATGAGGTGGACCTGACTGGAGGTCACCCACTCACTGGCACTCACATTCTGAAAAGTGAGGATGGAGAAACTAAATACTACCACGACTGAAACATTTATCACAAGCAAATGACAGGATACACACTCATGCATGAGTGGCACATGCAAGCACACACACACACACACACACACACACACACACACACACACAATCATTTTGTAGGGTTTTTCAACCTCATTAAAAAAAAAAAATCCCTGACATCAGAAATAACTCAAGATCAGCTGAACCAGTACCATAGAAGACAATGAAGATGTGTATTTTCCGAGTCAGATGACATCAGAAATATTCAAAGGACAATTAAGGGCAAGTAACTCCACACACAAGGTCGTAGACTCTGTTCAGTATGGCTCTGGGCTTCATCCCAAACACAGCTAAAAATAGGTCGATGTAACTGCTAAATAGTGGGCTGCATTGTGAAAAACCAGCTGAAAACGGATTCCTCAGTGTCATCTGCTAGTCATTTTCCCAGGACATTACACTTCACTAGTATGTTAATAGTACACACTCTGTCCAGAAGAGGGCTGAATTTTATACCAACCCTGTGAGAAGGACAGGAATTAGAGGCGGCTGTTCACTCTGGCTTGGGAACTCAAGAGTGATGGTGAAGTTATAAACTTTCTTTTAGCTTCCTCACCTACATGAAAAGAATTTGAAAAATGGTTGTTGTGTCTACCTTAAGAAGTGAATTATCAACCAAGGTGGTTTGTGAAATGTTTCATAAGCACTAAAATGCTACAGAGATATAAAGTATTTAGAGTAGCTACAATCCACCAATCTTGCCTCAAATAAAATAAGGTCCTATTTTTCTTTAGTAATCAATACGATTCTAGCCCTAGGCTCAGTACAGGATTATATCTCTCCACCACACCACAGTTTTGCTAGACTGCTAAGTATAGTCAATTGTGGTCACTCTGGCCTCACGATTGAAGCTGGAACCCTGTTAGCCACTCCAAGTTTTCTAGAAACTACCTTGAAGTTCACAGAACTTCAGCAAGAGAAGAGTTAGCACAAACCTCACCAAAAATTGGACTCTAAATTGGCTACTAACACCCAAGATGGCTGCAACCTAGACCAAGTCTCACAGAGTCAATTTACCCTTCTGGATAATTTTGATAACTCTGGAAAAACTCTCTTCTTTCTGCTGGAGTTTTCATTGGAATGCAATCCTTGAAGACATAACTATCACACTGAGTTCATATAGCTGGAGTCCAGAGACCTAGTGTTACCATCAAAGAGGAGGAAGCAGAATTCCTTTGCTTGATCAGCAAAAGAAATCTGGTGTGGATGGACGGGGAAAGAGCTAGGTGCCCGGGGACTGCAAACACAGGCAGGCATCAGTCCATGCAGGATTGCATAGGTTACTGAGAGAAGTGTGGTTTTTATTTTGTTTATTATAGGAAATGACTAAAGAGCTTTGAGCAGAGAGTGACAGGTCATATTTATAATCAGAAATAATAAACATAGCTTCAAATTGGAGAACAGTCTTGATGAATTAAGAAGCTTTTGCACTCTCTCTGGCGAAGGTCATGCTAGCCTACATGAGAGTGTTTAGAGCGATTTGGAAAGAATGAGGTTTACTGGAGATCTTTACAGAGCAGTATCAATAAGATGTGGGGAGAGACTGAATTCAGAAAGTGAGAGAAGAGATCTCATGAATGCTTCATGTTTCTGTGTGCAGTTTCTTGGAGTGGTACTATTTACTGAGATCAGAGAATCAGAAGCAGGTGATGCTGATGAAGGTCATGCATTCAAGCATGGAATAGTTGAATCTGAGTCATGACTGGAATGATTCCTTTGAGATGAAACAGGTGGTATGTGAAAGAGAAAGGAGTAATTGATCATAGAAATTTTCCGAGAGTTGGGAACACAGGAAACGAAGCCCAGATGAAGGGGTGTGCATATTACAGGCAAGACCCCTTCTTATGTAACTAAGGAAAAAGCTGAAAGGATGGCTCCAGATACAGGTAACTGCCTGGTTAGGAAGGCTTCCATTTCCATGTGATGACTGTTACTTCCTTTTGGATGGAAGAAAAAGGGTCTTCAGTAGAATATGGCATGAAGAATAAGTGTGAGAGCATAAGGGGTGGGTGACTCAGTCTCTTGAGTGTCAGACTCTTGATAATGGCTCAGGTCATGATCTTGGGATCATGGGATCAAGCCCCAAGTCAGGGGCAATACTCAGTGCACAGCCTGCTTGTCCCTCTCCCTCTGCTTCTCCTCCTGTACCCTCTTTCCCTCTCTCTCTCTCTGGGAAGCAAATAAAAAAATCTTAAAAGTTTGAGAGTACAGAAAGTCTGAAGTAGTAATTGAAAGTTAAAAACGTATGTAGAGGGGCACCTGGGTGGCTCAGTTGTTTAAGCGACTGCTTTTGGCTCAGGTCATGATCCCCGAGACCTGGGATCTAGCCCCACATCGGGCTCCCTGCTCGACAGGAAGCCTGCTTCTCCCTCCCTCACTCCCTCTGCTTGTGTTCCCTCTCTAGCTGTGTTTCTCTTTGTCAAATAAATAAATCTTTAAAAAAAAAATGCATGTAAACCACAGAAATAAAGTACAATGGTACAAGCATAAGCCAGGTTGTACTTATCCCTACCTCTCTCTCTCTCCTTACATATATAGAAGAATATATACATATATATATATGAAGAATATATATATGTATATGAAAGAAAAGAATAGGACTAATAGAGGGAAAAGTAAGGCATAGTTGCTTGACTATGCTGTAAGAAAAAGAATAATTGTGCTTAGAGAAGGGGCTGTCGGAGGTAATGTTTAAAATCTGGCACTCAGGAATGCCTGGGTGGCTCAGTTGGTTAAGCTTCCGACTCAGCTTCAGCTCAGGTCATGATCTCAGGGTCATGAGATGGAGCCCCATGTCAGACTCCACAATCAGCGGGGAGTCTGCTTGAAGATTCTCTCCTCCTGCCCATCTCCCACACTTTGGCGAGTATGTGCATATGCACTCTCTCTCTCTCTCAAATAAATAAATCTTTTTTAAAAATTTGGAGCACAGAGGGATGAGTAAAGACCTGGAGCACTTTAGGGTCTTTCAGGTGTCAGGGGAAAAAAAAAAATCCAGCCTTAAGAGCATATTATGTACTGTATGCTCAGACCTTAGATGAAAAGGTCACGATAATTGACCATTGCACTTTAAAAGGGGTCAGTGACTTAAAATTTTACTCTCAAGTGAAAGGATTCAACTTGAAAAGTACGGACAATCCTAAGGAATAATTTTCTCTGTATTGTTATGGTTTCACATGAAAATACTGTAAGAGATAATAGGGCAATGTGAATATATTTTCTCTCTATTCAAAACCTTTTTTCATTTGTCACTCACCTCCACTGCTTTTACTGACTTTATATGTTACAATTAGGAAAGAAAGCACTTTGAGCAACTTTAGCAATGTCAGAAGTACTAAATTTAAAGAGGGAAGGAAGGAAGCAATTACCCCTTTTGGTGTATTCCATGCATTAGCTGTAATTTCCACTGCCCATTTTCTTAAAACTCACGTCTGTACCATTTATGGTGAAAAGCAAGTCAGACTTGCCGCAATCAACCCAACATTCCAATTCAAGTCACTCTGGGAAGAATTTCAACTCAGAACAGGCTGCAGAGATTTTCAACTGGTCTGAACGTATCCACTGGTAGACACGGTATTCAGAGTGTATTAGAAAATAAATTCTCATTTGATAACTCAGAAGTAAAATTATTGTAAGAGCAGTCCTTTCTAATACTTTTTCCTATCTATGCTAACATTGGAAGTAGGGTGCATTAAAATGTTCCTTTAAAAAGCTGCAAAATAGATTTTGGGAGAAGTAAAAACTGGCATACTTCTTAATGAAACAAATACATTATTAAAAAATAGTGTATAAAACAAGTGATTTACTGAAATAGTGCTGATGCAAAGTTTCACATTTTACAAATTATAAGACTATTACATTGAGAGTTGTAAAACGTTAAAACCCATCTAATGAAAATCAGTAGAGTTAAATGACCTTCTTTAATCATTTCCATTTTCTGATGTATTCAAGTAAAATGTTTAAAGCCCCGCTCATTTCACGACTTTTCTTTCTCAAACAGAAATTATACATTTAATTGAACCACTGCATTAAAAAAAATTAATCCCTATGTTTTTTAAGTGAATGAACCAAGTAAAAAAATCCCAGTATCAATGGCCACTTTAAAGAGTACCAGGAAAAACAGAGTCCCTGGGTGGGTTAGTCAGTTAAGCACGGGACTCTTGACTTCAGTTCAGGTCACATCAGGTCGTGAGACTGAGCCCCAGGTCAGCTCTGCCCTGGGCATGGGGCCTCTTAAGATTGTCTCTCTCTATCTGTCCCTCCCCAATGCTTGTATACTCCTTCTCTCTAAAATAAGTAAGTTTTGGGGTGCCTGGATGGCTCAATCAGATAAGTGTCTGACACTTGGTTTCAGCTCAGGTTCTGATCTCATGCTTTTGGGATCAAGCCACATGTGCTCAGTAAGGAGTGTGCCTCACATTCTCTCTTCTTTTCCCTGACACCCATACACCTTCTGTCTCCCTCTCAAATAAATAAAAATCTTAATAAAATCATAATAAAATAAATTAAATAAATCTTTAAAAAATTAGGAAATAAATATTTTGAAGATTGACTTTTTACCATGTTATGTTTTGGTCAAAAGCCTTCAAAGAGGCTTCAATATTCAGAAAATCAAAGTTCATTCCACGGTTTTAGTGAGTATCAGCTAAATGCTAAACCCTAACCAAACTTCTGTGGACAAAGTCAAATGGAGAAAGAGGCTTGTTAAGGAAGCAAAGCAGCATGTAAACTGCATTAACAAGATGTGGTCAGTCTTTAGTGAACAGAAAGAATTTGGCCATACTGCCATTTGTAGTATGGGAAAATCACACTGATGGGGTCCCAGAAAAGCCATTTTAACTTTATCAAATGGACATCTGTTGTCATAAAACCAATTTAGTATATTCAGAGTTCTCAGGATTAGTAGTTTGCTATGCTTTGTCTGAAGAATATAAGCCAGCCCCAGAAATGCTTTAACACTCAAAACCACTCAACTCTGTGGCAATGAAATAATCTAGTAATACATCAAGGAAGTTTTAAAGTGCTAAGAAATTTAAAAAGAACCCATCAATTATGGGAAAAACAGTACCTTACACTATAACAAAATGTATATGAATACACATGTGACTGAAGAAAATTTCCAAATTTATTACATTTCTCAGCATCTCTCCCATGCTGGGGATGTAAAAATCTTAATGCAAAGCAGTCTAAAAATGCTATCTATGGAAACCACTTATATTTATTATGTGGCCATTTTGGCTGCATATTCAAGCTGAATAACAATGAGCTCAACTATTCCAGATCATCAAAACATGTTTATTGTTATTTTTTTCCTACTTAACAATATTGAAACTGACACTTCTCACATTCTTTTTCATGCAAAGTAGGAGTTTCTTTGCACTATTGGGTCACAATAAATATGAATGTGAAAAAACAGAAGACATTCAAATTTCAAGATGCAAGCCCTAAATGAAAATACCAACCATAATCCCAGAGACAGCTTAGGAAATGTGAAGGGAGAACATCAAAAGGTAGCAATGGTCTCACTATATGCATAGTATCTCTTGCTTGAGAAGTAACAAATAATTACTGGAAAATTATGAGATTGGCATCATTCCAATCATTAGACTAATACTATTGACTTTCTACTAGGCAAAAAAAGAAAAAAAAAACTAAGAAATGTACAAAAATAATTAAAAATTAAAATCTTTTTTGTATGATTAACTTCTATCATTAATTAGAATATGAGCACACAAGTCAGCACATGAAGCAAAACATGGCAAGTCTCCTGAGAAAAAGAAATGTAAATGGAATAGAGACAGTACATTCAAGTGGGGTTTATTTTGAAAGACTTCCTTAAAAGGGTCAAGAATCAAAATGACCTCTGAATGATGACTAGAATTTTGTTATGTGTGGTTAACAAACTCATTCATTTAAGCTAGTAGGGAAATGTTGAGTCCTATATTTTATACTTTCAGGGATAATCTTTATACATTTCTTTGGTCATTCAAAAGTAATCTCCCTAAAAGAAATTACTTCTTTATTTCTTAAGAAGAAGGCAATGAACGTAGTTTAGCTTGGAGATTATAAGACTTATTCAGAGTGTACTGTCCCATCTTCTATTTACTTATCATATCTAGCAGACCACCTACTTCTAACTATACCTTTTTTTCTCTCTTTTTTCATTCTTCTATCAAGTGTAAGAAATAAAGTTCACAATGTTTCTCTAAGGTTTCTCTTACGTAAACTTTGGAATCACAGTACCTTTTTTTGTTGTTTGCTTTCAGCTCTGCTTTGCAGGTTAAAACTAATTGAACCTTAACTTGTTAATATGATTTCCCTGAATGCAGAATCAGCAGTAAAGAGAAATTTAATGAGTAACAAAAATAATTCAAGAATCTAATGGGGCACCTTGCTGGTTCAGTCAGTAGAGCGTGCAACTCTTGATCTTGGGGTAGTGAGTTCAAACCCCCAACTAAGCATAGAGATTACTGACAAAAAATTAAAAATAATTCAACAAAGTATATAAGTTACAAAAATTGTAAAGTAACCTGTAGGAGAGCTTTTAAATGAAGGCTGTGGTCATCCATTCGACAGCTGCTTGGCCCCACAATCACCCTAAGGAATAGTTTCCACTCAGTTCATCTTCCTCCTACATATAGCTCCCAGTCAGATGCCCTACTCGTGAGGAAGACCCAGCAGGACATGGGTCTAGTTACACAACATTCAAGAAATCCATATTGCCTAATTAGAATAATCAGCCAAAGCTTTCATTGAAATATGGGCAGACAACCAAAAATTACCAGATCTCAAAGGAAAAGCAACAACATGAGTGTGAAAGAACAGAACAAAGTGCTAATTTAAGCCATAAAAGAAAAACACAAACTAATAACACTTAAATATTCGAGAAGGGTGCCATAGCCATAAAAATAACTGCAGGATCTAAAAAAAAAAAAAAAAGCAATCTGAGAACATTAAAAACATTTAGAAAGTTCTGAGATTGCTAACTTAAGAATCAACAGAAGGTCGGGAACATATAAGTGAATAAACTGCCCAAGATATAAACATAAGGAAGAAAATATCAAAGAAAAACAGAGAGAGAGAAAACCAATAAAGCAGGTTAAGATGTCATTAATGAGTATTGATATCAGGGGGGAAAAAGGGAACACAAAATGGAGTGGAGGAATGCCTCGAGAAATAACCAGGACGTTATTTATATTCACAACTGTTCTTTCATCCGGGCCAAGTAGTACTTTCTCATTAATATGGGTGAAGGGTGGCAAAAGAGAGTCAGTTCTAATATGGAACTAATACATTAACACCAAAATGAGTATCAAAATATCATCAATGCATGCGAAGAAAATGATTTCCTAATGATTTAAAGAAAAGGATGACTAATTATCCAACTGTTATCATCTGCTGAAAATTACACAAAATGACTAGATTTGGTAAAAGAAAATTAATGAGATTTAAAAAATATTATTAGAATACCTGCATATGTGTACTAATTTCTCTACTCTTGAAGGGAGATAAATTCCAAAAATCATTCTCTAAATTTCCATGGTACTCTAACATTTCTGAATTTTAATTAAACTGTATAGATGTCATGGATTTCTATTTATACTCTTCCAAATGTTTAAAAAATGTTAGTCACTTGAAAACTTTACATGTAATTTCTTACACTGACATTGCACATTTGAATTTACAGATATGACAAAACACTAAAAAATAATATTAACTCAAAATGTGAAAAAGGCCTTGTAAAAACTTTTATTTTGCTTGCATATAGCTTTCTAAATTAAAAGTACAAAAAGTATAGATTAACGTAAAATTATCAACACTCAATTCCAATGTAAACAAAAACTTCACATACATTTATAATTATGTTTGGATTATTAAGTCTAAAAAATACACATTTTTTTACCTTTAATCCTATAATCCTATATTTTACCTTGACCTAATTATGGATAATTTTCCCATCTGGAGAAACCTTTTCTGTAAATATGTTTACTTCCCCAAACTCCTAACCTAATTTTCAAAATATTCTTTAGAAAGCAACTAAGAAATGAGGAGTAAAAATTTCTAGAAATATCTGTTTATTCTTAAGAAAATTTTAAATACGTTTTACTTTCTAAAATTTAAAAATTTACTTCAACCATACTACCATGCTACTTAACTTTAGCTCGTATAAAGACAAAAGGAAGAGCTCAAGAACAGCATAAGGATGTCTACAAATGTAGAAAAACTCAGCCCAAAATCTTCATTAGGCTTCACAGATTTAACCTATGCCTCTCTGATGCTCTTAAAGTATTACTGCTAAGAGTCAATAGACTGTCACAAATAAGTTTCATGGAAAGGGAAAGTCCAAGATGATGCCATAGTGAAGCCCTGAACTTACCTCCTTTCAAGGACACACCATCCACAGCTAAACATGCAGTAATTCTTGCTTAAAAAAGGACTGAAAAGTAGCTGAACAACTCCCTCCCACAAGGGATAAAAGTACCACAAGGAGATAACAGAGATGTGGTTTCAACAAAACCCCCACCCCTGCGTGGCAACTCACAACAAGGAGGTAACCCACAAGTCTGGAGCCTCTAGCTGAGGGGTGAGGGATGTGGGTGATTCAGGAGGCACCCCACTCCTAAGGCCTGCAGTGGACAGATGAGGCCTTAAAAATATCTCGCTATGTAAACTTAACAGGGCTTATGTCCAGGGGATGAGGTGAAGGGTGACTGTGAGGGCCTGCGATACTCCTTTTGAGGCACTCACACTATCAGAGAGAGAGTTCTAGCCGGACTCCCGAACTCAGGGCACTGCACAGACAGTAGACTGAAACACAGCACCACAATGTGCCCGTAAAAAAACCCAATCTGCTTGTGCGGGAGCTTCAACCTGAGGAATGAGTTTCAGGTTTTCCACAGCTAGAGGCTACAGAGAAAGTCTCAAAGGACAGGCAGGGAGACACCATCTTTGAGCCCCTCTTGACCTCGCCACCATTCCCTACTTCCACCCGAAAAGAAGCTTATATATTCATTTGAAGTGTTATTGCAACATATGCCTGGGGGACACCTCCAGATCTTCTGGTCTGAAGGTCAGCAGGGTTTACAATTGTAGGCCCACAGGACCATATATATTGGCATGCTTTCAAAGTTGCCACCTGAAGATCTGGCTTCCAATCAGTCTGAAAAGAGGTGCTGACCAAGATTCTCCTCTGGGACAGTGACAAACCTTGTGAGACTCTGAGGATAAGGTTCACCTTTTATACAAGACTTCATTGGGACTAGCAGAGGTAGCTACTTCACCTAATACACAGAAACAAACACAGAGTCAAGCAAAATTAAGAAAGAAATTAATATGTTCCAAACAAAAGCACAAAACTTAAGAAAAAGGCCTTAAAAAATAAATATGTTATCTACCAATAAAAGAGTTCAAAGTAATGACCATAAAGACATTCATATAACTCAGGAGAAGAATGGGTAAAGACAGTGAGAATCTCAGCAAAGAGATTAAAACAAACATAACAAAATACCAAAGTGAAGTCACACCGCTGAAGAGAACAATCCCTACACTGAAAAATACACTATGAGGTTCATGAAGGCAGACGAGACGAAGCAGATCAATGACCTAAAGGACAGGGCAGTGTCTTCCACATAAACTGAAAGTAAAGATATGGAAAAGATATTTCATGCAAATGGAAACCAAAAGAAAGCCAGAGTAGCTATACAAAAATAGACTATAAAACAGTAGCTATCACAATACAGATTTTAAAACAAAACTGTAACAAAAGACCAACAGAGCATTTCATAATGATAAAGGGGTTAATTCAAGAAGAGAACATAATAATTGTAAATACTTATAAATCTAACATAGGAGTACCTAAATACACAATGCAAATACTAACAGACCTAAGGGAGAAATTGAAAGCAATGCAATGATAGCAGGGAACTTTCATACCCGACTCACATCAGTTGGATAACTTGTCCACAAAAAATAAGGGAACATCAACCTTTACATATTAGACCAGACAGAATTACTACATACAGAACATTCCACCTGGGGCGCCAGGGTGGCTCAGTTGGTTAAACAACTGCCTTCAGCTCAGGTCATGATCCCGGAGACCCGGGATCGAGTCCCACATCGGGACTCGGTAGGAAGGCTGCTTCTCCCTCTCTCACTCCCCCTACTTGTGTTCCCTCTCTGGCTGTGTTTCTCTCTGTCAAATAAATAAAATCTTTAAAAAAAAAAAATCCACCTAAAAGCAAGAGAATAGGGGTTTCTGGGTGGCTAAGTCTTGAGCATCTGCCTTTGGCTCAGGTCATGATCCCCAAGTCCTGGGATCAAGCCCTGCATCAGGCTCCCTGCTCTCCGGGGAGCCTGCCTGCTTCTTCCTCTCTCACTCCCCCTGCTTGTGTTTCCTCTCAAGCTGTGTTTCTCTCTGTCAAATAAATAAGTAATAATTTAAAAAAACCTTTAAAAGCAAGAGAATATACCTTCTTCTAAGGAGCACAGAATATTCCCCAAGATATATCACATGCTGGGTATAAAACAAATCTCAACAAATTTAAGAATGAAATCAAATCTAGCTTCTTCTCTGACCACAATCATATGAAACCAGAAATTAATTATAAGAAGAGAAACTGGAAAATCCATAAAAAGGTGGAGATTAAATAACATGTCACTGAATAACCAATGGGTCCTTGCTTTTCTCAAAGGGAAATTAAAAAAATATATATCAAGACAAATAAACATGGTAATACGACAATCCAAAATCTAGGGGATGCACCAAAAGCAGCTCTAAGGGGGAAGTTCCTAGTGATAGAAGTCTACCAAAAGAAACAAAAATATCAAATAAACAATCTAATTTTACACATAAAGGATCTAGAAAAGAACAAATGAAGCCCAAAGTTAGTAAGAGAAGAGGATTAGAGCAAAAATAGAGACAAATAGACAGCACAAAATATTAAGGAAATTAAAATCTTGTTGTTTAAAAAGACAAGCAGGGCGCCTGGGTGGCTCAGCGGGTTAAAGCCTCTGCCTTCGGCTCAGGTCATGATCTCAGGGTCCTGGGATCGAGGCCCGCGTTGGGCTCTCTGCTTAGCAGGGAGTCTGCTTCCTCCTCTCTCTCTGCCTGTCCCTCTGCCTACTTGTGATCTCTCTCTGTCAAATAAATAAATAAAATCTTAAAAAAAAAAAAAAGACAAGCAAAACTGACAGCACCAAGGAAAAAATAGAGACAGTGCAAAATCAGATATTAAAATAAATAAATCTGAAATTAAAGGGCAGAATTTACAACTGATACACAGAAATACCAAGAATAATAACAGATTACTATCAAGAATTGTAAGACAACAAATTGGACAACAGAGGAAAACTGAATAAATCCCGAGATACATATAATCTATGAAGACTGAATCATGATAAAATAAAAAATTTGAATAGATTACTAGAGATTGAATCTATGGGAGAATCTTTGGGAGAAAAGAACTCCCAAAAAAGATTAGCTTCAATGATGAATTCTAATAAACATTCAAGGAGTATTTAATACCTATTCTCACACTCTTCCAAAAAATTGAAAACAAGGGTCAGCTTCTAAACTCATTTATGAGGCCAGCATTACCTTGTAGCAAAACCAGAGAAGGACACCACAAAACAAGATAATTATAAGCCAGTGTCACTAATAAACACAGATACAAAGTCCTCAACAGAATACTAACACACTAAATTTAACAATATATTAAAAAATTCATTCACCATAATCAAGTGAGATTTATTTCAGGAATGCAAGGATGGTTTGACAACCATAAATCAATCAGCATGATTCATCACATCAGCCAAATGAAGGATAAAAATCATATGACCATTTCGACAGAATCAGAAAAAGCATTTAACAAAGTTCAACATCAATTACAAAAACTCTCAACAAAATAGCAATAGAGGGAGCATAAGCAAACATAATAAAATTCATATCTGACAAACTTGCAGTTAACTCCACACTGACTGGAGGAAAACTGAAAGCTTTTCATGTAAGGTCAGCAACAAGACAAGGATATCCAGTCTTGCCACTTCTGACACAGCACTGGAAGTCCTAACCAGAGCAGTTAGGCAAGAAGAAGAAATACAGATCATCTGAACTGGAAAGAAGAAAGTAAAACTGCTCTGTGCAGATGGCATGATACTACATATGAAAACCCTAAAGACTCCACCAAATTACAGTTAGAACAAATAAATGAATTAGTAAAGTTGCAGGATATAAAATCGATACACAGGAAATTATTGTGTTTCTATACTATCAGCAAGATAAGAAAATGTATTATTACATCAAAAAGCATAAAATACCTAATAATTAATTTAACGAAGGACATGAAAGACCTGTACAGGGAAAACTCTAAGACTGATGAAAGAAAGTGAAGAAGACACAAATAAATGGAATATTCCATGGTCATGAACATTGTTAAAATGTCCATAATATCTAAAGGAATCTACACATTCAATACTATCCTTATCAAGATTTCAATGTCATTTTTCATGGAACAAGAACAAATAATTCTAAACTTTGTATGAAACCCTTAAAGACTCTGAGTAGCCAAAGAAATATTAAGAGAGAAGAACAAAACTGGCATCACACTCCCTGATTTTAAACTGTATAAAATACTCAAAACAGGATTGTACTGGCATAAGAACAGACACACAGATCAATGGGACAAAAAAGAGTCCACAAACTCAACCCCCCACACATATATGGATTATTAATTTACAACAAAAAAGCCAAGAATATACAATTGAGAAAGGACAGTCTCCTCAATCAACAGCACTGGGAACACTGGACAGCCATATGCAGAAGAATGAATCTAGATCTCGATCTTACACGATACACAAAAATTAACTCAAAATGGATTAAAGACTTGAATGTAAGACCTGAAACCATCAAACTCCCAGAAGCAAATACAAGCAGTAAGTCCCTGACACAGGTATTGACAATGAATTTTTGGATCTGACTCTAAAAGCAAATACAATAAAAGTAAAATAAGCAAGTGAGACTACATCAAAAAAAAAAAGAAAAAAAAAAAGCTTCTGCATGGGAAAGAAATCCATCAAAAAGATGAACAGATAATCTAATCAATGGGAGAAAATATTTGCAAATCATTTTTCAGTAAGGATTAATACCTAAAATATATAAAGATCTCAAACAACAGGAAAAACAAAACAAAAAAACAAACATAAAACCCCAAAAACTCCAAAATAAAAAAATGAGCAGGAGATCTAAATATACCTTTTCCCAAAGACTGTATAGTTATGACAACAAGTACCTGAAAAGATGTTCAACATGACTAATTATCAAGGAACTGCAAATAAAAGCCACAATGAGATACCAATTAGAATGGCTAGTATCAAAAAAACAAGAAGTAACAAGTGTTGGTGAGGATATGGAGAAAAAGGGACCCTCATGAATTGTTGGTGGGAATGCAAACTGGTGCAGCCACTACAGAAAACAGTATGGAGGTTCCTTAAAAAATTAAAAATAGAATTACCATACAGTACAGTAATTTCACTACTGGCTATTTACTTACCCAAACAAAATGAAAACACTAATTCAAAAAGATATGTGCAGCCCTATGTTTACTGTACTGTTATTTACAATAGCTAAGATATGGAAGTGCCCATCCATAGATATTCGAATACACAAAGAAGATGTGGTGTATGTATGTGATAACAGAATATCACATTTAAGTTTTGACTTCCCCAAAACCTAACTACTAATAGCCTACTATTGACCTGAAGCCCTGAAATAACATAAGCAATTAACAATTAACATGTATTGGTATGTTACATGTATTAAATACTGTATTCTCACAATAAAGTAAGCTAGAAAAAGAAAATATTGAGAAAATCATAAGACAAGATGGGACCAGGAAGGGAGACAAACCGTAAGGTATTCTTAATCTCAGGAAACAAACTGAGGGTTGCTGGGGGGGGGCGGGTGTGAAGGATAGGGTTGTTGGGTTATGGAAAAAGCTAAAAAAAAAAGAAAAAAGAAAATCATGAGGAAGCTACATTTATAATACCATATTGTATTTTTCTAAAAACCA
Organism: Spilogale gracilis; assembly: GCA_004023965.1. Taxonomy (NCBI): domain Eukaryota; kingdom Metazoa; phylum Chordata; class Mammalia; order Carnivora; family Mephitidae; genus Spilogale; species Spilogale gracilis. The sequence continues at coordinate 47,200 of PITA01001467.1, read as the reverse complement.
CATATAGGTAGACCCACAGTTTAAACCTGTGTTCAAGGGCATACCAGAAACTGGTATAATGTTATACAGAATTCTGCCTCAATAAAAAAGAAGTAAAAACAAGTTTTGTGGTTCAAATAATATGTTCATAGTTTCACTTCTCTCAAATTCTTGTTCCTTATTTCTCTCCCAGAGTCAGAAACATCTACAGGATCAAAAAAAAAAAAAAAGTAATGGCCAGTTGAGTTTTAAAGAAAACTAGCTAGGCAAGGTTTGGGAGTGAGGGCTCAACAGCAGCATCATTTCTCCTAATAAGAAGAGAAAGCCAATCAAAATCCATAGGATTTTCTATATGCCCTGTCATCTGCAAGGTATGGTGCTAAATACTGTGGGAAATTGAAAAAATGAGTAAGAAATACTCAATTCTTTTTCTACCTGCCTCCTCTCTTATACTGTCCAAAATGAAAAGTCCATGAATGTCTTCTGTTTTTCTCTACATCCCTAAAATATAGCAGAGTTTTCAAGTTCTCCCAAACAGAAGTTCACTTATGGGCAAGGAGGTGAGCTATGTACTCTCAGATATTAATGGTATCAGCTCAAGACTTAAAAGGAATTTCTTCTGTTTTATGTTAACACTTCAAAATTCCTATAAATGCAGTATTTAATTTTATTCCCAAGCATATTTTATTTCATTAAAACTGTCTGCCCTCAAAACTTCAAGCAAAGCTACCATTTCAGTAACTGGGCTGTATTTAGCCTGTAGCATTTGTTGTGGTTCTCAGGCCACTTTAGAAAGAAGAGATCAGTGATTTTTGGTTTTTGCTTCCTCCAAGCAGGGGTATGTGCCATGTTACACATGCCTCCTAACTGACAGAATCCCCAAATGCCCAACCTCACCTACAAAACCCAGGGCAGTAGCTTGCAGAACACTTCAGGACAATTCATGGACAATTTGTTCAATTGTTTGGATATTAAAAGAGATACTGGTTTTTACCGAAGCTCAACGATCCAATCTGTGGGCACATTTTATTGTTATTTTCAATCCAGTTCATTTGGGCAGACAAAAGTAAAGAAATAAAAAAGAACAGGTAAACAACAAAACAGAACAAAACAAAACAAAAAACCAGAAACAAAACAAAGCAAAAAGAAATAACAAAATAAAAGATCTCCTACTCTGAAATATTAGCATACTGAAATTATCATTTGACATTACCATTTGCAAAGAAAATTACGAATTAATACATCCCATGCCATTCATCTTGTAATGGAAAAGCAAGCTGTGTTTAAAATGTGAACATGCATTGTGAAGCATACAGAGAAAGGAGACTGACTTTGTTCCCCTTATCCGTGTGTAGTGTTACTTTTTAAGAAGTGTGCATTGCTTTTGCAATTAAAAAATAAAATTATTTTGAGGTTGAAATTTTCATCTATACATAGAGGTTAATTTGTTTTCATGTAACCCTCTAAAAGTGTATTGATCTGAAAAAAATTAATGTACTGGTTACAAAAATAAGTTCCACTAAACAGTTCAAAAATACTAAATCCATTTCATCATCCCCACTGAATGACCTAAAGGTCCTGTACCAAGGTGATTTATAAGGTCATCTCTACACATAACTTTTAATTCTGCTTAAGCAAATTAAAATAGAGCTCGTTATGTTACACTGCCAATCCAGAAGGACTAGCTTCTACTTCCTCCCCAGCTCCACCAGCACACTGCCATGGGTATTCCGATGGGTTGCTTATCTTAGTCCAAGAATAGAGACCTCCAGGTTAGAGGTGCTGACTCCTCCTCAGATTAATTTCATTTGGCCCTTTTCCAAGCACTACAGGAAAGGGATATTGTAGACTCAGTGTTGAAGCCCAAGGGAAAATGATCCCTCTGTGACTATCACTTTCCAATTGGAAACTCTAAGTTTCATAAGAATTCTTGAAGAGCTATCATTAGAAAAGACATATAGCACTGAATATTGGAAAGATACTCAGAGAAGGCAATTTACCACAACTCTCACATACACTCATGTGTTCCTTAGCCCTGAGCAGCTTGGTGCAACCTGACCAGTCTTCATCTGATTTCATGAGATTTCAAGTTAATGCCTTCCAAGTTTTATGGCAATGTTTAATAGTTAACCCCCAAAACTTTCATGCTCATTACTGCAGTACTCTAAGTGCAGGACCGTAATAGGTGTATATAAGTGGTATTATACAATTTAATTCCTCACAAATTTATTGAAAACACCACGATTTAGAGCTGTGAATGAGACCTGGTCCCTGTGTTCATGGCATCTGAAATATCCTAATCCACCTTTTATCAAACTTTATGGACAAAATATTTCTAAAGGAAAAAAAAATTCCCAAAGTATCATATTACTTAAATATATACAACCATATCACTAAATATAAAATCTGTGGACTTCTATCTTACAAAATAATATAGTCTTATTTATATATAATTCCTTTCAGAAATTAAGCTACACAAACATACAACTAAAATTAGAATTAACAATTAATTTGCCAATATTTTCAAGTGACAAGTGTTGTTTTGCAATTTGCTTAGGGCACTGCATACAACTGCCCAAGTTCTTCTGAGTTGAACATGATAGAGAGTCACCCTTTCATGAAGCATTCTTCCAACAGCTTTCTCTGTTTGAACTAATGCAAATCCTTTCTCATTGAGTGCACTGATACTTTAATGCTCATGTTGGTGCTAATGAATTATGTCCATATTAAGTCAGACTCTCTTCTGCTACCTTTCACTCATAATAATAAAGAGTCCTATCCAGCTCCAATGAAAGAGTAAACAGGATTATAAATATACTGATTCTACAAGACTCATTCTGGCAAGACTCAATTATGACACTGTCCAATTTGTTCAGAACCTGTTCATATATCATTATATACCTTTTAATTATCATCAAAATAAAAACACAGTAACTTCTGTGAAGAAGTTCAGATCCATAAAAATGCAACTGTTTCCTTTCCTTCTCCTACTGTCTTCTATATTACCCCTTATGCACTGCAAGTAAGTGAAACCATGTGATACTTGACTTTCTCTACTTGGCTTATTTCACTCAGCATAATCTCTTCCAATCCAGTCCATGTTGCTAGAAACTTGGATATTCATCCTTTCTGATGGAGGTGTTGTATGAGAGACTTTGGATTCAGTAACAAACTGAGGGTTTTGGAGCAAAGGGGGTAGGGGGATGGGAGAGCCTGGTGGTGGGTACTGAGGGCACATATTGCATGGAGCACTGGGTATGGGGCATAAACAATGAATCTTGGAACACTGCAAAAATAAAATAAAATTTTTAAAATAAAAAAAAAAGCAACTGTTGATTCCTGCAGGCTCAAGTAAATACCTGGACAGAGAGTTTCCATTAGAGGCAGGATAAATCTAAGGCTCAAATAAAGCTTATCTTATACACTGTTACTCAATTTGCAACATGCTTTAACTGAAGAAAACATTAAATTCTACCTCCCAAATCCATCCTCAAATAAAAGATATTTTTAGAAATTCAAACCAAACTGTGAACTCTTCTCCTTGATCTGATGAAAGAGGGTGTAGAGTACAGTCTGTGCAGTGTGATAGATATTAGGTAGATGATATAGCTTGAATGTGCTATAAAATCAGATAAAAAAGACACACATGCAGAGTTACTGTCAAAACTGAACAAACAGAGGCGCCTCGGTGGCTCAGTCGTTGATTGTTTGCCTTCACCTCAGGTCATGATTCCAGAGTCTGGGGATTGAGGCCCACATCAGGCTGCCTGCTCAGTGGGAAGCCTGCTTCTCCTTCTCTCACTCCCCCTGCTTGTGCTCCGTCGCTAGTCCTGTTTTCTCTGTCAGATAAATAAAATCTTAAAAAGAAAAAAAAAAACCTAAACAAACAGATCGTGTTTTACATGGTATGCGGTTCAATAAATATGAATACCTTCTTTTATTCCAGCTAACTGAGACCATGTCCTTTGGAAATAAAATTTTTAAATAATAATTATTTGAGGGACGCCTGGGTGGCTCAGTTGGTTAAGCAACTGCCTTCGGCTCAGGTCATGATCCCGGAGACCCGGGATTGAGTCCCACGTCGGGCTCCCTGCTCGGCAGGAAGCCTGCTTCTCCCTCTCTCACTCCCCCTGCTTGTGTTCCCTCTCTCGCTGTGTTTCTCGCTGTCAAATAAATAAAATCTTTAAAAAAAATAATAATAATTATTATTTGATTTTATTATTACACACGAATAAAATCTATATTCAAGAATATGGCATAAATTTACTTAATTTTATGGAAATTATAAAAAGCAGACATGCAGTTTTGCAAATATTCAATGGAAATTTTAAAGACTAACAATTATAAGAAACTAAGAGACTCATTTATGTAAAACAAATAGTGTTCTTATAGTTTCAATGAGTTACTCTCTGATAATCTTCACATCTGGTTAGATGGTTTTTATGAGCTGCTAGTAATCATATTACGAGAATGTGAGTGGGCTTACTATACGGAAAGTATTGTTTTATGGATGTATTCAGAAGCTTGCATAACTTTCACGTCTGCCAAGAAAAGTTACATAGAAATCATAACCAAGGACTGAAAAAAATCTGTCTACTGTAAGGCTCTATGTGTGTATGTATGCAATTATAGACACATATACACATTTACATCTATAATTATTTAGTAAATTAATATATCTACATAAATATGCTATCATATAAATCTGTACCTCTGTATATACTGTTTACGTATAGTATACAAAAATACATATACATATAAGGATACACAATTCATTTTTTAATAGTAAAAGTTTTAAAGAACAGTTTATAAAAGAAAGACAAAATCAATTTCCCCCCAAAACATATTTTCACTTTTTTTTTTAAGATGTCATTTATTTATTTGACAGAGAGAAACACAGCCAGAGAGGAAATACAAACAAGGAGAGTGAGAGAGGGATAAGCAGGCTTCCTGCCGGGCAGAGAGCCCGATGCGGGGTTCGATCCTGTGTCTCCGGAATCATGACCTGAGCCGAAGGCAGTCGCTTTACGAACTGGGCCACCCAGCTATCCCATATTTTCATATCTTTAATAATCTACCTAACATTACCAATGTCTGGATGTGTTCTCAGTGCATTTTGTAAAAGTTTGACATAATGTCTAAAGATTATATTTCTGAAAATAAAATTTTTACAGAACTCTAATGACATATTTTTGATAAATATCTCTTCTGAAAAACTTTAGTCTTTGATTTACATACAAGTTATCACTACAAATGCTAAGAATGAGTTCAGTTAGCAAGAGTCAAGATTCCTCACTTCATCAGTAATTCAATGATCAGAAATTCCTCTCCCATCTGTAGTAAACGATTCTGTTTGCCTTTTTTTTTTTTTAAATATTTTATTTATTTGACAGAGAGAAACACAGCAAGAGAGGGAACACAAGCACGGGGAGTGAGAGAGAGAGAAGCAGGCTTCTGGATCATGACCTGAGCCGAAGGCAGTTGCTTAACCAACTGAGCCACCCAGGCGCCCCCTGTTTGCCTTTTAAAAAAAGCAACCAAGATGCCACTCCTACATTCCTTTAGATCTAGAAAATAGGTTTAAATCTCATATTCTTTGAGCATTCCTAAGGTAACCCAAACTGGAAAAGGGAATTTGGAACACTTCCATTTAATGTCAAGCCTTTAATGAATTTTTCTGGAGTCATTATAATTTGATTAGCATAAACTACTTAGACTCTAAGATAAGGTATCCAGGTCATACTTTAATAGTTATATAACTCTGATAACAGAAAATGGTCCCCAGTGAATGGGGATAGTATCTGCCACTAACACATGAAATAGAATTAGAATTTAAGACATGTATAATCTTGACGTCTTCACATCCTCAAGCTGCAAGTTTTCATTTTGAGGCAGTCCTTATAAAAAGATCTCCCTGTTAATTGATATTATAGAGTCTGCATTAAAAAGCTAGGAGCACCTCAACTTTCAGCTCATCATTTTCAATACCAGTGAAGATTATCAGGGTCCCAAATGTAAATCCAGACTCACTGAAATAAAGTTCACTATGTGGTACAAATTCAAAGCCTCATTCAGAAAAAGACTTTCCATATCCCACATCTTCATTTAGCAATATAATAGGTCTATATTCTTTTATTTTTAATATAAAAAATTCTGTTTGTGATAGTCTACCAATATAATTTGAACCTACATTTAGGCAAGTAGGTAGACAGGCTTGGTTTTTAATCCTAAGCAAACTTGTTTTAACATTACACATTATTATAAGGGAAGAAAATTTCAAAATATACAACTCGTAGGTTTGTTTTATTTTTCAAACTACACATAAAGATAATATCTAAAGCTATAAGCAAAATAATGTTTGGCAGAAGTAAGTAAAAATGTAAATCTGCATTTAAATATTACAAAATTAGCCTTCAAGAGTCAGATTGAAAACTCCTTTGACAACAGGATGTACCAGTGAATACAGCCTAATGATCAGTATTTATTTGAAGCTCCATAAAATTGAGTAAAACCGGCACTTTATCTTTAAGAGCTTGCATTCAGACCTCCAAAAGAGAGTAAGAGAGAGAACTCTAAATGAGAGAAGGTGTTTACTCCTGGAGAAAAAAAGGAAGAGTCTGCAGAACATTTGGCTACTTTACTGAAGGACAGTCTACATAAATGGTAGAGGAGAGAATTTCAGGCTCAGGGAACCATATGAGCAAAAAGATAAGGGATGCTGAAGGGATGATAAGTCTACAGCAAGAATGCAAAATATATGGGGCAAAATGTTGTAGAGTATCATCCATACTCTATCCTTAATTTGGGGAATCCCCCCAGCTTAGGTTTGTCAAAGAAGGAAAAAATGGAACACAGTAATGTTCACAGCTGTCCTTAGAGGTGAGGTAGAAAAATCTGACCTGGGATTTCCTACCAGCCGCCCTTGATCCAGGAAGCTAGAGAGATGAAGAAACTAACCGCTAAAGAATTGTATAAAGTTGGGGCGCCTGGGTGACTCAGTTGGTTAAGCGACTGCCTTCGGCTCAGGTCATGATCCCAGAGACCCTGGATCAAGCCCGCATCAGGCTCCCTGCTTGGTGGGAAGCCTGCTTCTCCCTCTCTCACTCCCCCTGCTTGTGTTCCCTCTCTGGCTGTATGTCTCTCTGTCAAATAAATAAATAAATCTTTAAAAAAAAAAAAAAAGAATTGTACAAAGTTGATCCAATTTGCCCAAAATTTAACATCAAGGTATATGTGTTACTGAATTTATAGTTAAAAACAATATGAATGCATGGGGTGCCTGAGTGGCTCAATCAGTTAAGCATCTTTCTTCAGCTCATGATTTCAGGGTCCTGGGATGGAGCCCTGAGTCTGTCAGCCTCCCCACTTAGCGGGGAATCTACTTCTCCTTCAACCTCTCCCTCTATCTCTCCTTCTTCCTGCACCTGTGCTCATGTTCACTCTCTCTCAAATAAATAAAATCGTTGAAAAAAAAAACCAAAAACCAAAACAAAACAAAAACCAGAATGAACGTAGATTATCTTTTCATTAGTACTCTGCTGAAGCTTTGAAATCCTGTTTTATTTATTTTATCTTATTTTTTTTAAGATTTTATTTATTTATTTGACAGAGAGATCACAGGTAGGCAGAGAGGCAGGCAGAGAGAGAGGGAAGCAGGCTCCATGCTAAGCAAGAGTCTGATGTGGGGCTTGATCCCAGGACCCTGAGATCATGACCTGAGCAGAAGGCAGAGGCTTAACCCACTGAGCCACCCAGGCGCCCCTATTTACTTTATCTTTTAACAAAAATTGCCCTCCAATCAAAGAATAAGAAGTTGTCCCCAGCCCTGTTCCCAGATGCCAGATCAGTCTAATAAAAAACTGCTTTGCAGCAATCTGGTTTTAAAAGGTACTGAACAGGACACTTTCCTGCACCACCTTTGCAAATGAATACAGTTTTAACAGTGGCCAGTGATTCACGGGTGATTAAATTAACACCTGGATGTTGCAACTTTAGAGCACTGAGAACTGTAAATGGTGCAGTGCCATACCTATTTAAAAATGCAGTATTTCCATGTAACTGACTTAGAGTTTAGTAAAAGTAAATAAATCAAAAAAGTATTCCATCTCATTTCTATGTACAATTGTAGGCTGGCTCTTCCATCCATTCTACTTTTTATTCAGGCAATTTATGTAAAGAATTCCTTTTATGTACCTAATTGTTACCCTTGTGGATGGATGAACTCTGAAAATGCAAACTTCATGAGATGAATATTTTGTCTAAATGACAGGTTGTCAAGAACCAACCCTATAACTGAATGAAGGACAAAGTGGCCACAAGAGCGATATCCTCCTTTATTTGGCACCAGAAAAGAAATGTTCTGACGTAAGGCTGTGTTGTAAGTTTAATTTAGGAACACAGAATAAAAATATTGACTGCCAAAAATGAACAAAAGTGTTGTGATATTTTTTATTTCATATTTCATATATGACTATATATGACCACTAGGAGGAAAAATGATACCTAGCAAGACAATCTCTTTCATGGCTGTGATCATAAAGATTAAACATTTAAGGAACTGCCCAAAACAAAATATTTCAGAGAACTATATCTGAAGAAATGTCAAATTGAACTTAAACTTTTCTTATAATGAGAAAAGATAACTACACAAAAGAAACATACGACAACAAAGAAATTCTATCTTTACTAGAAATGTCCTTCTTGGCACAGTAATTAAAATAGCTCTGTTAGGGCTGGTATCCAAGATCTATAAAGAACTACTCAAACTCAACATCCAAAAAGAAGATGAACACATCAAAAAATGGGCAAGAGACATGAAGAGGCACTTCTCCATAGAAGATATACAAATGGCTAACAGACACATGAAAAAGTGTTCAGTGTCACTAGCTATCAGGGAAATTCAAATCAAAACTACACTGAGATACCACCTTACTCCAGTCAGAATGGCCAAAATTAACAAGTCAGGAAACAACAAGTGTTGGAGAGGCTACAGAGAAAGGGGGACTCTGTTACACTGTTGGTGGGAATGCAAGCTGGTGCAGCCGCTTTGGGAAACAATGTGGAGATTCCTTAAAAAACTAAAAGTAGAACTACCCTATGACCCTGCAATTGCACTACTGGGCATTTACCCCAAAGATACAGATGTAATGAAAGAAAGGGCCATATGCACCCCAATGTTCATTGCAGCAATGGCCACAATCGCCAAACTGTGTTAAGAGCCAAGGTGCCCATCAACAGATGGAAGGATAAAGTATATGTGGTCCATATATACAATGGAATACTACGCCTCCAGCAGAAAGGATGAATATCCAACTTTTGTAGCAACATGGACTGGACTGGAAGAGATTATGCTGAGTGAAATAAGCCAAGTAGAGAAAGTCAGTATCACATGGTTTCACTTTCTTGTGGTGCATAAGGGGTAATATAGAGGGCAGTAGGAGAAGGAAAGTAAATGGGAAGTAGGGTAATTCAGGGAGAGAAACAAAATAAGAGAGACTTTGGACACAGAAACAAACTGAGGGACTTGGAGGGAGGGGGAAGGGGGATGGCAGGGCCTGGTGGTGGGTACTGAGGGCACCTATTGCATGGAGCACTGGGTGTGGGGAATGGGGAATGAATCTTGGAACACTGAAAAAAAATAAAAATTTAAATTAAAAAAAAAAAAATAGCTCTTTTAGTGCAGTTCATCCTCCCTGAAAGCCCAGTTCTTAGTATGGCTGACTTAATGTTAGGGTCTAATTCTTATTATGAATAAGAATTTCCTTCTGTATTTCTAAGTGCCACCTTTAAAATACGGCCTCCTAAGTTAGTACAAATGTTTTCCCAGGTAGACTACCCATTAGCAGTGAAGCCCCTTTCAGTTGTCAAAGCTAAACTCTTTAGAGCAATTTGTTTCCCCAATGCTTCTCATTTCTTCTCCCCCACCTTACTCATATCAGATTTCTATTGGAAATAGAAAAATATTGGTATTATTTTTTGAAAAAAAATCAATATCTAAGTTTAATTTTATGTTCTGTAAGAACCAAACCTGAGCCCCTTTCACGCCCAACTACAATGAACAACCTACTCTGAATGACAATTAAAAGTTTCCCATCCCCAGTCACTCTTCTAGAATTTTCCACGTACTGCTACATCCGTTATCTTCATACAAGGCTATGGTAATCACAAAACTTTACTGAAGAACATATGACAGTGCCTACTGCATGAAATTCAAATAAATTATTCTAGGTTGACTATATGTCCATTATCTGGCAATATACCACCATGTCTGTTTTGTTTATTCCCCTACATTTAAAAAAAAAGCACTCTCAATTTCATTAAACAGAAGACTCACAGTATTTCACATATTAACATATCGTTACCATTAATAAGAGAGTAATGCGGTATCCCCAAAGTCCTAATTATATTTCAATATATAATTTATGTATTGAATTGAGGTAGTGATTTATATTCCATTTTTAGCTCATTCTTTTCACATTATTTCCTAAGTATTTTTTTTATTTCCAATTGAAAATGTAGCAAACCTTTTATAGTGACTATAAATCTGTTATATGGGTGCACAGTACTTTAACCATTTTGTCTACTTTTTAAATTATCTTATATATTAAATACTACATACAAATCCAGTAATTTCTATGTTCCTTACAGTAAATGACAGAAAGTGAAACTGCTACAACAAAAGACAGATAACTGTAACCAACACTGAAAATTTGAAGCCAAATTGAAATTTCAAGTATCCATTTCACATGATATCAAGAAAAAGTGCCAATTGCTAGTGTTGAGGAGCTTCAAAATCAGAATTTTTGAAAGGAATTAAATTGCTAGATTACCTTCTAAATTTTATACGTAACAATTTGACAACCTATATAAACACATTCAAAATCATTCTTCCAAAGAAGTCAAAAGTTAATGGTAAATACAGTTAAGGTCATTTAAATCCTATTCCACAGGTGTATTTATTATCAACTCTTTGTGGAATTTCAGCTGGTTTTTATGTGCTTCAAATGATGACTGAATGAATTAAGAAATTATGAATGACTTTTAGTTATGCCACTTATTCTCCCTACAAGTAAAATTAAACATCACTTGGGATTATTTTTATTCTTGGGGCGCCTGGGTGGCTCAGTTGGTTAAGCGACTGCCTTCGGCTCAGGTCATGATCCCGGAGACCAGGGATCGAGCCCCACATCGGGCTCCCTCCTCGGTGGGAAGCCTGCTTCCCCCTCTCTCACTCCGCTGCTTGTGTTCCCTCTCTAGCTGTGTTTCTCTCTGTCAAATAAATAAAATCTTAAAAAAAAAAAAAAGTTATTCTTAATACATACCAAACGAGGTAAACTCCTCTTACTCCCTTCTTTAGTTTTTTGAAGTTACTGCTATGTGCATTACTTTATTCTTAATATGAAGTATTTCTTAAATTATATTCTCCCAATATTAGCTGAACAACCGTTTTGTAAGTCCAAAGGAGGATACAGCAAACATGGATGGAAACATCTGTCCTGATGACCAACCCTAACAGCCTGATGTGAATTTCAAAACATTCCTCATTCAGCCAGGAAACGGTCCTCGGAATGCTTTCCACAGAATCACACTGTCATGGGACAGATGTTCCTTTGAGGCCCTCTCGGCTAAAGCTTACCCTCTAAGTGTAAGGACCAGATCATTTCTGATTCTACTTTCAGCTCTAACCCTCATTTGACAGCTCATCACCCATGCTGTCATCCAAGCACAGAGGAGATTATTAGACACTTATCTTTATATTCTAGTTTATCCTCACATATTTTATCACTCTATGGTTCATAAAGCATTTTTTAGATCCATCATCTCATGTAAGTCTCACAAACCAGTCGGAAATGTAGGGGATCTGTTATTAGGTGTTTTTTTTATATGTGGTTCAGAAAGGCAAGGTGATGAACCAGCCAATGGCCACAATAATATACAAACCTAGGTCTCTCTATTTCCCAGCTGGTCAGCATTCCCTTGTCCCTTCTAACATGCTCTGGCCCATTTAGGTAAATGCAATCTTATATATTAAAATGCTATAAGTCATTTACTACCTTAGAACTAAGTTAGACTCAAAAAATTTTTAGGACTTTCCCTCGTTTAAACTGATATTAGTAATTCTGCCTCCAGACTGCATTTAGATTTGAATTGTAACATTAATTCCTGCAAAAGAATTTCCAGCCTGCCAGCCTTCCCTGCAGACTTTAGACTTGCCAGCACCCCCACCCACCCACCCAGTCATGTGAACCAATTCCTTAAAATATCTCTAACTCCAAATACATAGATAGGTAGATATAGATAAGCAGCTAGCCATACATGCTATTGGTTTCTCCAGAGATTTCTAATACAGTAGGTTAGTTTTAGTAATTCCCAAGTCCCAAGTCTCCCTTTCCTGCTATAGTACCAATTTACCTACGTGTCTTACAGCCAAACATGGCTGTATGACAGAATTCTAACCAAGGACATGTAGGCAGAAGTTCATGGGGGAGGACTTCCATCTCTGAAGAAAGGGCGAAATTCATGCCAAGAGAAAGCCTTTCCTCTTCCTACCTGGAAGTACCATTAGACCCTTCAAAGTGCCTTAAATCTATAAGCATGGGGACAGAAGCTAACATTCTAACTAAGGCAGAGTAAGAAAGACAGTAAAAGTCCAGGACCATGATGGTATCATTTAGCATCTACTTACTCATGGACTATTCAACTACACTTTTGGAAAACTGACAAAAAACACTGTGGCCAAATTTTCGGCCTTGTAGCTTTTTTTTACTCAAATACATTCCTAGTGACACAATAACTCATAAATGGCTTTATACATACCTTCCCAAATACCTACTGCATTAAGCTGGTAAAATTTCCATTTCCTGATAGAAAGGCCAGAAAAGATTTTAATCCCAGGTATAATTTATTAAGCATTTAATGATTTGCTTAAAACATGGGAGAGCAAATAATGAGTGCCTTTTCCTAAAGAGCCTTAATTTACAGCATTTACAGCTATGCTGGAAAAAATCAGTTCTGCCAATCATTTGAAACCCAAAAAGCAAGCCGAGGTAGCCAATATCCATAGGTACAAATTGTTGTAAAACAGTTTTGATAAGAACATAGCCACAATTTTAGGCTAGATACATTTTTCACAAATATGCATTGTTTTAAGGATTTATTTATTTTTAAAGATTTTATGTATCTATTTGACAGAGAGAAACACAGTGAGAAAGGGAACACAAGCAGGGGGAATGGGAGAGGGAGAGGCAGGCTTCGCCCAGCAGGCAGCCGGAAGCGGGCCTTGATCCCAGGACCCTGGAATCATGACCTGAGCCAAAAGCAGACACTTAATGATTAAGCCAGCTAGGCACCCAAGTTATTTATTTTTTTAGAGAGAGAGAGTGTGAGTGGGAAGAGGGGCAGAGGGTGAGGGAGAATCTCAAGCATACACACCCTTGCGCTCCACACACCCAACTCCCCAAATGGGGTTCAATGTCATAACCCTGAGACCGTGACATAAGGTAAAATCAAGATCTGGATGCTTAACCAACTGAGCCACACAAACTCCTCACAAATACACATGTTTTAAATTATTTATAAGGCTCTATTAAACAAGAGATGTTTTCGGTGGATTTTTTAAAATGAAAAAAATTTTTTTTCAGTTAGCATGACAGGTGAGCCTACAAATGTTGCTAATAGGGAGATTATGATAAGATCAGGGCAATTATGATAAGATAGAGGCAATTGAAAATGAACTGGACTGGAAAGAATGAGGCACAATGGATAAGATTTTGAATAAGCAGTTTTCAAAGAGATTAAGTTAACCTAGTAGCCTAAGGGTTGCCAGGATTTCAAAACCTTATTTTAACTGGAAGCCTAGAAGATCCTCAAATCTCAGTAGTAAAAGAGGATTCTCACTCATTCTTTCCAAGGGTCCATCTGTCATCTCTTGCCTTAATAGACTTTGGTCGGCTTTCTGAGAACAGTGTGGCTCTTTGGTAGTCACTGACATAGTGAGCCCTATGATGGTAGAATGTCCAATCCCCTCTCTCTTGGTGTTGTGACTCCCTCTTCTATAGCTTTGCCCAAGGAGAAACAGCCAACCTAACAACCATGCCTGTGTGGGACATGAACCCTCTTCGCTCATCGCTATGCTTGGAAAACTGACCCACCTACTATTCAAAGTTAAGATCAACTATTCTGTGAAGCTTTCCTGCCAAATTTCATACCCCCAGGGATAGCTCCTTTTGAAACAACTGTAGTGAGTGGATTAGTCAATTCGAGGCTCATTTCCATGTTACTTATATCCTCATTTATCTCTCCTTTTTCCTAGCTACACTCTCATCTCTTCGGGAGAAGTTTACATGCTTGGAATAATACATGTGATCTTATAATATAAGTGTTTGAAATACATTCATTCAGATAGAGGCTGTTGCTCTAATATTTCTACTGTACGACTTTTCATTTTGTTTAAACTCTAGAAATAACAGTACCATCCTAAAGCTACTATTTGAAGCACCATTTTTACTTTTCATATTCTATCAAGAGCTAAGCATGTGACTGGCACTCCCCACAAGCCTGCTTACTATGACAATTCTAATGAAGATGGCGATAAACCTATTTATCCACAGGAATTTTCACAAGGATTTATTAACATTATAAGTCCATGTAAAAGGCACTCCTAGGAACTAATAATCACAGTCATATTAAAAAAATCTCTGCAACAATATGAGTTTCTACAAAAGTTTTAGCTTTTTAAAAAACAGTATTTCACTATTTCTGAAAATTTTCCTCTACGTGTATGCATTTGAGAGGAAGAGAAGAAATCTTCACTCAAACATAAACTAATTAACAAAACAAAGGATATTTTTAAGATAAAAATCATGAGTTCTCAGAATATATCTCAATAAATGAAATTCCAGCATGATACATATGCCCATGTGTACTTTGTTCCTATACAGTGCAGCTGAAAGAAAAACAATTTAGATAAAACTGACAGCCTACATTTTTATTCTTACTTTGAGGTAGAGTAAAATATACAATTTTCTGTTTCCACAGAAAATGAAAACTTTACTGTTAGATATTTTTCCTGTAAACACAGGCTTGAGACTAGAAGGACAACACTTTTGGTCCTTTTCCTTCAGCCTTTATAAGTCTCTCCCAGAAAGATGAAGAAACTCTATCTCTAGCAGGAAAAGATGTGGAAGGGATGCTAAAACTAATAACAGCAGCTCTCCATTCTGGGTCTTTACTGTCTGACCTTTGCAGCCTACTTTTTTCTTTCCAGTTTCCCCATTTTGAATATACTTGAACTTGTCTATTCTAATCTGACAACATAGTTTTAAAATAAAAATGAAATGTCATTCTTTGAATGTTCAGGCAGAATGTCAATGTAATGTTACAAGAAGAATATGGTCTTTGGAATCAAATGAACCAGAGTTCAAAGCAAGACTCAAACAGCTCTCCAGCTGTGTGAACTTAGACAACTTACTCAAGAGCTCTGAGCATGTTGCCTACTTGCACCCTAAGGCACAGGACAGTTCGACTCACTTAATCCCCCTTACAGTCCAGAAAATATGTTAATACACACAGTATAGTGCCTGGTATGTAACTAATGATCAAAGTTATTTTTACAGCTATGTATCAATATAAACTAATTTGATGCTTATTATTATTATTCTATGTACTCAAGTTAAAAAGCTTAGGTAGTTGCTCATCATATAATAAACACTAGACTGATTCAGACATTTCCCTCATAGTCTTTGTTCTTCATGAGATAAGGTAAAATGTATAGAATCCCACTAAGCTATAGTTCAGCGTTGTGTACACAGCTTTTTACACGACCCAAAACCCTTACCCTGGCTTCCATTTTCCCATGGTCTATATACTGTTGAAATGATGCAGAGATTCAACTAAATTTACTTCAGTAATAAGCAATTGTACCAAAAACCATAAGGTACCTAGGAATAAACCTAACCAAAGAGGTAAAAGATTTGTAGTCTTAAAAACTATCAAACACTTATGAAAAAAACTGACGAGGACACAAAAAAATGGGAAAACATTCTATGCTAACGGACTGGAAGAACAAAATATTGTTACCCAAGGCAATCTATACATTTAATGCAATCCCTATCAAATACCATCAGTATTTTTCACAGAGCTACAACAAACAATCCTAAATTTTGCACGGAAGCACAAAAGACCATGAATAGCTAAAGCAACCCTGAAAAAGAAAAGCAAAGCTAAAAGCATCATGATTCTGGACTTCAAACTATATGATAAAGCTATAATCATCACACAAAAACAGACACATAGATCAATGGAATAGAAAACCAGAAACGGACACAGCTATATGGTCAACTAATCTTTGACAAAGCAGGAAAGAATACCCAGTGGGAAAAAGACAGTCTTTTCAACAAGTGGTGCTGGGAAAACTGGACAGCAACATGCAGAAGAATGAAACTGGACCACTTTGTTATGCCATACACAAAGATAAATTCAAAACGGTGGAAAGACCTAAAGATGAGACAGGAAACATCAAAATCCTAGAGGAGAACACAGGCAGCAACCTCTCTTAGCTCAGCTGTAGCAATTTCTTACTGGACATGTGGCTGGAAGCAAGGGAAACAAAGGCAAAAGTGATCTGTTGGCACAGAGTCAAGATAATAAAAAGCTACTGCACAGCAGAGGAAACAATAAAAAAACCTAAAAGGCAGGCTACAAAATGGGAAAAGATATTTGCAAATGATTTATCTGATAAAGGGTTAGTATTCAAAATATATAAAGAACTTATGAAAACTCCATGCCCAAAAAAACAAATAATCCAGTATAACACATTTAAATTACTTCAGATTTATCCTCAGAAGGAGAAAAAGAAGTCTCACTAAAGGGACCAGAAGTGGAATCACGTCTTTAAGATGTTAGAGGAGAAAAAAAATAAATAAATAAACATAGATCCAGAGTTCCAAAGCCAATAAAAATAACCCTCAGTGGTGAAGTTGAGATAAAGACATTCTCAGAAGGAAGACGAACAGAATTCCTTGACAGTTGACCTGCTCTAAAATAATTAGTAAAAGAGTTTCTTCAGACAGAAGGGAAATGATACCGAAGTTAACCTGAAATATCAGGAATGAACAGAAATGGTAAAATCTGGGTTAACTTAACATTCTATTATTTATACATATTATTTGACATGCTCTTGGGCTCTTTAAATTTTTTTATGATTGAAAAAAATTAAAATATTTTCTGAAATGAAACTGGACCATTTTCTTATACCACACATAATAGGAAATTAAAAGTGGATGAAAGACTTAAACGTGAAGCAGGAAACCAACAAAATCCTAGAGGAGAACATAGCCACTAAACTCTGACATCAGCTGTAGCAACTTTTTACTAGGTATCTCTCCTAAGGAAAGGAAAACAAAAGCAAAAATACATTGGGACTTCATCAAAATAAAAAGCTTCTTCAGAGTGTAAGAAATAATCAACAAAACTAAAAGACAACCTGTGGAATGGGAGAAGATATTTCCAAATGATGTATCTGATAAAGCATTAGTATACAAAATATGTAAAGAACTTATAAAACTCAGTACCCCAAAAAACAAATAATCCAGTTAATAAATGGGCATAAAGACATGGACAGACCCTTTTGCAAAGATGTCAGATAGCCAACAGACCCCTGAAAAGATGCTCAGTATCACTCAACATCAGAGAAATACAAATCAAAAATAAAACAAGGTATCATGTTACATCAGTCAGAAGGCCTAACATCAACAAGACAGGAAACAACAGGTGTTGGTAAAGATGCAAAGAAAGGGGAATCTTCTTTCACTGTTGGTGGGAATGCAAACTGGTGCATCCACTCTAGAGAACAGTATGAAGGTTCCTCAAAAAAATTAAAAATACAACTACCCTGTGATCTAGCAACTAAGCTACTAGGTATTTACCCAAAGGATACAAAATATTATTTCAAAGGGATACATGCACCCCAATGTTTAAAGTAACATTATTAATGCTACCCAAAATATGAAAAGGGCCGAAATGCCCAAAAGCTGATAAATGGATAAAGAAGATGTGGTGTGTACACACACACACACACACACACACACACACACACACACACACATACACACACACACTGGAATATTACTCAGCCATAAAAAGAATAAAATTTTGCCATCTGCAATAACATGGATAGAGCTACAGAGTATTATGCTAAACAAAATAAGTCAGTGAGAGAAAAACAAATACCACATGATTTCACTCATGTGGAATCTAAAAAACAAAATGAATGCAGGGGGAAAAAGAGAGGAAATCCAAGAAACAAACTCTTAACCATAGGGTACAAACTATGGGTTATTGGACAGGGGTGGGGGGTGAGGGGGTTGGATGGGCTACTGGGTGTTATATGTAAGTCATTAATCACTAAATCCTACACTTGAAGCTAATACTACATTGTATGTTAACTAACTGGAATTTAAATAAAAACTTACAAAGAAAAAAACACCTAAAGAATTAAAAACAACAACAAAGGAAACTAATCAAAATAGCTCTACAAAATGATGTCAGCATTGCACACTAATTTTTTAAACAGAAGAAAATCTATTAGATCCAGATCTAGATTAATTTGTCCACACCACATTAATTCTACTCTACCAAAAAAAAAAAGGGGTACAGCAAATGCACTAACAAAAAAAGTATTTCACAATTCTCTATCATTCCTAAATCTGTGACTAATCAATGTATATACTCTAGTCACGAGGCTTATATATGGCTAATATCACTCTTAATTCAACTTACCGAGGAACTGTAGAAAATGGCTGGAAAACTAGATGTTCCAAAGAGTTATGCATGTAAAATGGAAAAAAAAATTTTAAAGATTTTCTTATTTATTTGACAGAGAGAAAGAGAGAGAGAAAGAGAGAGACAGACAGACAGCAAGAGAAGGAACACAGGCAGTGGGAGTGGGAAAGGGAGAAATAGGCTTTCTGCTGAGCAGGGAGCCTGATGCAGGGCTTCATCCCAGGACCCTGGGATCATGACCTGAGCTGAAGGCAGATGCTTAATGACTGAGCCACCCAGATGCCCCTATAAAATGAAATTTAACACTAGTATGAAGAAATAGAAAACCAAAAAAGGGATTGACCACTCAAAGTCCCAAAAATATTTTTATCACATAGTGTTTTCAGTCACAAATCTTTCTAGACAAAGAACAAGGTGAAAGCAGTTCTTCAAAAAATAAAAATTAAATGTTTTACATCATCAGTAATGATCAGCATCATTACTTACCTATTTTACACAACTGATAACTACTATAAAATAAAACCTAAAGAGCAATGGAACAGATCTGCTTCACATTATTTCCAGACACATTTTGCAACTATCGGTCAAAGCTGATAAAAATTTCACTCATTATCACTGTTTTAAGCAATTCTTCAAATGATGTACTAGAAGAAATGGAACTTTTTGGTCTAATCCAAAAGAGATTTAAGTTTCACAAGCTTTACACAGTTTGAGGGTGTGGTTCAGGCTGGTTCTGGCAATTAGGAACACAGAACCATGTGAACTTGTGTTAAAAGTGTCAAAATTGAAATAAGGTGATGCATTTTTTTCTCTTAAAAGAGCAATTTAGTTTTATAAGAAAAGTGAAATCAAACTTCACAATAGATCAGTAATATTAGGCCAATCTGGCTGTACTTGTTAGCGAAGGTATTGCTTTTGAACTAGGTTCTAGAAGAAAGGACCAAAAGTTAAAACGTATCTAAATTAGGACCTTACAGGACTTGATGAAAACACTCACATTTACAGGGTGTGCTTCAAGTAATTTCACTTTTATAATTATGTATATATTTTATGTTTCAATTAATACATTATCATTCATGATATTGCTTAGGTTTCAAAACCTAATTTATGATATACTAAAAATACTCTTCAAATGAACAAACATATCAATCTGAATGGATTTCAAATTATTTTTAAATTGATTATTAGATGATCTGATGCAGAATTTACCGAATGAATATACAAATGTTATTGTAACAAATGTGTATAAGAACAAGAGTAATCATCAGTTATATACTTAAAATCAATAAAAGTAAACATTTATAAATACCACCATAAAATGTATTGTCAGAAAAGCAAACACTGATTAACAAAGTTTATTTGATTACAGTGGGCCTTTCCATAGACTTTTCAAAAATCAGCAGACATTCTTGCCATGTGACTGACCACAATTTCCTGTCTTTAAGGTTATTTACTTAAAATGGGAAGCCAAAATAAGAGAAAAGTATGAGAAATGCAGAATTCTAAACAACCATAAAGGAAACACTGGTATCTTAATATAAGCAATTATATGGGTAGGTTATCAAGGATAATGGATTTATATACTATGTAATTTATCAAAGGTTATCCTGCTATTCCTCTAACTCTGGCAGAAGCACCTAAAATTCAATTAAGATACAAAAAAGACTGTATGTTCATAAATCCTAACCTCCAGTTTCACAAAAGACCTGAATCTTAAAGGATTTGAACATTAAGCAAAAGCCATATCAGATAGAAACTTTGAAACATAATTCTACATTGTATGATACTTAATTTTAAAAATAATTTCAAATCTCCTTCCTCCCCTTTCTCTAAAAACAAAGAGAATGAGAATTTCTTTATGAGAACGAGATTAATGAGAATGAGGTAATTCGAGAGTAACTCTAAGAAGTATTCTTCTTTGAAAAAAGCAGCATTCACAGCAAAGTATATCATATGCCAACTCTTGGGAAAAACACAAAATGAGGAGTTAGAGAATACTATACACGCAAAGTCTGACATGCAAAAGAAACTTTGGAAAAGAATGGACAGCTGGTAGGAGGAAGGCCTCTCCAGCCAGAAGGAGGCCAGAAATTGAAAGATTTTTAACAATATCTATTTTTATGCTTTGTTTTTAAAACATTTTATACTATTACTGGCTCAATCATAAAATAAAATTTAAAGTAACTCAAAAATAAATTACTAATCTTAATAAATTTTAAATCAACTTCTTTTATCCTATGGTTATGGTATGATTTTTCTTTTTACATTTTAAATAATAACTGTTTCACCAATGAATGAGGTTTGCTTAACATAAATACATTGGGGGACCTGGGTGGCACAGCCTCTGACTCTTGGTTTCAGCTCAGGTTGTGATCTCACCATCTTGAGATCAAGCCCTGGATAGGGCTGTGTGGTCAGTGCAGAGTCTGCTCAAGATTCTCTCTCCCTCTCCCTCTGTCCCTCCCACTCATGCTCTTTCTCGAGCTCTCAATAAATAAATAAATAAATAAATATTTTAAATGGAAAAAAATGCATTTAGGTAGTCTGAAAATAGTAACAATGACACCAGACCCCTGCCTGCCTCATCTGAGAAAGCAACAGCTTTATGGGCCTCACTTTTCTTTTTTTAAAAGATTTTTTTTTTATTTGACAGAGAGAAAGGCAGCTAAAGAGGGAACACAAGCAGGGGGAGTGAGAGGGGAGAAGCAGGCTTCCCACCGAGCAGGGAGCCCAACGCGGGGCCCGATCCCAGGTCTCCGGGATCATGACCTGAGCTGAAGGCAGCTGCTTAAGGACTGAGCTACCCAGGCACTGAGCCTCACTTTTTTACTAAGAAGTACTTAAAAAGAACTACAAAGCCAAACATGCTGTCTGCCCCCACCCCTTATCCCTTTTCTTCTCTGATCTTACATTTTACTACTCCCTGGTCCCTAATTCAACTCTAGCTTCCCTTCCACTTCTGGCGAGTTCTTGACTTGTCCACCAATTGCTTCTGACTGGAAAGCTTCTCCTTCAGATCTCAGCATAGTTCACTTACCGTCATCTCAGTAAGGCTCACCTAACCACCCTGTTTAAAATTGCACATTCATTATCCTGTCTTCTTTAGTCCCTTCCTTGCTGATTTACTGTCTTTCCCCTCCAGTAAACAAGGCAGAGACTTGCATCCATTTTTTTTCCACTAGAAAAGTGTCAGGAATATTAGTTGTTCAGTAAGTATTGTTGACTCAATGAATGATAAACAAAACTCAATGTATTCAAAAGAGAACTCAATTTTTCTCAGCCTCTGCCCATGCCTGAAACATACCAATCACGCACATTTAGCCTTCTTCCTCTATTCTCGGTCTCTCGGAATAGAGACCTGCACCCAAAACCAAAGAGTTACCTTAAACTCTCCCCCATTTCACCCCTATATGTAATCATGCATCTACTTCTGTTAATTTTCTCTCCTCACTAGCTCTCAAGGCCATCTCCTTGCCTCTGCTGCCACTATGACTCTTTCATCAAGACTCATCTCTCATTGCTGTGTTCTAGCCTCCAATCCATCCTTCCCCTTGCTACAACCACGAACTGTGTCATCTCATCAGTGCTCACCAATGAAAAACTCTTCCAAGGTACTTGTTATTTATGGAATTGGTTCTCTTCTCTGAATACTCATTAGAATCACCCAGAGAGATTTTTAACAATACTAGGCAAAGGCTCCATCACAACTCTAGGATCTAAACCAATGTCATCTCCCTGGGTGATTCTAAGAATCAGTGATCGACAAGGTATAATCCTAAACCTTTAACAATGCTGAGTTCTACCAACAGCTTCTGAGCCTCACTTCTCCTACTTCCAGCTATGCTTGAAGCAAACACACTATTTGCCACCATGCTCTTCTTCCACCTTTGCCTTCCCAAGCATCCTGACTTACCTGGCAACACACCTGTGCATGACTTCCAGTTTGGAAGAAGCACTGCATTTTCCTGTTCTCCTGGGGAGACCATAAGAAAACCTAGAGTTCTGAGCGGTGACTTTCAATTTGTCTTAAAATCCACTCACTAACTCTTTGGAATAAATAAGTAATAAACATACAAAGATATACAGAGTACTGATTACTCTCTTATGAAGTCCCCCAAAGTAAAACAAAACAAAAGGTACCTTTAAGGAACAAAGAATAGACTGGATATTTATATGCAAAAAAAGTAATACAAAAGTTAATAGAAGTCTAAACCCTATGGCCACATTAGAACACCTAGGGAGTTTTAAACATTACTCATGTGGCAGGACTCACTTGCAAGAGATTCTGATATAATGGTTTAAGGATGGGTTCCAGCATCAGATTTTTTCAAAGTCCCCCAGGAGATTCAGGCATGCAGTGAGGCTAAGGAAGTATTGAATCATCATATTCCAGCAAAGCCCATATTTCAAAAAGGCAGTTGCAATAAACCCTTTCCAATCAACATTATCTCTTTCCCATGAGGGAAAAAAGAATATGAACACTGTAAACTGGAAAACATTAATAGGAGTTAAGAGTTATATAGGACTTAGAATGTATCAAGCATTATTCTAAGGGCTTCTAATACGTTGACCTTTTCATGCCTTATAATGGCTCTGTAAAGCTGGCACTATTTTATACCATTCTGCTTCTATGACAATAGCTAACAGCTGCAGAATACTTAGCACTGCCAGACATTATTTTGAGTGCTGTTACATACATTGATTCATTTAATCTTCACCACTGTTCTATGAGGTGGGTACTGCAATTGTACGATTTGCTAGAAAGGCACAGGGAAGTTAAATTACTGTCTAGGGCCTTACAGCTACTGAATGGCAGACCTGGGATTTAAAGCCAAGTATTCTAGCTCCAGATTTCATTAAAAACCCAAATCTTGGGGCGCCTGGGTGGCTCAGTTGGTTAAGCAACTGCCTTCAGCTCAGGTCATGATCCTGGAGACCCGGGATGGAGCCCTGCATCAGGGTGCCTGCTCAGCGGGAAGCCTACTTTTCCTTCTCTCATTCCCCCTGCTTGTGTTCCCTCTCTGACTGTGTTTCTCTCTGTCAAATAAATAAAATCTTAAAAAAAAAAACAAAAAACCCAAGTCTGACTGACCTGTGTTCTACAAAAGGCACAAAATATACTAATATGAACTAAAATCACTACATATGTCTTTGTTTTACTCCTTTTCAGGGAATATTAATACCTATGAGAGAGGAAGAGAAAAGGATCATGTGACCCCAATGAACCCAAGTGGAGCTTTTAGGACTTAGAATGAAAAAGAAGAATTTAGAAGGATAACAACAATGGGAAACCCAACTCTGTATCAGTTGTAAAAGCAAGAGATTGATTAGAAGTTAAATTACTCCTTGCTGTGAGCTCCATAAAGACATGGAAGGTTTAGGTGTGTTCACTGCTGATAAAAAGTGCTCAAAAAACACATTTAAGCAAATGAAGTCAGCCGGCTACAAAAGGAGTGAGACGACTGAATTCTAAGGCAAACTTTTTAACGTTGTATTTTTCTCATATTTCACAATACTCATCATATGTAATACCTTTATTTTATTTAAAACATATTTCTGGGGCACCTGGGTGGCTCAGTGGGTTAAAGCCTCTGCCTTCAGCTCAGGTCATGATCTCAGGGTCCTGGGATCGAGGCCCGAATTGGGCTCTCTGCTCAGCAGGGAGCCTGTTTCCCCCCCTCTCTCTGCCTACCTGTGATTTCTCTGTCAAATAAATAAATAAAATCCTTAAAAATATATATATTTCTGTATAATAGAACATTATATTAAGATATATTTTTGTTAAAATGTTGATCTTTTGATATTTTACTTTGTGCATGCAAATTTTACCTTAAAACTAAGGTATGATCTCCGGGTCCTGGGATCGAGGCCCACATCAGGCCCTCTGCTTTTGTGTTGCATTCCTGGCTTATGTTGAGGGGATTAATAAGAAGAAACAGGTAAGCAAATCATGCCATTATACTCACAGAAGTCGGGCTGAGTTTTGTGATCCCTCAGAGCCCCTCTCCGTTCTGTGGGAAAGATTTCTTTCAGCTCTCAGGATCCAGATAAGTCAATGTTCTCTTTAATGCCAGCAAAACAGGGAACCCAACATATAGTTTTTAAGATTATTTTTCTTATTCATCTATATTTTTCTTTTTCCATTACTTCACATTTTAATTTTTTTGTACATTACTTTTATTAACATGTATCTATTTTAAGATTTTTTTTAATTCATTTGACAGAGAGAAACACAGCTAGAGAGGTAACACAAGCAGAGGGACTGAGAGAGGGAGAAGCAGGCTTCCCACCGAGCAGGAAGCCCGATGTGGGGCTTGATCCCGGGTCTCCAGGATCATGACCTGAGCCGAAAGCAGTCGCTCAACCAACTGAGCCACCCAGACGCCCCAACATGTATCTATTTTAAAAACTCTCTTTTTCAGGCATTGATACTCTAGAAATAAAGAGCTCTAAAAATAATGGATAAAACTGAAAGAGGTAATGAAAAGTTCAGATGTTAATGACAGTAAAGAATGAAGGATGCAACTTTCAAAATTATGAATGGTGAGTAAAGACTTCATTCATTAATTAGCTCCAAAACAATGATTACTGATTTTTTTAGTACTATTTTGATGCAGGGAATTTAGAAATTTAGAACGTATTTATTGTACTATAAATGCCCAATGGACGCCTGGGTGGCTCAGTGGGTTAAAGCCTCTGCCTTCGGATCAGGTCATGATCTCAGGGTCCTGGGATTGAGGCCCACATGGGGCTCTCTGCTCAGCAGGGAGCCTGCTTCCTCCTTTCTCTCTGCTTGCCTCTCTGCCTACTTGTGATCTCTCTCAATAAATAAATAAAATCTTTAAAAAAAAATGCCCAACACCTTTGCAAGATAGGGTGATATTAAGTATATGTCATAACTCAAAATGATTTATGTGCAGTTAAGCCTTAACTAGAGTGTTCTTTAATACTTAGCATAGTAAATGAACAGAAGGTTAGAATTCTGAGGAACTGCAACCCCCTTTATTGAGATTTTCTTATTTGCTTACTAATATCAAATGACTCAGATGCCTAAAGACACTTTTTTATTTTAATGAAGTTTGTGTTTAGCTCAAATACCCTATTGCCCCATTGTTAAAAGGTACACCTTTGTGCAAAACAAGGAACAGGTTATAATCAAAGTAAAATGCCATATAAGTTACATGACTGAACACATTTCTTTGTACGATGAGCCCTAATTCACTAGGCAGAAAAGGATTAAAATAAATGTTTCTCAAAACATAGGTTTTTGGAGACTAAGACAAAGCAATGGCAGTAAAATACTGACTTGAAATTTGTGAAGGAAGTTAGCATACTTGTAATCAATTAAGGAGAAAGAATATTCAAAGTTTTAAACTGGTATAGTATTTATATGCCATCACAGGACCTACTTCAAACCATGTGGAGGCATCTTCTTAACTTAAATATTTTTCACAACATATTGGAATCATGTTCTTGTAAAGCATATGTTATCACAACTCAGGTGATAAGCCTTCAGTTAACAACAAAAAATTAACCAGCTAAGACGACAAAATATGAAAAACCATACCATGTTTCTCCTTCAACTTGGAATGCAATTTCATTTTGTACAAGGAAGAAAACACCGTGGCAGAAGAGAAACTGCCTGAAATCAATGCATGATGACTTCATGTGACAGCGGAATGGGGGTGGCAAGAGTAGGTGTGAGAAGCTTACTGCTTTTAGTTAAAAACTAAACTGTGACTGAATAAGAAGTGAGAAAAGAAGTTCGAAAGACTGAATTTTAGATCAAAATCCCCCTTACGGTTTTCCATACATATTAATATACTTTAGGGGCATAAACCATGTTCCTGATGGAACAAAATTAGCATCACTGAAGAGTGAAGCCTGTAAGTAACAGCAGAATGCTAAGAAGGACGAAGAACATGCAATGGCCCTTTAAGAATGGCACAGATATTTTAACCTTAATGGTTATGTTATGAAGAAGTTACATGTAGTTAAAATTTTTATGGTATTGCTCTGGTATTACAAGCCCAGAGAAACACTTTCAGAACATATCCTTCCATGAAATGATGGAATTTCTAGGGTGTTTATAGCCTTTTGGGGGCCAAGATTAAGCATAAGGCATTCTGCCTTGAAATTAACTCTTTAAAGAATCTAATAAAAAATCTGTTTAGTCATAAGAAATGACTTTTTAAGCCCATAGAGAAATACTTTTATCAATATGGAGCTATGTTTCATTTGAAACAGCATTTAATTGAAGGAAATAAAGATATATATATGTATATATACACACATATATATATATTCATTCATTCTCTGGCTCCATTTAACTATAAACATTAAAAAGATAAATACACACTCTTCTAGAGATGAGTCTCAGATGATGAAATGTAAAACTCTCTTACAGGGAGAAGAATCGTTGAAATTAAAATTCTTTTAATGCTTGAATATAAAAGATGGTACTAAAACAAAAGGCAAAAAAAGAGAACTTTCCAATTCTGCTAAAACACACACTGAAAGTGAACTGTTTAAACTTTTCTTTTTCTTTTTTTTTTTTTTTAAAGATGTTATTATTTATTTGACAGAGAGAAGCAAAGCTAGAGAGGGAACACAAGCAGGGGGAGTGAGAGAGGGAGAAGCAGGCTTCCTGCTGAGCAGGGAGCCCAATGCGGCTTGATCCCGGATCTCCAGGATCATGACCTGAGCCGAAGGCAGTCGCTTAACCAACTGAGCCACCCAGGCGCCCCAAACTTTTTTTTTCTTAGTCTGTGGATTTTCTAGTTACTGAAAACATACCTACGACAAAGAAAGTATAACTGTATTCTGTGTTATATGATTCTAACAGCCAAGTTTGAAAAAATAATTCTTCTGCAAATTACAGTTTTTAAAATACACAGTTCATTCTCGCTAGAAAATTAGTTCATTTTCTAGAGAATGCTTTAATAAAAATTTCAACATGTGGGTTATCTGGCTCAAAATTTCAGGACTCTTATATATGGAGCCAGGCAGTTACAATTAACATGCATGGAGAGCCTGGTGTCTGAAATAGGACATGAAGGGGACTGAAGACTGTTGGCCTTGGCTAAAGGCAACAAAAAACAAAAACAGAAAACTTTAAAACACTCTATGAGCCAAACAATATTTAAGAGCCATATGCAGCCTCCCAAGCTGCCAGATTGTAGCTCAGATAACTAGCGAAACAGTGGCCAAGACAGAGCTCTACCAAAAAAGTCAGTAGATGCCAATGAATTCTCACACTCACAGAGTGAATAAAATAGATTTTTCACGAACATGCTTCAGTTAGTAATCTTTACTTATACAATTTGAGGTATAAATGAGTATAAAAGCAACCCATCAAGTGTGTTGATTATTAACATCTGCCCTATGTCCTTAGAATCTAGATGTTTTTACCTCCAGCTAGCAAAAGGAGAATCCTAATTCAGCCCATCTGAGGGTCATCAGCAACCAAAGGCCTCTTAACTGAGAAGAGGTCAAGTGATTCCTGGGTCCTAAGTACGATCTGGGCACACATCCTGTGACCTCCTACAATATCAGGAATGGCCTGTCATAAGCACGTTAATTGACTGACAACTTGATGAAAAGCAGTGCCTATCAAAATGCATTTGTAATCTATTTTGTATATTATTAAATACCGATGGAAAAAAATACAAGGGGAAGACAGAAAGAAACAAAGCAAGAGGCTCACAGGTAAGGCATATTGTCCCAGACCACGAGGACCTCACCCTGAAAGGAAGTGAAGCTATCCATTATTTCCAAAAAAAGGAAGCAACATTAGAAAGAGGTTCTAGCTACCTGTGAGACAAGTTTCTGGGTATTCATATAAGATGACTGCAGAATGAGATACTAACTTCCTTTCCTACTAAAAATTCCAGAGAAACTCAGAAAAAGATGCTATTGTTCTGCCAACTGATCTAGAAATCTATGCAGTCATTTTTCTAATAAAGAGTCTGATCTGTTTGGGATTCCTTAAATATGTGTATTGGATCAGCACTTGTTAAATAATATTTTCTGCATTATATCCTTAAGATAAGCTATTAATATGATGTTCAAAGACTGAACCAAATATTTGTAATGCATCATTTAAACATGTAGGTTCCATGTTTTATATTAAGTTCTACTAACACTGGATTCCCCATAATTCTACAATACTCAAACATATGGCTTTCTCATTCTTCACCAGAAAAACTTAAACTTGGATTCTTTACCTGAAAAGAACTGTTTGTTTTTAGTTTACTCCTTTTGATATAAACAAACCACTCATTACTAATTGCTACAAAATGAAGTAAAATATGGATGAATCCATGTTATATAACACAGTACACGATCCATTCAGGGACAATTAGGACATTGTCCTAATATTACTTAATATTAAGTAATTGTCCAGACATATTACTTAACACCTATTGACAATATACTTTATGCCAAATACTATATTAAGGGCTTTACATAGATTATTTCACCACTTCACTTAATCTTCTCCAAAAAGTATGTGGTAGGCACAGTTACAATCTCCCAATTTCAGCTGAATTAAACAAGGCTCAAAGAAGTAACTTACAAGACTCAAAGTTTAAATTTATCCTCCCTCTTTTTCAATTATGCTTAATTGTATATACCAAGAAATTATATTTTCATTGAGCAGTGAAGAATTCTAGAATATTCTTAGGTTTTATAAAAAACATAATTTATAATAAAGAGAAGCTACCTAGTCTATATAGTTTAATATATTTGTCCAATTCTCTTCCTGAAAGATCTGCAAGTCCGCTCATCATTTTTAAAATATAAGATCCCATCATGAATGTTTCATAGATTCAAACCCAAAAATCATGGAATTTTTAGGAAAATTCTAGGAATTTAGGATTTAGGAAATTTAGGAAAAGCCAAACAGAATCCTAAAACCCATGAAACGTATAGATTAAAAAAAAAAAAATCTTGAATTTCCTTTAAGATATTTATTTATTTATTTGACAGAGAGAAACACAACCAGAGAGGAAACACAAGCAGGGGGAGTGAGTGAGGGAGAAGCAGGCTTCCTGCCAAGCAGGGAGCCCGACGCGGGACTCCATCCCGGGTCTCCAGGATCATGACCTGAGCCGAAGGCAGTCGCTCAACCAACTGAGCCACCCAGGGGCCCCAGAAATTCAAGATTTTAAGAGAATTCCATCACAGATAGTTCTTTTAAAAGAAGTATGAAAACAAAGTTAAGGTTCAATTTCATAGCTGGTTGTATGACCCGTTGTAAAATTTCTGACCTTTACTGAGGACATCAATGTACAGAATAGATTACTTTTTTTCCATAATGTGAACAGTAGTATAGAATGGACATCATTTGAACTAACCTAAAATCCAAACTGGAAAAACCTAGTTTGGCCATGATCCAACTGACCTAACCAGGTATCTCATAAAACAGAGAACAACATCCTAATATTAAAATGATTAAATTATAACTTTATTGCCTATTTATCTTTATTGAATTGATTAAAAGATGCTGTTTAATATCCTCCTTGCTAATGAAATTTTCTACTCATTCCTTTAAATAAGACTTTGAGACTTTGTATTACCAAATGCCTCCTCTAAAATAAATACTATTTAAATACTCCTTTAAAGCTGAACTTCCAAAACAAAGTAAATCTTACACAATTGTTTAGCCAAAGAAAGTCAACAGCACGCATAACTTCAGAAAATAATATTTTCTATTGTTAAGGAAAAAGGTAGAAATGACTTTCTTCATATAGATTGTGAAGTCAGTGATATCCTAGTATGACACTGTTCATTCCAATGTATTTCGAAAAGTCAATGAAAATATTGTGATCATGAAGTTACATCTTGTAAGATCTGGAATCCGTTGGTCTGTCTGTTCTTTTATGTTAGTCTATGGTAAGATCTAAGATTCCACCTATATTAACTCAGAGTGTGCACATCTATGAGAATTCCCCTCCACATTAATCAGAACAAAGGCCTATACTGAAAATAAATATTAAATCAATTCTTCTGCCTGTAGGTTACTGAGCATATTTACTCTCTTAGAACATAAATAATATACAGCTAGGTGAAGACTGTACTTCCACAGCAGAATCAATGAAAACTTGAAAAGAAGGATTTACACAAAAGTTTTGTTAAAACTTTTTTATGTGATGTTAAGGCAATAAAGTACCCAAGAAAACATAAGAAATTTCCATCTTTATTTTTATATATGGTTAATTGTTTACTTACCCACACGGAGCCAGTGTCTCCAAAATAATATCTTCATATAAACAAAATCAACCTAATATATTTTCTGTACTATTTATTTTTTGCCTTCTAGTTAGTTTTATATTAAATAGAGAAAGAAAAATATGTTTGTTAGTTTATTCTAAAATACCTAGTTTTAACTATAACTATTTCACATACATTTTTACTCTCTATAGAGTAGTCATAGTTTATCAAAAGACGAATTACTGTTTTATTTTATTATCAAAAGAAATGAGATACAGAATAATTTTAAATTTGCAAAGTACATATTTCAAATAAATGGTTACTGATAATTTTTACTTTCTGTAATAGATAGAAGAAATATTCCCCCAAAGTGTAAATGCCACAAAGTACAAAAAATAAAACAAAAGTAACTAAAGTGGGACTGCACTTCCAAAAGAAGAATGATTATGACTATGTAATGTTGAGGTATCATGACTTTACAAAGAACATATTTTTATATTTCTTCTGCACCAGGAGACGTGAAAAATTTGAAAAGGAAGTTATAATTTATAAAAAGTTATAATTTATAAACACTTTGGAGAGCTGAAGTGTATCAAACCCTAAACACTTGAAAACCAAACTTATGAAAAGTGCAACACAATATTTAAATGTTAAATCCATTTTTTATTAAGATTATTTTTTAGGAAAACTTTCTTAAATAAAATTGTCTTTCATTTCAAAACAAATTTCTGAAGGAAAAAAAATACCTGAGTGTTTCATAAAACTATCACAATAAAAGGACAGTTTGTTTCTCAAATTATATAAGTAATGACACTGTTCAGCAAATGGAATAAGAGCAGAGAGAGACCAATTTTAAGTTAATTAATATTAAATAGTTACTTAACATCTTCATAACTACTTCTGTTTTCCCAGGTAACTAATTCCCTTTATTTTATAAATATATCTATCATAAATGATACACTGAGTTAATTTTTCCTATGTTTTAAGAAAAATAACATGTTAAATTTCTACATGAAAATCTTCCAAAAAACTTTAGATTTTAACTATTTGGAAACAAAGAGATGCGATTATATACCTAACCAAAACACAACAGCAACAACCAACCAAGTACCAAATGCTAAAAGCAACAACCCAAGAGAATACAATTAGTTCTCTTGTTAGAAACAGGAAATGGATAAGCAGATATATAAACACCAATAAAGCAGAAAGGAAACAACATCTGCCTGTTAATAACAACATACAGGCTGCTGCTTAAAGCTACGGGTCATGCTAATTAAAAAAATAAAAAGGAAAAAAGAAACCTCCAACAGGCCTCAGCTCTATGAAGAACGTTATCTCCCACCATCACCGTTGTGTCCATACCTGGCTGCTTCTATCATTTGTAAGCGAATAAAAAGATGCCAAGAGAATAAACAAAACCACTGCTCCAGGCTATAAATTGGCACGTACCTGTAATATGTGAACATTTTCATCACAGACTGTCTTACCTCATAAGACCAGACGCACTGAGTCCCACCAAAGCGTCGAACACATCTTCCTACTTCGACGTCCTCATGAGTTGTGTACATTTCTCTGAGGCATTCACCAATATGAGGCACCATTCTCCTGAGAACTTCTCGACTGAAGATCATGCCAGGTCCTCCCATACAAAAGTTCTCTCCAGGCTCCAGCCCCAATTTTCCAAGTTCTTCAATATTCCCCAGGCCAGTCTGACCCAGGTAGAGAGGCTTACTGCTGTTCAGTGATCGAAGAAACTCTTCCAACTTATCACCTACAAAGAGAAAGGCAACAATCACTCTTTTTTCTAATTTCATAATTATTTAGAACATACAGAGTAAGGGAAAGACCTTCTACCATTGTGTGCAAATTCCTCCTCAAAGTCATGATACAATTGAAAGGAACAAAAACCTCTTTGAATAGTCTATGATTTTAAAACTACTAATTTTCAGTTACTAATTAAATCATAATAAAATGCTATCAACCTTCTAGTCAAGATCACTGAAAAGACTTCAGAAGTCTAATAAGCATCAGACTTTTTTTGGTAAAAGATAATAAAAATAACGACCAATTTATTAGCATGTTTGAAGTAATGATGTTTCAGAAATAAATTATATTTACCATTGATTGGCGGACTGCTGATATTCAACAAATATTTTTTCCTATTAATTGATTTAGTAGTGTTTTGTCCTTAACTAAATTTCACATTACTAAACAGTCAGATACAACCCAAAAGTTGAGAAAGACAGGATATTAAAGACATCTTGGAACTCAACTTTGGAAAGCACCTTTTCAGAAAAAAAATAAATATTTGTTAAAAATAAGTAACTGGTTTCCTGAGAGTACGTTAAGTTGATCAAGAAAACTTATTTAAAAGTAAAATTCTGTAGCTAAAACAGTTTGAACACATTAGATATTCTACAAAGTGATACGCTGAGGCAGTCACCTTCTTTATATTCCTGGTCAGCATCTTTACTGTCATTCTTGATGAGCATGGCACCTGCAGGCATTTATCTTGAGCCCATGCCTCGCCACTGGGATCTCAACAAGTTTTGGCTATTACTGAGTTCTTAATACAAAATGCATTCCATTCTTTTTTTTTTTCTTTTTTAAGATTTTATTTATTTGACAGCGAGAAACACAGAGAGAGAGGGAACACAAGCAGCGGGAGTGAGAGAGGGAGAAGCAGGCTTCCCAGCCCAGCGAGCAGGGAGCCCGATGTGGGGCTGCATCCCGGGTCTCCGGGATCATGACCTGAGCCCAAGGCAGTCGCTTAACCAACTGAGCCACCCAGGCGTCCCCATTTCATTCTTAATAGGAATGGAAAGACTATGGCACTTCAATGTTCTGAAGGACAATCTTTCAAAGCATGAAGAAAAACGACAGAAATAGATGCTATTACTGTAGTTTAGAAATTCTCTGCAAAGTGTGGCAAACTTTCTGCCAGGAAACCTTTGTAATTTTAATGAGACACAGAAGATGAGGAAACTAAGTTAAGGGATCTATCACAGGTATTGATATCCATACATCTCAAATCTGTAGATAGTGTATTCAACAGATATGCAATCATTTACTTTTGTTTCGAATTATCAATGGAATGATTTTACTCTTTCCAACCTAACCCTAAGAAATCTCCTCATTACCCTACACTCACTCCCTGAGCCCAAATGCGACACATCTTGTTTTTACTTGAATCAGGTGGAAGACCACCTGGATCAGGAGAAAGCAATTAGGCTACACACGAGGAAAAGCTGCCCCCCATTGACCAATCCATGTCCATCTCAGCAACGGGCGGGACTAGAAAGATTTATTCCCGCTCCTGGGAACTTCTCTTTGAGTTTAGAAATCTCTGGCCAGAACCACCCACACTCAGGGTGAAGGGCTGCGCCTCTTTTAAAACTGACAAAGTTTTCTCCTGCTGTGGCTACGCGTGGTTTTGGGAAGGGCTTCCATCCTCTGCTTATCGTCGCAGCCACCAAAATAGATTGGAAAGGATCCACACGGGTGTTTACAGCTTGGGACTCCTGGGGTCTGGATAATTCATGGTCGCTGTCCCCTTCTGCACCACCAATTCCTAAAAATGCACTCATCCCCACACACAGGTGTGACAGGAGAGGGGTGGGGGTGTGTTAAGGGCGGACCTGGTGCTGCACTGTAGTGGTTGAAAGGAGCTGAGTGCTGGAGCGGGGTGGGGGTGCTCAAGGACGCCCAATGCATGGGGGGTCGTGCACAGGGAACGGTCCGAAACAGAGAAAATACTCCCTTGATCTCACCAGTTCCGAAACTGCGTTAGATTCAATTACAACAAAAGGGTCGTGGAATAAATCTAGAACACCCAGCTCCAGACTGGCTCTCTCCCGCTTCCTCGGTCTTCCCTTCCTTCACTGAGGACACACCCCTCTGGAGAGATGTGGGAAACTACTACCACCCGGGGGGCTTTCAGAGCAGGGCACAGTAGGAATAGCACTAGGTGTAGCCTCAAGTCCCTTTCCTCACCATTCCCACACAGTAAAGAGCAGGGGCAAGCTCTGAGAGGAAACGAGAACAGCAAGAGTGAGGAAGGCGAATACAGTGGGTCAGGTGTGAGGAGAGATCAGATCGCAGCAGAAGAGGAGGAACCGGCGAGGAATGGTGGGCGGATGCTAAGGGTGGGTACTGCGGTTTGGGGGCTGCAGGAACCCTGAGCACGTGCCAGCAGAGAAGGGCTGGGCAGGGATTAGGGCGGGTTGCAGAGGAAGGGGATGGGGAGGAGAAGGGGCGGGCAGGCGGGACCGCCGGCGCTGGGAGGTCACCTTTGATGTAGACATCGTCGTCCGCGCGCATGAACCACTCATACTTGTCCAGGTAGTGGTCGTGCATGTACTTGATCATCATGAAGGACTTTTTCTGGGGAGGGTAGGAGTCGTCCACCCCCGGTAGCGCGATGACAGGCAGGGGTGGCGGGGGCTGGCTCATATCCGCGTTGGGGGACTGCTGACTGGAAAAAAACTCCACGCGGCCGGGTATGAAGCGCGCCCAGGTCCGCTGCGCCGCTAGCGCGCGGCTGCCCAGGTACTTCTGCGCGGTCATCACTCCCACGTACAGGAAATCCCGGGGTCCGGAGCTCGGGGCGGCGGCGCCCCCGTCCCCGCTGCCGTTGTGGCTACTCCCGGGCCGGCCGCTTCTCCGCTGTCCAGCCGCGCCCCCGTCCTCCTGCTCCCGCTCCCCTTCCGCCGCGGGGGCGCCCGGCAACCCCGTTGCGCCTTCGGGCTCGCGTCCTCGCCGCCGCTCCTGCAGCGGGGGTGGCTGTCGCCAGGGGCTGCTCCGAAAACTGATTACCCCGGGTGCTGCCTCGGCCGGAGGCGGCCCCTGGAGCTCCTGGCGCGCGGGGGGCGGCGACTGCTCTAGCCGCGGCCGGGGCTGAGGCTGGGGGAGCGGCTGCTGCGCGCCGGGGCCAGCGGCCGAGCGGCCGTAGTAAGAACAGAGGCTGGAGCCGCGTCTCTTCCTCTCGCTCAGCTCGGCCACTCTAGGGGCGATGAGCCAGGACGCGGCAGTAAAGCCCAGCACCAGCCCCAGTGCCACGCTCATCCACGGGCGGCGGGAGCGCACCGCCATCGCGACTGCCCCTGGCGCGGACGCTAGCGGAGCGGCTGGGGCGCTGCGCGCGGGTCCTCCGGCTCACGCCGCCCCTCCTCCGCCTCAGCGCCCCCAGCTCGGGCCACTGCCCACCGCCGAGGCGCCGACGCCGGCTCAGGGTCGGAGCGCTCCGGGCGCCTGGCCGACTGCGGGTTGCAGCTGCCGGCCGCGCTCCCCGCTCTGCTCTGGGTCTCGATTCCCAGCGAGGGTCGGGAGTGAAACTTCTCCCGGCGGTGGCGGCGGCAGCGGCAGCAGCAGCGAGAGGAGCTGCAGGAGGAGGAGGTGGAGCGGCAGCGGCGGCAACGCGTCCGCTCCTAGGCTGCCACCCTGTCACTGGCGCGCCTGGTCCCTCCCTCCTCCCTCCTCCCCAGGCTCCCGCCCTCACTCTCCGCCTCCCGCTCCCCCCGCCGCCCCGCTCGGGACTGGCCCCGAGGAGGAGCCACAAGCAGCCCCGCTGCCAGCCGGGCAGAAGCGCAAGCCGCGCTGTTTCCCGGTCACCCGCCCTCCGGACGCCCCCCGTCCGCGCCTCGGTCCGGAGCCGGCCTCCTCTCCGGAAGGAAACGATCCCAGTCGGGCCGCCTCCGGCTTCCAGCGCCGACGCCCCCTCGTCCCTCCTCCCACGGCCCTAGCTCTCCGTCCCATTTCCCGTCCCGTCCCGCCCCTCTGCCGGCCTCGCAGCACCCGCGTCCCGGGGCTCCCCTGCCCTCCTCCCGGCGCGGCGCGTTGGCTCCACTGACCTCATCCGCGGAGCTCGGGTCCTTGAGCCCCCGGCGGACGCCCACAGCTCCCGCCCCGCTCGCCTCCCCCTGCCCTCAGCGGGTTACGTCCCGGCGTGACCCTTCCCCACTCTGCCCCGCCCAGGTCCGTGCGCGCTCCGCTCTTCGCGTTTGCGGTGCTTTTCGCGTTTCTCTCAGCGCTGCTGCTCCGTGTCTCCGCTCTCTGCTCGGTGTCCCGCTGACGGCTCGGGAATCCATTTGTTCCATTCCAGCGCCACATCCCCCAACCTTTCTAACTTCCCGGTCCCACCTGCATCCTTCACCACCCCTCTCCAGGCGAAGGCAGAAGCACCACTGTCACACTGTGTCTTCTAAGAAAATTTCCGAGAACACGGTGAGTGGGGCCTTAGTCCCCAAAGAACATAAAAATCCCATGTTCCCCACCTGTTGAGTTGGGAAGTTGGGGCTGCCTGCTCGTCCCTGCCTAGGCTCTTCTACTTGTCTGTCGTCTAGAAGAGAGAATCATGAACTATTTTCAGTCTTGGTCAAGATTGACTCAGTAGGACTGCCAAATGATGGAGAAATGTGAACAAATTATAGAGCCAATACCCGGAAGATCCAATTTAAGAAAATTCTTTTCCCCCCCCAAAGTGAACTTAATCAGAAAATAAAGTAGAAAATATAATATTTATTCTTGTCTATAAACTTTTATTTTCCAAGGCAGTGACGGGTAATGTTTTACGTGTCCAATTATGAGGAAAGATCTTCAGCGACAGAATCTCAAAGAAAGTTTAATTGTATTGGCCAAAATTACTGAAAGTTACATTAGGAAGAAATTACCCAAAGATATGTAATATTTTAATGAAGGGGACATTTAAAAAACTTGCTCTCTAGAAGTTGTGAGTCTAACTAATAGTTTGAGGTGCATTTGGCATTCCACACCCTTTCTGCTTCAAATTTCAGTCTTCTGTTTTGTGCATCAAATGCAAAGGGATGGTATTGAGTAGCATTAGGCGGAGAGCTCAATCCAGCCAGGAGCTGGCAGCATCCCTGGAACAGTAGGCCTGCCCAGGGCCCTTGGAGGAGTGGTTCTTTCCACACCAGCCACTGGCTGTGCATGAGCATGTCTGACTAAATGTTTCATCCAGTAGACAGTGAAGCTGCTTTTCCATGTCTCCGTCTTGCCCAGAAACACTTGGGGATACAGATTATTGGGCTCTTTCTCAAAGTCTAATTTTGGTTAGAATACAAAACTAATTGGACAATCCCCTTCTGATTTGAAAATATATCCTCCTAAGATTTTTTTTTAACTTTCTAGAATAGTGCTGTTCAGTAGAATTCTCCCTATAATGGATATTTTATTTGTGTCTTCATTAAGGAAGCCACTAGACACATATGACTGTTGAGCACTTGAAATGTGGCTAATATAACTGAAGGAATGAATTTTCAATTTCATTTCATTTTAATTAATTTTTATGTAAGTAGCCATGTGTCTGCCATGTAGAACAGCACACTTCCAGAGGAAATTCACAACATGGAGCACTATTTCCTAGGCTCAAGTGTGAAGAAAACCTATACATACTAGCATACTCTCCCCTGCAATATCCAACAGGGCTTCATTCTAATGGGTGCCATTCTTTTAGTAGATCTATAAAACCATTAGTTCTCATTGGCCCCAAACAACCCACTCATCAACTATTATAATATTTTGAGATAAAGTTAATTTTATTCATTTATTCAATAAATATGTACTAGAGATTAAGCATGAGGGTGGAAATCTCTGGCCATGGAAATGTCAACAAGATATTCACTGCCAACTGTCATGAAGTTTATAGTGCAGTGGGGAAGACAGACATTAAGTACCACATTACGCAATGAATTACAGTGGTGACAAATGATATGAAGGGAAAATACTTAGAAAGTATTTACAAGAGCATCTGATTATTCTGGGAGTCAGGGAAGGTACTTGGAAACATTGAAATAAAATGAAAAGTATTGAAATGATGTTCCATACTGGCTAAGTGACCTTGGGAAAATTATTTAAATTGTCCGACCTTTAGATTTTTAATCTGCAAATACATTTCTGTGAGTATTCATTAAGATATTATACATAAATGCTTAGCACAGTGTCTAGTTCATTATAGGTACTCAGGAAATATTAATTCTCATTTTCTGAACCTTCATGATGAAATCCTTCAGATAATACTCTACTTATTTTTAATGATATTTATGCTCTGATTTATTTAACACATACTTAGTATCTACCAAAAGCCAAACACTATTCTAGAGAAACAGCAATAAACAAACACAGTCCCTGACATCATAGGGGTTATTCTACTAAGGATAGATTACACACACACACACACACACACACACACACACACGTAATATGCTAGGTGATACAGGTTTTGAAAAAATTGAGATAATGGGTATACAAGAGTTGGGTAAGGCCATCTTAGATTGATTGATAAGAGAAGATCTTTCTGACAATTTTAGCACAGAACAGAAAAAAAGTAAGGAAACTAATAATAAAGATGTCTTAGGGATGTTCACCTGGGTGGCTCAGTGATTAAGCCTCTACCTTGGGCTTAGGTCATGATCCCAGGGTCCTGGGATCAAGCCCTGAGTGGGGCTCCCTGCTTAGGAGAGATCAGCTTGTCCTTCTCCCCTGCTCCTGCTCTCTTGCACTCTCTCTCTCTCTCAAATAAATAAATAAAATCTCAAAAAATATATCTGAGGGAAGATTTTCTAGGAGAATAGCCAACATAAAAGCTTGAGATATACACGGTTATATTGAGGAACATCAAAGAGGCCAATGTGGATTGTTTTTGTTTGTTTGTTTGTTTGTTTGTTTGAAGAATTTTATTTATTTGACAGATCACAAGTAGGCAGTGAGGCAGGCAGAGAGAGGGGAGGAAGCAGACTCCCTGCCCAGCAGAGAGCCTGATGTGGGCCTCGATCCCAGGACCCTGAGATCAAGACCTGAGCTGAAGGCAGAGGCTTTAACCCACTGAGCTGCCCAGGTACCCAGTTGCCCAAGGCCAATGTGGACTGGAAAAGGAAGGGAGCTGATAACTTCCTGGTCATTTAGGCTAGTGTTATTCAACAGAATTAGAATGTGAGCCAGAAATGTAAGACATGTAATTCAACTATTTTCTTGCAGGTACATTTTTTTTAAAGAGGTGAAATTAATTTGAATAACATTCAATTCAATATATCCAAAATATTATCACTGCAATTCTCTATAATATATAAATGCTAACAGAATTACTGAGAACATTTACATTCTTTTTATCGATACTAAATTTTCCAATCCATTGTGTATTTTACATATTAAAGTACATCTCAGTTCAAACTGGTTACATTTCAAATGTTCCACATATATAACTAGTGTCAACCACACTAGTTAGTACATATTTTCAGCCTTGCAGATGTTTATAAAGGCTTGGTCTTTTGTTCTTAGTGACAATGAAGGTGTTGAGTAGAGCAGTGATATGGTTTTTATTTATTTATGTTTTACAAGGACCGTTCTAGCTCTGGTCGAAGAAAAAGCCAGCAAGGGGTAAGGGTAGAATCAGGGAAAACATTTAAAGCATTATGGTGGTGACTTGCAGGACTTCTTCCCACACAGTGTCTACGTAGACCTCTTCCTCATTTGTATTAAGTGAAGTGTTGAGAAATTTTTTCCTGAGTTTAATTTCATATTTATTGAGATTTCTCTAGTAATTTATCTGGTATTTCTCAAGGTCAGCAAAGTAATTTTCTCATACTCACTTTAATTTTGAAGATACATGAGTTTTCAGGTAGATAATTTTCTGAGAAATCTCTACCAAGGACTAAAGAATAAAATAATATATTCTAAGAAAGAGTTTTTAAAAATTGTATCTGGACAAGAGGTTTGTTAAGTGACAAATTTGTATGGGAATTGTTTATTATGGAATAAAATTAGCCATACTGAATGTATACTAAAACAGAGCCAGATCTGAATACATTGTTGAAAGAAAGCATACAGAAATGTAGGTAATTCTAATATTGCTGGCCAAGTTTGTCTGATAGGGTTGCTGTTATTACCTAAACAAGAATGTT
The DNA here is from genome assembly GCA_004023965.1 of Spilogale gracilis. Classification (NCBI taxonomy): domain Eukaryota; kingdom Metazoa; phylum Chordata; class Mammalia; order Carnivora; family Mephitidae; genus Spilogale; species Spilogale gracilis. Next base: position 6,314 of record PITA01001467.1, on the reverse strand, counting down.
TCAGTAGGTATACTTGTGAACTCCTGATACAATCTCTGTGAAGCAACTCTGAAGAGCCTGGGGAAAACAATAGCAACAAAAGCTTCTTAAAATTATGGTATTTTCCAGGGGAAAAAAAATGCAAGACTGATTCCCTGTCCTCTCTCAATCCCTTAACAATTTCAACCACCCCGAAATCAGGATGGCCACAGTTACAAAAAACCATTTAGCAGATTTCTATGAAGGTACCGCATTGAGCGATTGAATTAATTGGAAAGAATTGGCGACTTCAAAATCACAGAAAAAGACACAGATGCTTTTAAAAAGGTAGACGTCATAGTTTGCTCAGGTATGAAAATTAAAGGTAAATATTTAAATATATGGTTCAGCATAGGTTTGGACTACACGGTGCCAGCAAGTGTAGGCTGGTGCTGACACTCTGGTTTAGTGTTTTACTCTAATATTTAGAATGTTGTCATTTTTTCTTGACAGAGCAAGGTCCAGTTGATTTCATTTGTGTGAAGCAACTGTGGCATCTAGTGGCTAATAATCATAATGTAATTCAGCTTGTTTCTAAGGGGTAGATTGTGTTAAATGGTGTTTTTGACATCCCCGTCCCCCCCCCCCATCAATAGCTGGAGGAATCTCAATAAATAGGGAATTAAACATAGACACATAAGAAGATGACCATTTAACTGTATGTTTCTTTCCTCAGAAATCAGACCATGAGGGAATGATTGAAGTTCATATACTGAATATGAAAAGGTAATTATTTAGAGCGCTTTATACAACTGTGTATGTTTCACAGCCTAATTCTAACTTCCATTCAGTTAATCAACATGAAAATGTTGTAGTTCTTTGCTGTTGTTGGTGGTGGTGGTGGTAGTGGTGGTTTTTTTTTTTTTTTAAATGCCAACTGGATATTTGATGTTACAAAGGAATTAGTTCCATTTTTAGAGAGGATAATGATATTGTGGTTACGTTTCCCCAAAAAGCCCCTAGTTTTTCAGAGTTACACAGTGAACTCTTTGGAGATAAGAGGGTGTGGTATCTGGAATTGAAATAATGTAGGATTGGGGGAGGTGCTAAGTGCATGGCATTGTGGGTGGAGTCTGAATGATTATTGATGAGTGGGTGGGGTGATTACTTTTGGGTCCATTAGGAATTCTCTGTAATAAGACTTTAAAGAAAATATTTTGTTTAAGAGCACCACATATCCAACTTTCCTATAGATTTGTCTGAGCGTAAGATAGTCCCTCTGCCCAAATCATCCAGGTATTTTGAGAAACTAAGACTATCCGTGTCACTTGGGAAAGATTCAAGAGGTGACCATATCAGAATAAAAGTTCTACTTCTCCCATTGCCACTGGGCTTCAACACAGTCTCTTAGACAAAAGCAAAACACCCAATAAGTTTTAACAAATAAAGAGGCACCATTTATGATGAGGACTTTTTTTCTTTTTAAGTAGTAGTAATCTATGATTAGGCTGTGAGCTATAAAACCTTCAGAGAGCTACTAATCACTAATCTGAATTTATTCTAAAAAGGTTTTTTATTTTAATTTTCTCCTGTCACTACTCTCCAAAATATTAATAAGCTCCAATTCAATATTTTTAATCTATCAAAAATGAAAATGCGCATGCCATGCCACCTTCCTTCCTAATTTTTATAAACCCCATAAATTACTTGGTGTCTTTTCCTCTCCTACAGATCACTGCTGTTGAAAAGAAATATAATATGATCCAGATATGTAATGTAAATTTTTCTAAGAGCCACATTCTAAAAAATGAAAACAAGTGCCAAGAATCTTAATAATATACTTTATTTTATCCAGCCTATCTAGTTCTGATATTAAGTTTTAAAGCTCATTTTTTGGTTAACAAAGAGACAAGTGAATTTCAGAACACTGATAAGGTTTCTTGGGCTGCTTTTGTAAGTATCAGTATACAAATTCTTTGCATATGGATACCTGAATACGATATATACTTAACGTGTGCAGGCACACAAATATAGTGGTCTTTTGTAGCCACTACCATTACAGAATGAGCATAAGAAGCAAGATTAGGGGGGGTTTTCTTTCATGCCTCAATTTCAGGATATTTTACTAAGATGGAAGACAGGTTGGATATTCTATCTCTAAACCCATTGTTATTGCATTTTCAGAGAGTGAGGCAGAGTTTTAATTCATTTTAAGGCTGCTGCACACAGTAGCAGATTTTTATTTAAATTCATAGTAAGCTAGTAATGACACAAGTTGTTGAACAGTCTTGAAAGGCATATTTTATGGATTTCAATAAAATATTAGCAATGCAAGAATAGAGCTTTTATTTTCCACCACTCTTCACAGTTGTTTTTGTTCTGGAAAATATACTTAAATTCATAAAGTACTTTTCTTGTTAATATATAGGCTTGTTATCTCTGTACAAGTGAATATTTAAATTTTTTCTAATGTTTAATTTCTCAAAATAGATACATTTGGGATCCTCATTGATTTTTAAGACTGTAAAGAGGTCCCAAGAACAAAACATTTGAGAACAGTGGTCTAAGGAAATATCTTCATTTATCATTTTCTTCTTCTGGAAATAGCACAGTGATTTTTTAGGAGGAATAATTAAGAGTCAGAATGCCTTCCACCTGATGGAACACTGACTCTAATGGTTTGGGATGACCTGAGTCTGGTTATTATTGAATTTGTGTTTTTGAAGCTTTGACATTCTTCTAAGTATACTGTTGCTTTCATGTGTTCAGATTAAGATTACTGCATTCTGGAATCTGGTACCTCAGTTTTTTTGTTTTTTGTTTTTTGTTTTTCGTGTTTGTTGTTGTTGTCATTGTTTTTGCATGTATTACTATTGGAAGGGAATGTCAAGAATGAATCTTCCAAGACAAACAGAATTTCAGTCATTAAGACATTTCCAATTCTCATTTGTATCAAGTAACAATTTAGTATCATTAACAAATTTGGGAGTATACTTTTCATTTGTACGAAAACAGACTGCAGGACAATACATCATTCCCAGGCTCCAACCATTTTGTGTTACTGTGCCAAAAAGAAAATATCTCTCTAAGTTAATTCTAGAGGTGCAGAGTCCTAAAATTAAGTGAGGAAAGAGGAGGATAACATGGCCATACCAGTAAAGTTGAAGGTGCAGTTATTTGTCTTTTGAAGCCAACTGTAGCTCTAGGAATAGACAAAATACAAAATCTAAATAAAATTGCATGAACTAATTGAAAAGTGCAAACTGGCTTTCCTAAATGAAATAAATGGTTATTATTTGGAAATTGCTGTAAGAATAGTGTTCTAGATGCAAAATGTGAGTGGGGAGGCAGGGAGAGGAGGCTTAGGACATGGTGGTACTTTCTCTCATGGGGTCCCTCTGGCCTTAGCTCTGACTCTTGATTCAGCAGGAAAAGGACTAGAAGAAGAGTCTTAAGAGACGATTAAGAGAAAATGTTAGCCTCATAGCTAAGTGATTTCCCAGCAGTGCTTTCTGCTTTCATCTCCCAACTGGGCACAAAGAGATTCAAAAGGAAACATGGCTAAGACACACCCAAGAAATAAGTAAGGGGTGGAACACTGCATTTTTAAGACCTTCTCTACAGTTACCACACCCTTCATCCAACACCACACTTTTTTCTTCCAATCTGCACTTCCCACGTCTACCTTTACAGAAAACGGACAGAAATAGTCACAGTACCATCTGAACCGGATTAAAATTAAATTTAGGTTATAGCATTAGCAGCATAGAATAGGAACTCCAGGACACGATAAAGACATCAGAGTCAGATCAAACATTCTTATAGGCATATAGAACCTAACTGGCCATGACATTTTACAAGCAATTAAAATTTTACCACCTAGGGGCGCCTGGGTGGCTCAGTTGGTTAAGTGACTGCCTTCAGCTCAGGTCATGATCCTGGAGACCCGGGTTTGAGTCCCACATTGGGCTCCCTGCTCAGCGGGAAGCCTGCTTCTCCCTCTCTCACTCCCCCTGCTTGTGTTCCCTCTCTGGCTATGTTTCTCTCTGTCAAATAAATAAAAAATCTTTAAAAAAAAATTTTTACCACCTAGGTCAATGTTTCTCAAAGTAGGATGCTTAGAACTCCTATATAAGTACATCTGATGTTTTACTGTGCATAACTATTAGTAGTAAATCTGGAGTTCTTCTGAATCAGAATCACTGAGGGGTCAGGAATCCATATTTATAACAAGACACATGAGCATTTCTTAAACATACTGAAGTTTATAACTTACTGTTGTATTAGTAGGTTCTAATAGAGAAATGGGATAATTCAAAGTCTTAAGGACATAAATCAAACACAGTAACATAAAGAACACATTGTCATATCTTTTTACTGACATTTACCATCCTCAAAAAAGCATGAATACCTGATTCTTGCTGTCAGGCTTATCCCACGGGAAAAGCAAGGACGCTGGGTGTATTTATACACTAACTTGTGGCAGTCATTAATTAAGGGCTACTCCCAGGGGACACATTCCCCAGCACAGCTAACATGTCCCTTGGACAGTTTGAAAAAACTCTTCAGAAAAGAGTTAAAGACGGACCATTGGGAAGGATGGGAGTGGTAAAGGCAAGGAGATGTGGACAGGACTCTGGCATCCTCTACTCTAAGCCACAAATTAAAGTGATATTCACTCCCAATTATAGATTTTGGACTTTCCATATTACAATAGACTACAAACCATGTAAGTAACAATACACCAAGTAATATTTTCAAAAAGTATGTTTTGCTGGCACCTGGGTGGCTCAGTGGATTAAGCCTCTGCCTTCGGCTCAGGTCATGATCTCAGGGTCCTGGGATAGAGCCCTATGTCAGGTTCTCTGCTCAGCAGGGAGCCTGCTTCCAGCCTCTTTCTCTGTCTGACTCTCTGCTTCTTTGTGATCTCTCTCTCTGTCAAATAAATAAATAAAATCTAAAAAAAAAAAAAAAAAGATCTGAAGGGGATGTCTGAGTGGCTCAGTTGGCCTGCACTGGGCTCTCTGCTCAGCAGGGAGCCTGCTTTTTCCTCTCTCCCTGCCTCCTCTCTGCCTACTTGTGGTCTCTCTGTCAAATAAATAAATAAATAAATCTTTTTTTAAAAAGGCATGTTTTGCAAATTTAGGTTTCTTTTCACTGAGGAATGTGTGTTATATAAACAGTCTTCTTATGAGGCTACTGGAGTTGCTGATGTTTTCCTATTACTATCCCCTGGTGAATTACTAGAATTCTTGGTGGAAGACCACTATGGCCATTTTGCTGTGTCTTGGTTCTTGAGAATTCCCCTTGGCTATCCTTTAAAAATATTTTGCAAGGAAAAATTTCAAACATATACAAAGTGCATGGATTAGACCCTCCTGAACCCATCATCTAGCTTCAACACTTAGCTGAATTGTTTTACCTGTGTCCTTTACCACTTAGCTCTTGCTGGAATTTTTAAAAGCAAACTACAGATACCATTTATCCATAAATATAATTATATATATCTCTAAAAAGTGTGAACTTAAAACAAATGCCATCACTTTATGTAAATTCAACTATCATCCCTTAATATCATCAAATATCTATAATAGTTCAAATTGTCAACAGTCCCACCAATTGCATTTTTATACTTCTAATTTTTATATTTATTTATTTTTATTTATTTTTAAAGATTTTATTTATTTATTTCCCAGAGAGAGAGAGATCACAAGTAGGCAGAGAGGCAGGCAGAGAGAGAGGAGGAAGCAGGCTCCCTGCTGAGCAGAGAGTTCAATGCGGCCTCGATCCCAGGACCCTGAGATCATGACCTGAGCCAAAGGCAGAGGCTTAATCCACTGAGCCACCCAGGCACTCTACACTTCTAATTTTTAATTATCAGTATTGTTTTATATGTCTTTCAAGTCGTGTTTGTTTTTGTTTGTTTTAGATAGAGAGCACTGGAGGGACAGAGAGAGAAGGAGGGAGAATCCTTAGCAGACTCCATACCCAGCATAGGGCCCAGCTCGTAGCTTGATCTCAGGACCCTGAGATCTTGATGTAACGGAAATCAAAAGTTGGGCATTTGAACTGATTCTGCCACCCAGATGCCTCTCAAGCTTCTTTGGTGAGTTCTGCCTTTATCTCTTATTTTTCTTGTATTATGTTTGCTTTAAAAAAAAGTGGATCATTTGCCCTGTGGGGTTTCCTACCAATTAGATTCTGTAGATTCCATTCCTATAGTGTCATTTAACATGCTTCTCTGTTTTCTATTCATCTTGTGAATTGGTAAATTGATATTAGGACCTAGAGAATTTCCAGATACAAGTTCAATTTTTTTTTGTAACAAAACTTCTCAATAGATGATACTGTGTTCT
>PITA01001466.1:28425-193967 GCA_004023965.1 Spilogale gracilis | reverse complement strand
GTTTGGGCGGGGTCAAGAGTTATATGCAGATTTAGGACTGCGCAGGGGTCAGCACCTGTTGTTCAAGGGTCAGTTGTACTTCACTGTGCAAGCAAGTGAGCCAAGAAAGTTAGAGAGCTATTTAATAATGACCAAGTCTGGATTCCACCTAGAAAATATAAGACGTGTGAATGTATGCGCCACTAAGAGGTTCCAGTGCCCTTGGTTAAAGTAAAACAGCTTAGTGCAAACAAATGAATTTTATAACAAAAGTATTAGCAGGATTCTAGCTAGTTAATTTTAATTGTTTTCCTGGGCTCTTACAGAATTAAGTTTCAGTTTTCAAGCGTTCGCGTCCCAGAAGCTTAGTGAAAGGAAGCACTGCCAATGTAGCTATGTTAAAAGACGTCTGCTACTTTCTTTCGTTGCAAAAAACTGGATCTATTTACATGCTTATCAAAATATGAAAACAATTTTATTTTTTGCCATTAATATCTTTTCTTGTTTTCTAGATGATCTGAAAATAATCTGAGAATTCCCAAGTGATAACCGCTCAATTCCTGTAATGTTAGACTTGGTTTCCTTCCACTATTTCTTAGCAAATTCAACCATACATGTTAATTTTATTTAATCAATCCTCAGTAGTAGATTCTAAGATTTAGCACGAGGAAGAAAAAAAAGACTCTTAACCAAGATGATAATTATATATTTAATACATCTTGCTTTTAACAGCAATTTTCAAAGTAAACACATCATAGACCTTATAATTTATTAAAGATTTATAGTGCTTACAAAGTTGATTTTAAAAATATACCTTACTTGTTCTAAATGAATAAACATTATCTGGAAGATAGAATAATAAATTATAGTAGTATGTTTACCACCACTATAGTTAAGATTGTGTACATATATTCAATAGGAAATCCTTTTAGGATCTTCACACTTTCAGCCTTAAAACGTAAAAGCAGATTAAAGTTTGGCATACGAGATCTCAGTCTGACCGCAATGGTTTTAAAACCAAAAATTAAAAAATATCTAGTTGACATAGTACAGAGTATGGGCACATGCACATACATTTCTACATGTACATTCTGTCACTCAACCCAACACACACTGTGTCACACAGGGAAACACACACACACAAACCCAAAGTAAGCAAAAAGTTCCAACCTTGTGTATCAGACAGTTGTCATCAATTTCAAAAGTAAAAATTGAGAAAAAAAAATTAACTAAAAATATGTTTAAACCATACTTAAATGGTTCCTGTTGTCTGAAAGATACGCAGAAGGCTGCTATCAAGATCTTTAACGTGCACAGTACAGGCCATCTCGGGACATTCTGGAGCAGGCTTGGACTGTTCAGTAACAGACATATGAATATGTAAAAAGTGATGGGCTCATCCATTCCCCAGATGGCATGCCACCGACAGTCACGTGACCCAGCTGGGCTAATGTGGTTTGCTTCAAAGAATCCAACAGATTACCCCAAGAGAATCAGAAATTTCATTTTGATCTGTTTGGGGTTTCTTGGGTGTTCCATGTGCAAAAGCAATGAGACACCGTACTGCAAATGACAGTATCATTTCACACTTTGTGGCACTGCAAAAAGTCATTTTGGTATTTCTATAACATATTTATTCTAGCTAAATTTCCCAATGGTGTCTTCTTTTAATTATGTATAGTCTTACAGACTTAGACTTAAAACAATTTAATGATGATAACCCTCTCCTGCTCATCACTTTTACCTCCAGCAGAATTCCTTTTTGGACTCTCCCCAGTAATGCAGGTTTGAAAATGTTCTATGTGAAGTTCATTTTCATTATCAATTAAAACAACCCAAACTCTCTGGGACAACATTAAAACAGAAACTAACCCACCCATCAGGGCACCCATAACTCATATTGCTGTGATTAGAAAAATGAAAAGGCACAACAGTAAGAAAAAGAGAATATACCAGCTTTCCATTTTTCTTTTTCTTTCTCCTTTTTGGCTTTCCTCTTATTTTATTTCACTAAGTTTATAAACTGTTCAAGCATTCTTATACTCTGCATGACAATAACAGAAGATTTTGGCACATCAACATTGTGATACAATATAAGGTATGCTTAAAAAATTAAAAAATGTCATCTATTAATGAACATGTTGTTTAATGTAGTGCATATATATTTTATAGTTATTTAAGTCAAATACATCAAGGTTTGTAATTGATTTACAGATGAAGCAATCACAGATTGCAGTAATATATGCGTATGTGCACATATATGTGTGGAAGTGTGTGTGTGCATGTGTGTATATACGTATCTATCTATATACACACACGCGCGTGCGCATACACACATATATGTGCACCAATCAAGGGGAAAACTGCATCCTGGCAATTTTACAGTCCGAAGCTTTGTTGATATAGCTATCATTTACGTGCCCTTTCCATCTTGTTTTTCTGTACAAAAGATTTATTTTTGCCTTCTTCACTCCTGATGAGATTTTTCTGCGATAACTTTACATTCGTACTGTAAAAATTAAAAGGTTAAAAGGTTAACAGATTAAGGTTTATTTTGAGTAGCAATTTCCATACAGGCTAGAAAGTAATATGCCCACTTTATTTGTCAAAGAATCTGAGAGTTACGCAAGGATTAGAAGCAAATGACAAATGTGATGGGAAAAGAAAGTTCATAGTCGAGAAGTGAAAGAGACACAGCAAACGCAGGCAAAAGACAAGGCTTTTCTGCACACAAGCAAATGGTAACAGTATGATTCCGATCAATCCTACAACACGAAGGGAGGCAAAATGGCTTTCTCTGAGTGTTCCGCAAGGCAAATCAGCAAAGGAAAGGTCATGAACTTAAAGACAGGACTGATACGGAGAATTCAGGTAATATTTTCTCAAATCACTTCACAGTATCAAGGGAAAAGGGTATTACATTAGCAAAATCTTCTGGTCAAAAGAGTATTTTAGAAGTACAGCTACAAGGGCGCCTGGGTGGCTCAGTTGGTTGAGCAACTGCCTTTGGCTCAGTTCATGATCCCAGAGACGCGGGATCGAGCCCCACATCGGGCTCCCTGCTCGGTAGGAAGCTTGCTTCTCCCTCTCTCACTCCCCCTGTTTGTGTTCCCTCTCTCGCTGTGTTTCTCTCCGTCTAATAAATAAATAAAACCTTAAAAAAAAAAAATAAGTACAGCTACAGATGTGCACCCACAATTCAAGATAAAGGAAACTCATGGGTTGAAGATAATTGGGTGGCCAGACTATCACAAAAAGAGCCACCTAAGTCCCTCAATTCTCCTGGCTGGCTACAGTGATACAGTGATAGCACTATTTAAGAAACTGCTGTGGCCTCTGAAGCTGCTCCCTGACCCCTGCCATCTATGACAGGCATGATCAACAGCATCCTTTTTCTTAACTAAAATGTTCAAACATCTTGACTTGCCAGAGATGGTTCTGATTTAATACCTACTGAAGCAGCACAGTTATTAGTAATGCCGCTTTTCACTTTTAAAACTGCCTCTCTTTGATAGAGTAGAAACCTACTGACTAGTTTAAAAAAAGTAGAGGGTAAAGCCTATCACCTTACCGATAACACGTTTCAGTTTTTCTATCCAGTGGTTCCTTCGACTCTTAGCATGCTTGGCTTGGAGAAAAGCTGTCTTACATCTCAATAACAGATGAAATATTAAGCATCAGCTTACCATTGCCAGTTGTCGACCAATGTTTCCCATTGTTATGCCTCCAGCAAAAAATATACACGGTAACCAAGAACGAACATAGAGAAAATCTGGAGATGTATATCTAGAATAACAGAAATGTTTTTAACAACCCACCGAGGAAGTACAATGATATGTATTACGAAAATTACAATGGAAATAAGTTACTCTGTACATTAAAGTGGCTAACCCAATTTTAAAATCTCAATTCTGAAATCAGTTGTCATTTATTTCTTTTAGCAAACGAGCACCAAAAAGAATACTTACTGATAAACACCATTATAGACTAGCAGTTGTGTGACTAAGGTTGCCAAGAAAGCAATTCCTACTCCAAGGCCAAAACCACTTCTAGATCTATCAAAGGTCCACCATAGTCCAATGGAGAGCGCAGCCAGTGTGAGAGACAACTGTATGTTGTTATCAAAATCCACTTTCTGAGGTCAGTGTTAAAGAGTCATCTTAAAACTTGTAACCAAACAGTATCACCTGTTCATTTTTCTAAAATAAGAGATGTTACTGTTGAGATGGGAATTGATTGCTTATTCTAGAGTGAGTTCAGTCCTTTCATACAATGCAGGACACCGGGTGAGATCAAAACTGTCTCTGATACTTACCTAAGATACACAGAGAGCATGACATTTCATTAACAGATCCCACCTACTTGTCGTTGTCCCCATTGCCCCCCCCAAAAGCTCTCTGTGTACATTCAAAATTAAAAGATCAGACCCATTATATAAGAAATGCTTTCTTTGCTAAAAAGGTAACTGGAAGTCTCGGAACACAAGTATTACTAAAAGAACACACTTCTGCTAAAAAAGAAACCAGTATTACTTCTCAAACAGGTTCAGAATTACTTGCGAATCATACAAGAACTTGAAAATAGAAGAGCTGACAGCTATTTAACAGGGTACCACATTCTTTATATGATTTACTGACAGACACATTTTATAATAATGCAGTTCAGAAACAAGAGGACCAAGGACACAGTATCCCTTTCTATTATGTCAACTGTTCTAGTTTTAATTTGTTGAGGATAAAGCCTTGAAGTGAACATTACCTTGCAACCTGCCAAGCTATTTTGGTGCCTGAGACTTTCTGCTATAGGTCAGTTTGCTCAAATGATATTTTATTTCCGTCACTTACTTAAGCATCTATTCACAAATGCGCGGCCCTTTTCTACTCCAAAATCTCTGGGCAAAACGAAGCTTTACAAATTCAATTTTCTCATTTCTTTGCTAGAGGATTACACTAAAGGAATTAATTTCAAGTATCATTAAAAGGGCATTATCTATGTCCCCAAGGCCACATCTTGGCTCTCTATCTGGCTCCCAGGGGAAACTAGATAGCTCGCCAAACTAACTGCCCATGCTGCAACTACAGAGAAGAGAGGAGTTCAAAAAATGCATATAAAACTATTTTCCACTTCCTTTAACATCCCCTCCTTTACCACCCACCCCTGCCCCTGCCATACCAGCTGTTCTCTCCAATACCAGCTTCACTTACTTCTCAGCAACTGATGGCTGTTTTTGGCCACTCCCTCAAGGTCAGTTCTTGATTAGGCTTGATTTACCAAAACAAAAACCAAAAAACAAACCCTATTGTTTTCTACAGCTTTCTGCAAAAGCTTTTCTTATTCTCTAGCAGGCAGTATACCTAACATTCCAAAGGAAAGGTTATCCGTTCTGATTTTTCTATGCAATAAACATTCTTATAAAGAGCAGAATTTGATATTCACTGAGTTCTACCTTTGACAGCTAAATTAACTTTATTAAGGGTCAAAGGAAAATAAGGTTTCTAAGGTGAAAGGTAAAATACCTCTACCTGAAAAACAGTACCATGGGACTTTCTCTAATCTAAGGCACCTAATATTATTCAGTCTATGTTATAAATTTTGCAGACAGCAGACAATTTTGGATTTTGCTTCAAGGATGGACAGAACAGTGAAAACTCACTATATTCAAGTACTTCATTGACAGAGAAAGAAAATAATGATCAAAGCAAAAAACTTAAATATATTAAGGGTTTTTAAATTCCAGAAAAGGCTATCTAAATTTCTCTATTTAAAAACACCTGAAACACCTGGGATAGAACAGTCTAACCCACCAGTGGGGAGGGGAACTTACAAGTTTAGGAGGCTCCTGAATGAGAAAGAGCCATTTCCGACTCCAGCCAGGATCTCAGGGGTCTGGTCTCAGCTCTGTTCCAGCCTTGCAGGGCAGAGTGCCTTGGCAAAGTACCTAACCCCTCTAGCGTTCATTTGTCTTGTTATCTTTATAAAGAAACTGTGGAACTGGGTGATATCTAAGTTTTCCTCTAGATACAATATTCTATGAGTCTATCTTTTTAAGCACTCCAACCACTAGATTTGTTTGTTGTAAAACCCTAAATCTCAAAGACTCCGCCAAGCTAAACATGTTGGAAAATTCTTTAATGCAAAAGGAAACAGAAAACCAAACTAGTCACCGCCACTGAGCGGCTTCCAAATTCAGATTCCCAAGGGCTAGCACAACTGGGAACAGAAACGTGAATGTGTTTGCCGAATAGAAGACCTTGCCGCTTGCCTAGGTTCCTCTCCCAAGCTTCTCCATGACGGCTTCCTATTACAGGAGAACTTCCCAAAAAGGACACAGGAATCCACCCTCCCACTCCCCAACCCCCACCCCACCCTGGGTGCCCCACCCTCTCTCTAGCTAACAGCCCTGAGCCCAGGGCAAAGCCACAGGAGGGAACCCTGGGTAGGCTGGCCTGCACTGCATGCTCTTCCCAGCATCGAAGCTCCTGCCCCTTCCACTCTCTAAGCCACATCTTCTAGAAAAGGGAAGACTGAACTAACCATTCACAGGCTCTCGTCTACAAAAGGAAAGTCAGGGGTGGGGGAGAAGAGGAGAGGCAACTGGGAGGATGACAGGATGAATATCTTCTAAAGGCAAAAACTTTGTTCTGGGGTGGACATTTTTTTCTGTGGTATCGAGAAGACGGGGGTGGGGAGGGTGAGGGGGGGAAGAAGGTAAATAGAGGCTACTTCACCATTCCAGCTGGGATACTCTCAAAACACTCATTAATAACGAGATAAAATGTCAGAATCCATAAAGGATCAAACTTTAAAAATATAGACCTTAGGGGCAAATGTTCTTTTCGGCCAATGTCTAAACTGAATATTTCCACTTAGGCCACCTTTAAGAACATTAATGCAGTTTGCTGGCATTGATTAAAACCAATAGATGAGTCTTTCCTGGAAAAAAATTAAAGACAAACCGAAAAACAGCCAGCACCTGAAGCTACCACATGTCCTCACTGGCAAGTCTTAATGAAAAGAGAGAGGGAAGAAATCCTTTGAAAATGTATCTGTTTCAATCTTAGAGTTGTCAAAACTATACAGAATTACATAACCTAACTTAAGAACAACACACAGAACGTTTAAACCTGTGAAGTCTCTCAGTGGTCCTGAAATACGGGGATTTCAATGGAAGGCTCTACCCCACCCAGTAACTGTAGGGCAGCTACCCTGATGTTTCGACAATATGGCACATGTTCTTTTCAGGACAAAGAGGACATATCACAATTTGACAACAGTGAAGTTGCAAGGAACTGTTTAACCTTTGGGTTGTCAGAGCTGCTTTGTGATTATGCATTTTGTTACAGCGGAAAGGATACAGCACTGGCATGATTTATACCAACAAAGACGGCTACGCACCGCATCACACTGGACCACTCTCTTTTAAATTTATGTGGTTCTCCTAGATGCCTGTCAATGCAGGGGTATAATAACCCAATCACAGCTGTGGAAAAAAGGAGAAAAAAAATTAAGTCATCTCCAATACTATACTGGAAAAATTTAAGCTAAAAGAGTCACTACAATCCCCACAAGCATTTGAAAGACTATTTCAAAAGCTCTCTAAGTTGCTTAACATCAATCACCAATATTTTTAAACTTACCTCCCCAGAGGAAAAAGAAAAAAAAAAAAAAAGATAACACCACTGCAGAAATCACTGTAAATGATTACAAGAGTATTCCAAATTATAACTGGCAGAGCACTATTTCAGTATATGATTCACAATTTAGCAGTTTGGACTAGATGGTGCATGCTACTTTTCTACTACTCCTATCTGAGATTTGAAACATCAAACCAGCTGGCAGTTAAGCAATGTTCTCTCTGAACTACACAACCACGAAGCATGCTATAAAATGCCACAAACTGTCTGAAGAGAAGCTGGAAGCATAAATGCATACAATAAGGTCATCCCAAACACAATGTTCAGATGGCTACAGCTGTCCTGTTCTACGGATTACTCTAGTGCCTCCAGCCTGTCTCCTGCGCCCAAAGCTATGTCGTAACGTTCACCTCACCCCAGGCCTTCTAATGAGTCTCCAGGTCATATTTTCAAAACGGAAACTTGCAACAGAAATCTACATGTAAACCTCCTTCTGCACATTGGAAAACTTAGGAAACATAATCTATAAGAACTATACATATTTGGCTAAAATTTAAAGTCACTCTTAAAATGAGGAGCCATTTTAGCACATTTCTTAGTTTTGGAAAGAACCTCTTGAATGTTAACCATATAATTATGAATAACTATACAAAACGTCTATGATTGAGACTCCAAATATTCACACCCAATTTTTAATTAAAGTACTTGTCAAAATTCAACATTTTATTCATTTAATGGGAGGAGATTTTAAATGCTAAATTATTCACTTAAAAAAAAATCCCTTAATAAACCAAAACATTCTCAACAAGTTATAAGGAAAATGTACTTCTACAGATTAAATTTAACAGGAAATAGCTAGGCAGCCTTGACTTGCTAATCTTCCTAAAAACAGAATGGTCGGGTTGCCATTAAGTAATAAAGACATAACTGTCACATCAGTTGAAAAGCAATGTTTAAAATGTCGAGCACTACCTATGCTGTATCTTGAAAATATTGTACCAAAATCTGAGTGCCTAAGGATCAGGAACTTAGGCCTTGGACTGGCTAGCTATATCTTACAAAAGATATATATTACATTCAATCTTTAAGGAAAAAGAGAAATCAATTAATATCAAAAATCGCAGGCTAGCAGACCAATGGAGCAGCATTAAGAAGAGGCCACACAGGGACGCCTGGGTGGCTCAGTTGGTTAAGCGACTGCCTTCGGCTCAGGGCATGATCCTGGAGACCCGGGATCGAGTCCCACATCGGGCTCCCTGCTCGGCAGGAAGCCTGCTTCTCCCTCTCTCCCTCCCCCTGCTTGTGTTCCCTCTCTCGCTGTGTTTCTCTCTGTCAAATAAATAAAATCTTTAAAAAAAAAAAGAGGCCACACAGCCACCTCCCCATCTAGGGGCGAGCAGCTGCAGTGACGTATGCGAGGCTCTGATCCCCAAAACTGAAAGTACTCTTCTGAATTAGGTTTTTGCTGAGTAGAGAGGGTTCGCAGACCATCAAGAGATTAACAACAAATTTCAGCAACGTGGACCTCCAACAACTATTAGTAAATTTAAAACTTTCATATCATATTCCTATTTAAAAGGCTTGACTCTAAAATCCTGGGAGATTAACCGACAGCATTTCCAAATTCCTACAAAATTAAAATGGCAACAAGCATGCCTAACAGCTGAAATACATCTAAATGAACATTATCTTTTTTTTTCCTCAAGGGGTCATGAAACTAGCAGCTCATGTCATTCCTCACTCTCACTCTCCCTCTCTCTCTTCCCTTTGCCTGTTGCTGACTAGAATCAACTAAGATCAGGCATTCCAAGTCAATTTTCCTCAGCAGCTGATGCCATTGGTAAAGAATTATCACACAGAGAATACTGACGTGTGTGCAAAGATATAAATAAGGAAAATTGACTGGATTTGTATGCATGTGATGTCAGGCTCACAAGTGAGAGACAACTGAGGAGAGAAAGCAAAAACACAAAAAGGAATTTAAACTGCCATGCTGCCAACCTTGGGATTTGCCAATAAAAATCAAATCCATTGAGTATGCATGGTTCTCGGTTGCTCACTTGAGAAGGAGAATTTGAGGAAACTTGTCACTTCCCATTGAATGTCTTCTTCCTTCCCTTTAAATAAAGGCATGGCAGAGTCTGAGAGCAGTACCTACGGCACAGTGAGGCTCCACTGTTTGAGAGCTCAGCAGAAGTGTGTCTGGGCTTCTTATCTCTTTCTTCCGACTTATTTTTAACAAGAGATTGTTAAAATCATGCCCATGTAACATTGCTTAATCAGAGGGCTCTCTGATGTAAAACAACATTTCTTGGGATAGATTTAAGTTACTTCCCAGTGACCAGTTCACAGGGTACCAAGCCAAAACCAGAAGAAGTTTGTAAAACATCAATATCAAATCATCACTCTTTCAGGATACTGTGTTTAATTCCGTGATGCACTAAGAGGAACAGTTAAATCAAATGTTTTGCAAGGAGAGGCGGCTGAAAAAAAACCATTAAATGAGATAGACTTTCATGGAAAAGGACTACAGGATACACAATGTTTCATTCGATAGATACTTAAGCTCCCATAATGTGTCCAGTTCTTGCCATCTGCCAGGGATTTTAAAAAGAAAAAAAAAAAAGAGTAAGATGTGATCCCAGCCCCAAAGTGAGCAGAGAAACAATGCAACACACTCATATGTTAGCGGTGGCACTGACAGGGCCTAGCGGGGGCCCAGTCTTCTCTTAGCATGTGCTGAGGGGTTAGCAGGGTGCTGGAGTGTTGGGAGAGCGTCACAGAAAAGGTGGTCCCTGGGGGAGGAGCCGAGTACAGCAGGTCAGTGGTATGGAAAGAGCTTTCTAATCCAAGGGAAAAGTCTGGGGAAATGCATGGACAATGAAAAATACCCACCATCACCTAGAAACTGTAAGCCTTAAGCCAAACGGGAGCTTCAGGAAGACTGAGGAAGACAGAAGCTGGCAAGGGTCATAGCAGAGAGTCTAGCCTGCAGACATGGGGAGTCTAGCCTGCAGACACGGGGCAATCAAGAAAAATGCTGTTGCATTTGTAGCAAACAGAGGGGGCACTCACTCTTACAGCGCTGAGTGTACCATACATGATGGGCACAGGGGACTGGTGGGTGGCGAGAGTACAAAATTAGAAACAGAAAAAGAAAAAAACTGAAAATTCCCATCAGAGCGGTAGAGGGCCTGGACCAAGAGGAAACATGGAAACTTGGAAACCTGGGAGGTAAGAGGAAGAGGAAGAGTCTTGCAGGGCTCTCCAGGCTAAACTGGAAAGATTTGTTTTTTCTTTGTTATATATTAGTTTCAGAGGTATGGATATAATTTGGTTACTTGCAATTTTCAAGTCAATTTCCCTAGTTATTTTATCCACACAATGATAGTTATCTTTCCTCTATTCATTCCCCGAAAGAGTCCTTTGCAGCCCTCTGTAACGTTCAAGAGGTTTCTAACTCTGATTTTAATGCACTGCACACACTGAGAAGTTAATCGACTCGAAGCACCAGCCATTATTAAATTAAAAATAGAGAACTAAGAAAAGGAAAATGAGATCAAAGGAAATATTCCAGAGTTCTCTACTGGGTACCCTCTAAAAGCACCACTAACAAATTTTCCAGCTCTACATGCTACAGGGGAAGAGAGCAAACAGCCCAGGATCCTTCTGTTTGCATGTAGAAAGTGTGATTCTGGAGAAGCTCCAGAAGGGAGCTGCTCTGCCTATAGATATTAGTTGGATAGGAAAAGCAAAGGACAATTATCAGTTTTTCTGACTGAAGGTGGTGTGGTAAGAACCTAGAGACTTTTGAAAATACATATCAACACATGTACACAAAAACACATACATACCTCAAACACATGTAAACATGTACACAGTGTATTTCTTGTATCATTAACTTCTTATTTCCTTGATATTTTCCCCAAAATTGGGGGAAGGAGGTCCAAGAGTCCATTTTCTACCTTTGGCAACTTTCACAAACCTGGTATCTTCACTCTTATCTACTAACTGCCATGACTCACCCAAAAAAGCCAGTAGCAGAGTTAACTGGAATCTCGATTTCCAAATGCTTCTCTACTTCCATGTGCCCATGTACCTCGTGAATGCACGGCTTTCAGGAGAAACGCTTAAGCAAGAAATGTAAATATAAATCCCCTAAATGGAGAAGCATGAAGTTAGGTTTCTACGTGTGACAAACCTAGTGACTGGGAAAAGGAAGGAAAGCAAGGACCAAGTAACTGAAATGTGGCATTCACATTTGGAATTTTCCTTCCTAGATATGAGTTTGTGGCAAGAGTGCCCACGCCACTGGGCCAGAGGCAGCCCCTAGTCCTCTCCCTAATGGAGGTACGATGAAACCTCAGTAAAGTTCTCCTGCCCCAGCCACAAATGTCCAACACACAACAGTATATTCTATCTAAGCCTGGCACTTCGTCTGCAAGGGGAAGTGTGAGTCGCTTCCTCTTTTCCCTTCTCCAGCCTGTGACGCTGGCCCAGCTGCACCACTGACCGGCTCTGAGACCCTGGGCTCAATGACATCCTCTCATCTCAGGTTCCTCATTCACCCAAAGTAGGCACAAGGCCAAAACCTCACTCCCAAAGTTCTTCTACAGATCCCTGAGTTTAAGGGATGTACCTAGAACATTAGGAGGCAGTCAATAAGTAGCAGTTTCCCTCCCCTGACCTTCCTTTTGTCTATTCTGAAAAGACATGTTCTTCCAAATCCCAAAAAGCTTCACTTGGTAGCCAGACAGCGGCTATACCATACGAGAAAATAAACAAACTAGAAAAAGACAGTGGGAAAACTTAATTTTTCTCTTCTGAGTTTAGATGAAAGAAAATACATGAGGACTAGCACACACAACAGAGAACGGTAAAATGTAATTTATGCTTTCTCCTCTATTTGGACGAGTTTGCCTAGTCTCTCAGAAAATGTAATAACCCTAGCGAAACTACGAATCACTGCCTTTATAAACTTTTAATGTGAATATTATGATAGAGACATCGACACATAAACCACACTGAAACCTTACCACAACATGCCTTTCCATTCATGCAACTGTCCAGTAGATCCCACGAGGTCTTATTCTAGAACATCTCACACCTAACTCCTTCCCCTTCAACCTCCAGCTTGCGGCTGGAAATCAAGAAGGATCTACTTTATACTGCAAGATACTGGTGTATTTTAAGTATGAGACACCAAAAGGATATTCCAAAAAGTAATATTCTCCCTTGATCATATTTTTCTTCTACCACAAAATGATGGTTTCCTTCTATTACTTTCTTTTATAAAATGTTATTAATCTATTGGTCTCAGTCATTAGAAAAAGCTAGAGTATCCATTATGGAAGCTCCACTCCACGTTAAGTAGGCTTTCTGATATGTTCCATTTTATCTGTTACATACTGTCCACCAAAAAAGATCTAAAATAACTACTGAAATAGGATAATAATTTCAAGCAAAGGGAATCTACCATATTAATCTCTTTAAGTATCCATTATCCTTAAAGCACATCTGAAAATATGATACCAAGAAAAAAGCACGGACGTCTAAAAAAAATAACAACATGATGCTTTGACCTTGAATCTACTCCCTCTCTCAAGTTTTCATCTATTTCAAAAACAAGCCCGTAACACAAACAGATCTAACCCTTAAAACCAGTGACGATGATGATCAAAATAACTCAGAGTAAGACGTAATAAGAGGTGGGATGAAGAAAAGACAAAATTAAGAAGTTTAAAGCCTCATCCCAAAGGGAAGAAAGATTCTTTTAAGATTAAAATTTTAAAGTTCATAGGTCAGACAGTAATCAGACACAAGAGTACCCACCCTGTGATTCCATTTGTATCACATGGGGGAACCCGCAAAAATAACTCAGGGTCAGAAAGATCAGTGGAAGCCCGAGGCTGGGGTTGGGGAATGGACAGCAAGAGAGCCCAAGAGAATCTGGGGGTCATGGAAATGTTCTACAGCTGGACTGTGGTGGTTGGTTAAACCATGGTGTGCATTTGCCTCAACTCATCAAACTGTTCATTAAAGGCAAGTCCACTGTCCCATGTTTGAATTTAAGCCAAAAAGCAGGTAGTGCCCAGACAACATCCACATTCGTGTGCCCTTCTTTCTTTCTAAGCATTACCGAAGCACCCCACACATACCTGAGGCTGTGCCACAGCACGGCGGTACCCACCAAGCTGAAGAAAAGATGCTGGCGATCACGTCCGGTGGAAAGAGTGTCACATTTCTCTGAATCTGAAGTAAATTTAACACTAATGCAAGAAATACTCCAATAAAAAACAGTACCACTCCACGAATCATCAAGTTCACGCTCCTGCTAGTGACAGATGAAATGTAGGGGCCGCGCTTTTTGGGCCCAGGTGACTCTGCCTCTCCTTCCGCCATGGTTTCATAAGTTCAGTAAACCAGCAAGCGCGGGGTGGGGGAAAAGGCTTCCCAGCTGAAAAGCCAGCTGTCTGGGAATCAACGCAGACTGCAGTTTCAACAATTACAGCATCTTATCCTAAAAGAGGACCTATCAGAAATCCTGCAAGAGGTAAGAAAAAAAAGAGATCAATTTTTGTCTAATAAATGATCACACAAATTTTCTGATTTCAATACTAATTAATTTCAAAGTACAAATAGTGAAATCATAAGCTTATCTATTTATTTAGTTATTTACTGGATTAGAAGTCCTGTAAAACACATTCTTTTAGGCACGACATAATAAAAAAGTGTTACATTTATATTTACTTGGACAGAATAAATGACCTGCGAAGCTCAAAAGGTTAGAATAAAAAAAAAAAACAAAAAAAACCAGCTTGCTCCGCCTCAGAGAAAAGCAGAGCAGGTTACCTGAGATAGTTTCACCAGAATCTACAAGATTAAAATCCAGGTTTCTGTTTTTTTCTACCTAAATCTCCAACCCCTTCAGTTAGAACAGATGGGCTTGTAGATTTAGGCAAAAATCTTTATACTTTACAAAAAAAAATAGAAGAATTTATACAGAAAATCAGCATATTCTAACTGAAAATTCTGTACTGCACACAATAAAATATGACTTGCTCATGAGGATGACCTCCACAGGGGAACAAAATGTTTTCAGGTTTAATGGTTATGTATTTGATTTTTTACACAGAAGCATCTTATAAAACACAGACGGCCACCCACTTACCTACACATCCACCAAGCCCAGAAAGCAGACCTGACCTACTCTCAGCAGGGCCACAGCCGTGTCCCCCCGCTTCCTGGACCCAGCCAGCCCTCAGATGCAACCACAGAGCTACTGTGATGAAGCAGAAGGAAGGAAGCTGAGAAAATGAAGAGTAACCTCATGGCCAAACTGTAAGGAGTTTTGGCCACAGGGCTCCTCAAAGTCATGGAAAGTGGTCTCTCTCTGTGTGCAGCTGGTTAAGACAAAGAACATCTGATACTTTCAGTGAGCACAAAACCCCTATGTATGTAAACTGGGCTGGGGAGGGGGTGCTGACTTTAGAAATAATCCTTATGAAAATGAGAACATTTGCGAGTACGAGTAACTCGTGTCAAAGCCCATCAGTCCCATGTGATAAACACAGACGGGTTTTTCTGTTTTGTTTTGCTTTTTCCTGAACCTCTGTCACATTCATAGTTCTGTGCCCAACACTCACAGGGGGCTGTCTGTCCTCAAGCTAGTCCTCACAAACCTAACTTAGTCTATAGCATGACTGAGCTCTATAGCTTAGAAGACAGCAGAAAACAGTATGTCTTACGGCTGATTCATGGGCAAATAATACATGCCGACTGACACCCTCTAGAACCCATCTTCTCCTGATCGATGAGTCTGTGCAATCCAGCAAATCAGCATGCCAGGCGTTGCTACAGGATTCTTATCATCACCATAATCAAGACTACTGAGTTAGCCCTAATCTTCAAAATCACCCTAAGGTAAGTATTATCATCTTCATTTTACAAATGAAATGCAAAGTCAAAGAGATTTAGCAACTTGCTTATCATCACAATGACACACAGTATCAGTACTGGAATTTGACCTTGGATCTAATTCCAAAACCCATCCTCTTCCCTCTAAAACCCAAGACCCGTTCTGGCCCAACTTCTCAGACTTCTTTTTTGGCACATGGATTTATGGAAGGGGATTTGGTTACTGAAAAGCCAGCAGACATGGAAAAACCAACTCAGCTGTAATATATTCTCAATGTAAGTAGGCAACCATATAACAGCACAAAGATCCTGACAGTAAAGGTACCAACGCTTTTAATCTTCTTCAAAATTACTAGATCCTGGTGTAAAAAGGGTGGGGTTTTTTAGCGGGTTTTTTTTGTTGTTGCTGTTGTTGTTTTATAAAAAGCTGTTTAAAAAAAAACAAACCACATGACCAACTTACAGACTCTATACCACCATACTGAGTAAGACCCTTCACTCCTCAGACTTCCAGTAGACAAAGAAACGTGCCCCAACTTCTGTTGTTAAAATCGCTACTTGAAGACAAAGAATATATACACATTTTTAAGTAGCTCCAATTCCTTTAGTAAATCCTTCTTTTACATCTGTGATTTTTCCAAGCAGGAATTAATGGCAAAGGATATTGTGTGTTGAATGATGTTTCTAAAAGAACATAACTTCAGCTTAAAAACCGTTTTTCAGTTGTGCCAGGCCCCAGCTCACAATCACCAGTGTTTGTCAGAGGGCACTGACATTTTTTGGCAGGACAATTCCTTGTTGTGCGGAACTGCCCTAGGCATTGCAAAACACTTAGCATCCCGGGCTCATGCCCACTAAATGCCAGTGCATGCCCCCTTGCCCATTTGAGACAACCAACAATGTTTCTCCAATATTTCTCAATACTCCCAGAGAGGCAATGCCCTCCCCCTAAGGGCCACGGATTGCCACAGACTATTTCCTCAAGCTAGAGACTTTCTAAACTGTTTATGTTATTCTACAACAGCTACTTATTCAACCTTTCCTAGCAGTGCTTGTTTCTCATTTCCTACTTCACACCAAAAGTTTTCTTTTAAAGTAACACAATATTTGGGTGCCTGGGTGGCTCAACTGGTTAAACCACTGCTTTTGGCTCAGGTCATGATCCCGGAGTCCCAGAATTGAGTCCCCCATCGGGCTCCCAGCTCCGTGGGGAGTCTGCTTCTCCCTCTGACCTTCTCCCCTCTCATGCACTCTATGTCTCTCTCTCATATAAATAAATAAAATCTTAAAAAAAAAAAAAAAGTAACACAATATTTGCTTGGTGATTGTTTATCTGAATGAGTTCTCTTTTTAAAGATAATATTTTAAAAATCCAAAAAAGCTGATTTTTTATGACTACATAATACAATAGTATATAATTACTGGAGAAAAAATACAAAGAATGCTTTAGAATCATGGTGTCCTAAAATTTAAGAAAGAGAACTGAGAGATCATCTATTTCAGGGGGTAACTTGAGCCTGATGCAAAACAAAACAAAAAAGTTCTGTATGTATGCATTTTTCTAGAGAGTTGCATAGTTCATACTTATCTTAAAAAGTCCATGATCCAAAAGAAGTTAGGAACCAGTGATCTAACAGTTTTCTCATTTTACTAGCATGCCAAATGAGATCCAAAGTGGTCAAGTGAGGTGACAAGATCAAGGCTGTGTACTACTGGATCTTGCTACCACAAATGTGTAAAATGAACTCCTGGAAATTAACAGACTCATCAAAGGGATAAGAAACTCCACAAGACCACTCACTCCCTACTATGCCAACTTTTCAGTTCCTTAAAAAAGCATGTTGGTTATAGTATCAGTCACAAAACAGGGAAGTGGGTTATTTAAATAAAAGCTCTTGGGATTAAGTATCCCCTTAATCTGTTTATTGTAAAGTTCAGTTTTCTGATTAGGTACTGATATTATTTTTCTTAAAATAAAAGGTACCTATACCTTTAAAAATTACTCTTACATCAATGATAAATTTGATTCCTCTCCAAAACTTAAAAAAAAAAATCTATATTTGAGAAATTTAGATTACTCAAGAAATTGTTGATTAGGGAAGAAGTCTTTGGTATAAAGATATTTAGAGAGAGCAATTCCTCAATAGATCTCCAATGATGATCCTGGTGGGGAGGCAAGCATTTTTAATCTCCATTTTACAAAACAAAGTAGGGTAAGTAACTTCCTGAGATGATAACACAGGTAGCAGGTAGCACCAGGACTGGCATTCTCCCCTCCAGCCCCAACTCTGGCTCCTTCTAAGAGTTCTTTCCCATTTCACCACTCTGTCCCAACAATAAACACTATACAAAACAACTCATGAGCCACGCAAGTGGCAGTTTTTAAAGTCATACTGATCAACTACTGTTAATTCCAAAATAATGTGTTTTTCTTTCAAAAACTGGCAAAGAAAAATCTCCCACTGTTTTAAAGAAATTCTTATTCCTCCTTCAGCCCCGACCTACAATTTCTATAAAGTACATTACTAAATAAAAATAGTTCAAATAGTCAAGACAGGTCAATAACAAATCATCAGAACTGGAAAAACATTAGGCCAGCTATATGACCGCCTGTTAATGGGTTATATTAGTCCTTTGAAAAAATAAGTGATGAGTGATTCAGGACTTTTGGAATGAAAATCAAAGTTTATGTCGTCCTCTGAAACAACTTTTGAGGCAACAGGCAGTTGAAAACAAACACAAAATTTTCTAGTAACCTTAAGAACTGGTTGTATTTTATCAATTTCAACACCCTCTCAAATCACACAAGATCATTCATCCTCCAATGATTAACAGTCACAGAAGTAGATTTCCTTCCTCACGTTACCCTATCTCTTCAGGTGTTTAGTCAGATAGGCTACTAAATAATAAAACTAAATTACTACCTCACTCTTTCATCAGATGCTCTCTTAATTATAATGGTATTCTCCAAATAGAATAAGCATAAACATCAGGAAAAACACACTTATATCAATGAAAAAAATTTAACTCTCCTTAAATAAAAGTACACAAGTGTGAATCATAGGTCCTGCACAGTAAAAAATGTTTGTCTTTAAGACAGTGCAACTTATCTTTCCTTTCTCCATTAAAACCCAAACACAGAAACCATTAAGTAAGCGGCATTCACATCCCATTACTACTTTTAAATGTCAAATCTCATTCACAAAAAGGTTACTCTATCATTTGGGAATAATTTTTTGATAACCATGAAAACGTGTCTCTAAATTACTCAACTTCATTTTCTCCTTTCCTTTGTGGCAGACCACTTGTAAATGCAACAGTTGTTAGTTTAAAAAGAATCAACCTCTTTCCCAACCTTTCTCCCATTTGCTGACAACTACAACAAATCACACTAGTCAACATAATGTGCAGAGAGAGAAAGACTGAAAGCGGAAAATGGGCTATCCTCCCCCCCCCCCCAGGAACCCTATTAGGTAGGCATCCCTCTATTTTCACTGGGCAGCTGGCCATCAGGGACAAGCCCCAAAACTGGAAAATACAATCCAGCCATCGTTTGGCTGCCTTCTTCCTGGACCTAGATCTGGAGCGTGCCTTCCCCTGCAATCATCTGCCCCACTGCAATACTGATCTGAGAGTTTCAGTGGACCAGGGCTCAAGTCTACCCATTCCTTCTTAAAGCATCTCCCCATCAATCCTACACAATAGGAGAAGCCCTTCACGGTGTATTTTCCTAAACTATCAAGCTAACACCACACTTTTGTAACTTTTCCCCAACACTAACAGGGCATGGGTCGTGATCACTTGTTTTAGCACACTTCCCCCGCACCCCTCTTCCCGTCCCCTATCCACACCGCTTTCCTTTTCCAGATTGCCAATGCCCACTGAGCAACCCCAAATCCCAGTAAGTATCACCAGCTGACTTCTAGGTCCCGGCAAGCGTTCTCTTTGGACTGACCCACACACCTACTCCAAAGGTGTCCAATTCCAATACAAAATGCCAAAGTCCCACTCCTCAACCCAGTATCAACATACCTTTTTGCGGATTCCAAACTTACTATAAAAGCTACGTTTTTGGATCCCTCCTCCTCCCCAGCCTGAGTCTCCCTGGCTACAAGCCTCCCAAATCCTGACAGCTCCATGCTTGACAGCTCGCCGACCTCTAGCTCCATCAAATCTCCAGGGTCGCCCTTCCCGCCGTCCTCCAGTCTTCTTCCCGCTCGGACATTCTTCCACTGTCCGGGAAAACTCGGCCTCTCCTATGACCTCCGCCCGACCCCGCTGTCCCCTTCCGGACCTCGCGGACCCTTCACCAGGTAAGCGGGGCTCCTCGCCCTTCAGGCCCCATCTGTGGTCCTGGCTACCCGCACGGGCCAGCAGGGATCCCAGCCTGCAAAAACACAAGCAGTCCCTCTTCCCCAAGGTCATCCCCCTCCGCAGGCGGCTTCCCTCGGCCCCATATCCCCCGAGCTTCGCATGGGGACCCCAACTCACCCCCGCCTCCGCCATCTTCTGGGACCCGCTCCCGCCCCCCTCGGCCTCTTCCTCCTCCCCTCCCACAACTCCGCTGGAGCCCCACTGCGCCTGTGCAGTCCACGAGGCGGTGCTCCGAGGATCGGGGCAGAGAAACTTCCGGTTAGAACTCACGCTTGCTGTTGGGCGGGCGAGACGGGGCAAAAGGGCTTCCGGCTTGCGGAACTCGGCCGCGGCTGGTAGGCGTGGACTGTTTAGAAGGTAGGAGGTGGCCAGGTCAGCTGTTGTTTGCTGACCGGGCGATCACGGGTTGTGACGAGTATCCAGGCCCTGTGGGCGGTGTAAGAGAATCGCGCACTGACACACGCACACTCTCTGGGAGGCGTGATGCTCAGCATGTCCCTCTGCTCCAAGGGGAGCTGAGGGTTGTGAAACGCAGGCCGCGCCGATCTCCCTCCAGAGACGCTGACTCTCAGGATCTGTGCTTTTGCTGGGCTTTACTCTTTACCTTTTTACCTTCCCTACTAAATCATAAAAGCATAATTGATGTATCTCTCATCTCCATCCCACACCCCTTCATAAGGTTTTTGCTGATAATGGTTCCTCAAGTTCGACCAGGTAGCACAGTTTGAGGACCGCTGTTTTCGCAGGAAGAGCTTTAGAGGTCGCTAGCAAAGTAGAGAAAATACAGAATCTTAAAACCCCCTCTCTCTTAGGAGGTGTGCTATGTATGACTGTGATCAGCTTATACTGGTCTTGAACGTTTTAGGTGAAATTTGGGCCTAGCATAAGTGCTTAAGAGCTTCCCATAAAAGTGTCATTGACACTTTTTCCCCCTTCCTTTGAGTGGTTAACAATAAGATGGATTTCTATGTTTCTAACCTGTATATCAGTACACTTCTCAAAATTAAAGTCTAAATTAAATCTGCAAGTAAATGCATCTAGGCATATGATCTTTCTTGTTTTCTCTAGTGTTTCCTATAGCTCATAAATTCCTTTTTTAAGATTTTATTTATTTATTTGAGAGAGGGAGAGCAAGAGAGAGCACAGGCTGGGGAAAGAGGCAGAGAGAGAGGGAGAAGCAGGATCCCCACTGAGCAGGGAGCCCAACACAGGCTGGGATCAGGACCTCAGCCAAAGGCAGACGCTGAACCAACTGAGCCACTCAGGCGATATTTTGCCACAAATTTGCCATAGTTTCTCTCCTTTAGGTTTGTATACCACCAGTAAAATAAGATTGGGCAGATTATATAGATGGATGGGGAATTTTAAAAGGAAAAGAGGAGAGCACCTACAAAAGAGACAACAACCTCAAAAATATCCTGACATTAAGGTTTTCTGTAAAACAGTATAAGTTCTATTCATCCAGCTTATGTCTCCTCTAAGCCTTCTTCGTCAAACACTTAGAAATTGCTTTCAAGAAAATCCTTATGGAAAGTTTTAGCCTACAGAAGCATTTATTTTTAGTTTAAATATTTATTTGAAGCTGAAAAATGTTGGTATATTCCAGCAATTGAAAAGAAGGTAGAATCGCTGGGGGGGAGGGGGTAGCAATTGAGAAGGAAGAGTTTACACATTGAGGTTGTGTATTAATAACATGATTGAGCACCTTCTCAATCTATGTGCCACATACCGTGCTAAATTTAATTTCATTTCAGCTGCTCAAAACCCCTTTAAAATAGATATTATATAGTAGATGAGGAATTAAGACCAAGAGCTGTGATATCCAATCCTGGTGCATATTAGGCTTGCCCATGGATCCGTTGGAATTTCTTGTGTCTGAGCCCCAGCCTCCATATATTCTGGCTTAATTGGGCTGAAGAGAAGACCTGAACCATTTAAATAAATTCCTTGTGTAACCCAATATGCAACCAGAGCTGCGAATCACTGTCTTGGAGTCAATTTGCCTAGGGTCACTTAGCAACTTAAGTAAGTGGCAGAGGAGGCAGGAATTTAATCTAGATCTATCTGATTCCAAAACCTGTGCTCTTTGCTGCTCACCAGCACTGTCAACATTCAGCAACATGGAGCACACACCACTTGCATGCTAGGAATTTTGTTAAACACTGGCACACAAAGGCGAATGAGACAGAGGCTTTGCCTTCAATAAATTCAAGCCTTGTAAGGTAGAAGTCTCAGTAAATGAATTAGGCCACCTCACACAAGGTAGAAGCAAGTCAACTGAAAACTCTGTGTTATTTCCTTCCAATTTTGAGCTAGATTGGCTGGAAGGTAACTGGTGACGGGGAATCTACGTAGTTGGCTATGGCAATTGCAGGCCGAACTAAGACAATGGCAGAGGTACAAAGAGAATTGGTAGGACTTACTGACCATTGGTGAGAAGATGAAGGAAAGAAAGATGTAGAAGATGACCAGAATTTTGAGTTGGAGTGGAAGTAACACCACTGATTCAGATCAAGAACACAAGAATGGGATTGAATGAGCTTTAAATACTTGTTGAACATTAAGATAGAAATATCTAGTAGAGCACTGGAAGTATGTCTCTGGAATTCAAATGAGCAAATAGTCTGGAAAGAAAGATCTGGAGTCACTGACTTATAAATGGTATCTGAAACCAAGCTTTGTATAATGTGTATGCTATGTTTGGAATTTTTTTTAAGACAGTAGAGATCAGGGAGGGGAAAAAACCCACCAAACTTGACATTGCCATATTTGAATAGTTCAATAAAGCTATTTTTGTCTGCAGTGATATTAAATACAGTCAACTCATGATCATCTGTGATGAGTTTTTAATACTTTCCAGACCTTCTCTAGCCTCACAGCAAATTTAACAGATGACACACAGCCATGGAATGCAAACCAATTTTAAATATTGGCTAAATATTTAAGAACACAATATGATGCATTCAGAAATGTAATGGCAATATCCTAGAGCAGTATTTCCACACATAAATGACTTTTATGCACCTCTCATTTTGACTTCAATTATTTTATCCTAATATTACCTTAAACCTACAAGAATTATAGTATTCTAAACAAACTTAGATGAAAAATTCTTAGCCTTAAGCCCATACACCTTTTTAAACCAAGACACTCGCAAAATAAATAGGAAAAAAACCATAAGATAAATAAGCTTCAAATTGTAATGTGAAAGGTGTTTTATTGAACGTGAAGAATTTCAGTAAATATTTAAATCATTGCTCCAGAATGGATTATTTTAAGATAAAGCATGCTTTTAATACTGTATGTCATGTGATGGGTCAGTTCTCTCACCACTTCTCTTTATTAAACCTTTCTTTTTACAATGAACCCTACCTTTATTTGAGGTAAATGGTCATTTAAATCCATCCTTTTTTTTTTTTTTTCAAATCAATGTAAAATAATTACAGGCCGATCTTAAGAGAAATCGCGTAACAGTACTCTGTTAGAATGTGTTCATCAGCATCGTCCAGAACAGGCTTGTACTAATATTTGAAGGTTATCATGTAAGTAAAATTACATCATTTCACAATTCTTCAGAGGGATTATAGAATACTGAGAATATTCACTTAAATATCTGCAAATGCCACTTTGAAAAACAAAACAAAAAAACCCATCTTAGATTATCCAGTGTTTTTGATCATGCTTTATAAAATTCCTTAACATAAATCTCCAATTCTCAAAATGCATTCTATAGAATCAATACTAATAGGTAGTTTATGAGGGGAGGGAGTTTGTAAAGTTTTATATTTGTATTTGGTAAGCACTGGATTAGAAAAAAATGAAACACATTTTCAGTATGGGAATTCTGAGATCCTTTAACATGCTAGGACACACTCTGAGGACATGACCTGAGTCAAAACCAAGGGTCAGACACTTAACCAACTGAGCCACCCAGGCACCCAAAATTAATGAAAATGAAATAAATTAAAAATTTTAGCTCTGCAGACACACATATTGAGTATGCAATAACCCCATGTAAACAGGGCAGTTTACAGAACA
This sequence comes from Spilogale gracilis, assembly GCA_004023965.1. Classification (NCBI taxonomy): domain Eukaryota; kingdom Metazoa; phylum Chordata; class Mammalia; order Carnivora; family Mephitidae; genus Spilogale; species Spilogale gracilis. Next base: position 170,025 of record PITA01001466.1, on the reverse strand, counting down.
TTGCGATCATTGCATGAAGTTTTATTGGAAAGCACTGTATTAGATGATTTACATAAACTTATTTTCCCCAAAATACTAACAAGGTAGGAAAAAAAATCAAGAAATAGAGGTGAAATTAAATCATTACTTCCCAGTAATTTGTCCACCTAAAATTTATAACCTCTTTTAACACATTGGAGAAAGAATTGTATGATGCAAAGCAACCCAGAGGTTCTAGTTTTACTTTAGGAAAAAGTTTGTGTTATGGCATTCTCTGCTTTCAGACCTGGCACCATCCTCTTCCAGAGCAATGCGTCATTCCAAGACAGTTTGGTTTCTCAATTAGAGTGGTGAGCAGATGGCCAGTAGAAAGTCTGTGCCGTGTCATATAGATGAGGTGATAAAGAAAAGCCCTCCCACTGAAAATGAATGTATTTGTTGGAATATATTTTAAGTATCATCAAAGAGCTGAAAAGATAGAGAAGGATTACCAGGCCAAGATCTAAAGGAAAGTCGGATCTTAGAGAAGTAAGCAGATCAAGAAAGCAACTTGCCCTGAAACATTTTCTTGGTGGGAAAAAAATTGAAATTCTGTTTTGACAGATTTTTCAGACAAGAGAGCAAATGGAAAATCTTGGGACCTGCTAATCTGGGGACTCAAGGACCTCAAGTTTAAAAGGTGGGACAGCCAAGGACAGCACCTTTGGTATAAAGATAATGGGAAGTAAGGCCACTGCCCACCCACACGGGGAAATAAGCAGAGCAGGAGGAATCAAAAACATAAAGAAGTACCTGTGGAAATACAGGCACAAGCTGACCCTCAGGCAAATTTGCATTTCAAAATTATTCCACCTCGATAAATTCAAAAATTTCATGCTTTTAATTTTGTTTAAAGTGTTCTTAGACTGATGGAGTCCAAAATACCTGTGACTTGAACACTTCTTCCATATATATCTCATCTTTTACAAATGCCTAGCCTGTATCTCACGTAGCTGCAAATGTTTTCGTTAGCACTCACCTTAACCAAGTACCCATAGCTTTTGACTTATTTGTCCTAGAAACAAAATTTTAATTTTTTAATACTTTTTAACACTTCCCTTTTTAATACTTGCCCTTTTTAATACTTCCATTTTGTCAATTTACAAATTTTTTAAAAGATTATTTGAGAAAGAGAGAGAGCATGCATGGGTAGGATGAGGGACAGAGGAAGAGAGGCCTCAGGCAGACTCCATGCTGACTGGTGAGCCCCATGCAAGACTCAATCCCTTGATTCATGAGATCATGACCTGAGCCAAAACCAAGAGTGGGATGCTCAACTGACTGAGTCACTGAGGTGCCCCCATCAATTTCCTAGTTTTGAATTCCATTATGCAATCAAAACAACACAATTGATAATAATCACAGTGGACTCTTGATGGACACATAACCCAGTTGCGGGACCTGGCAGTGCACGGGGTAACTAGCCCCAGGAATGGAACAGGCTTTACCACAGAAAGGAGACTTGCATTTTACTTTAAGTGGAAGATTTTCTTACATCCTTTCTCAGTGCTGTGAGGTAGACAGGGAAGGCTCACAGAGAGGAAGGTCTCACCCAAGGTGTATAAGCAGTTGGATCAGAATAGAAATCAGATCTGCTAATTCCTCATTCAGTGCTTTTTTTCAATAGAATTCATCTCGATCTAAGAACCATGCTTGAAATCTTTTAGATCATGTAAAAAGTTTTTTCTACTGTATTCACCTAACACACCCTGAGATGATAATAGATAATTCTTTTTTTTCTTTTTTTTTTTAAGATTTTATTTATTTGACAGAGAAAAACACAGCCAGAGAGGGAACACAAGCAAGGGGAGTGAGAGAGGGAGAAGCAGGCTTCCCGCCGAGCAGGGAGCCCGATGTGGGGCTTGATCCGGGTCTCCGGGATCATGACCTGAGCCAAAGGCAGTCACTTAACCAACTGAGCCACCCAGGCACCACCGATAAAAGATAATTCTTGATATATTTGTAGATAAAGTTTTTCTACGTTTCCTTGATAATATGCCCAGAATATTCAATCTATCTTTTCATACACTGAAGTTACCCACCATTCAGTCGTAGTCACAAATGTGAGGTGATTTTGTAATAGGGATGTTTATCTTCTTGGATATAAACTCACTAAATGTTTTCTGGAACTATTGACCTTAGCCTGATTTTGTAATTTCTTGTTTGGTGGCAAATGCTAGAGCACATTCAAACAAATTGGGGGTTGGGGGAGGAAGTAACAGAGGCGCTTATAAATCAATCTAGTCACAAGCAGGAAAGCTAACCTGAATTCTTATGGTTGCATTGCTTCAATCTCTGATTATTAGTAAGATCAATGCTGGCTACAGAGGGAAAAAACAACAACATGTGGCCAGAGAGGGGAGGAGGACAGACAACAGGGACAGGGTGAACCCCCAAAGCTCTGAAGTTAGAAGTCACTAAAGAAGAGCAGTCACCTTTTAGTAGCGACCCCAAGAGCAACACTGTCGGGTTGCTCTTGGGGTCTGTTAGGAAGTAGTGGCGACTAAAGTCAATAAATTGAATGTATATAAAGTCAAATGGTCCCTGTAAGGCTTGGTATGTATCATCAGGCAACAAACAAACTAAACAAAGCCCAAACAAGGTCATCACGGATGAGCAGGCAAATGCAGAACACAACTGTGAGACGAAATCACTGAGGTATAAAACATCAGGGTGAGAAGACAACTGGGAAGACTATATAGGCTATAAACTATTTGTCAGAGAGGCAATGATAGAGACCAAGATCAGAGAGGCGGCACTAGCTATTAATTATTATAAGGGCTCATGCGATTTGAGGTCAAACAACATAACAAGGTGTTCTCTAAGAGATTTCTCTTTTGCTAATTCACCACATTGTTGTTTCTGCTGTGTGACACTCTTGCTTTCGAATTGAGTTCACACACTGGGGGCTGAGATAGTGTTCAGTCTTTCCCAAAGGTGGAATGTGTATTCCAATCTCTAATTGAACTTAAGGTAGACACATATTTGTCTCAGAGCATATATTGTTTTTGTAAGAGACTGAAAAAAGGAGCAGAGAATCTCCTCTGATTTGCCAATTATATATGCATATGTATACACGTTGATTCACAAAAGCAGAGGATTTCATCTGATAACAGATGGAAGATGCAAACATCAAATTTTTGAAAATTTCCCCAAAGAAATATATATAAGGCTAGCTGATGTAACAGACAAAAAACACACTTAAAGATACTTAATAGCTTGGATTTAGATTTCTTCTGGGACTCAGATTTGCCAAAAACAGAAACTACCAAAAGAGTTTTCCATAGAAATAAAGACATTGCTTGAAATAATTTTAAATTTATTTCCTGTGGAATTTGAGTATCACTGTTTCCTTTTTAAGACTAGGAATAAATGCATTCATAGTGATTAGAGAGAATTAAAAAACTTAAACTTTTCAAAAGCAGATCTTAGATTCATAAAATTAATGTTAGTATTGAAGTTTGATAAAACCATTAGTTGAAAAGACATTCCACGCTGGAACATAACATGTGTAGCTCAGTGATGGCTGGAGAGTTCTGGTGATGGTCACTATTTTCAGAGGCTTTATTAGGCACTTGAGCTCCAGTAGGTTCCATTACTCCTCTGTTATTTAAAAAATTGCTGTAGTGTCTACTCCTAGAGCTAGGTTATATGTAAGGGAGGCTGGGGTAAAGGAGAAGCATGTGTACTGCATAAAAGCAGGCATATCTGGGTTCCAGACTCTGTTCTCTATTCCCATCTGGTTATTCTTGGCAAGTGACTTGCCTTCTCTGATCCTCGATTTTCTCATCCTTCAGTATTTCTTGTCATAAGGAATACATGTAATAAAGTCGTCATAAAACATCATAGTTTTGTGGGTATTACCATTAATCAATTTGGTATCCTATTGACATTTGGTATTCCAAAGTATACCCCTATTTCTACTGAATGCCTCCAGGATCAAAAATTCCCCTTAGGGAAACTTGTTTTATCTTTTCAGAGCTGTAGGTACAAGAAAGTTCTTCTTGGATTTCAACTATATCCAGCTTCTGGTTGGCTCCCCACCCACTGACACCACTTCATGTGACAACCTTGAAATTATGAAATGCTCCTCCTGCTCTGCACCCCCAACAGGCTCTTGTCCTCATTAAATATACCATTTGTTTAGCCATTTTCCATATGATAGGTTCTGTATCCCCTTCCCATAATTGTCGCTTTCTTCTAGACGCGTTTCACACTATCAACACCCCTTCATGGGGCTACTTCCTGAAAAAACACCAAAGCCACATCGCCACATCCCTCATTTAAGTTACTTCCTTGAACACAACACCCCATTACAGTAGCACTTTTGGCAGTCATATCCTACTATTAAGTTGTATTGAGTTAAATTTAAACCTCTCTTAAATCCTTTCCATGTGCACGAACCACATTTTCTCTACCTGTTACTATACAGTTGTGGGTCGAATTTGGGGGTGTTTAGATTTTCCCATGTTTTCCGTTGAGGATGATGGGTGGATGCCTAAACAAAAGGGATTATGATTTTTCTGTTGATTTCTTCTTCTTAAATTGTGTTTTTCCCATACAAATCCAGGGTTCAACATAATGATGTGCCCCCTTAAGACTTGTTTTACCTGCAGATTGCATCAGCAGGCCGTCAGAATCTTATCCAAGTCTTTAATCGACACTTTGGGTAGTACAGCACCAGGCACAGAGGCTTGTGGCAGGCTCTGGAGAGAGCCCTCGCATTTGGTTTGATATAAATCCATTCGTCAAAAAGGAATTCTGTTTACTATAGGCCCAGCTTACATTCAGAGTAGTGTCATGACAGACTGGTAAATACGTTTAGAAAGCCAAGCTTACCATTTCATCTTCACTAGCTGATGCTGATTCCTTTACTGGGAGCTTGCAAATCATCTCTTTAATGCTTTGTTCTAGAAAATTCCCCAGAGGTCAAGGCCATCTCGCAAAATTCACAGGATTCACCTCTGCTTTGAGAATAAGACATCTGTCCATCTCAGTTTTCCCTAATTCTTAAGGTTCTTCAGAAATTACTGACAGGAGTTCTTTGGTTTTATCCTAAGACTCTTGTAGTCTCTAGGAAATGTACCTCATCTAAGCCATGAGACATACGCATTTTGATCAGCCAGTGCTTTCTTACAGGTTTCTTCCCTACCTTATTTTTACAAACCGGTATTAGGGCTGCTTTTCCTTCTCTGGCAATCTTTCAGCTGGAGAAAACATAGGAACTAAAGCAGTGAAGTGATTCTGTTCTCCTCCTCTTTTAACACTCCAAGTAGCAAGCTCCTTAAACTTCAGGCCATCTGTGAAAACATGCCTTGCATGACTCATCACCTCGGGCCTGAACCACTTACATTTGGGTTGTTCAGAACTCCCGTCCTAAAGGCTGGCACTCCACAGTCTAATCTGTTTCCAGTCTGACCCTAGGACTTATTTTTATCTTTCACTTCTGCTTCTCTACTGAGACCTACTACTTCTCCATACTCCGATTTTCTCTTTGCTCTTAACCCTCTGGCTCCTGCTGTGGTTCCTCCAAGGGTAAATGCCCCTCCATGGCAAAAGGGATCTTGCTGATTTCCTTGGGGCTGACATTCCCACCAGGTGTTCCAGCCACCCACGGCTGCAGATCAAACCAGGAAGCAGCTTCATCGCCTTTAAGTCACACAGTGTCACTTCTGCCATCCTCTGCTAGTCAACCGATTGCTAAGGTTAGTCCAGATTCAGAGACAGGAGGCGTGGACTCCAGCTCCCAACGAGAGGAGTGTCAGAAAATTTGTGCACAGGTATTTCCAATGCCAGCGGGTTAGCAGAGCCCAGCACACAGAGCCCTGGACCATGCACCAAAGCTGTCCTTTACCTGTCCTTCCTTCTAGCTACCTAAGCACACATGCCCTTGAACACTTAGCATGTTTCATACACCTCTCTCCACCCTGGACATTAGGGTCTAATATTCTTACAGGCTTACATTGTTCTCTTACCTTTGAACAGGACTGCTTGTCTCTTTTCTCTTTGAATTCATCAGAGAAGACCCTGTGGAGTCCTATCGGTTTATCAGGGGCTCCTCCATTACTTCCATTCCACTGTATTGCCTAAAGTGAAGCTTTGAAAAGATTTCATTCCTTTTCTCAGAGTCATTATAAATAGAATGCTAGCAGTCCCTTTCCTCTGTCTGCATAACCCCGCTTAACATTAATAGTCTAGATACTGGCCTCTTGTTAATGCTTCTCATCCCCTTTTTAGGGTGGGGAAGGTATAACCACATGGGGAAGAGTCAGACAGACCTGACAGTTCATTCCTTCTCTCCCTCCCTAGCTAGCTGGGTAATCTGGAGAACAGGATTTTACTTCATTAGGAGAGTAAATTTTACATGATAATAGGGATGACAGTAGACTTAACTGACAGTGGTACTAACGTTTTAAGATTTTTAATTTATTTGAGACAGAGCAAAGCAGTTGGAGGGTCAGAGGGAGAGGGACAAGCAGACTCCCCACTGAGCAGGGAGCCTGATGCAGGCCCTGAGATATAGCCTGAGCCAAAGTCAGGTGCCTCTAACTCACAGTGGGATTGAATGGAAGAATATAGAGAGAGGATTTAGCACATTAGTAAGCACTGACCTCACCAAACAGTAACTGTTAATCTTACTCATCTCTTACCCATATATTTTTTAAGATTTTATTTATTTATTTGAGAGAGAAAGAACACAAGCAGAGGGAGGTACGAAGGGAGAGGGAGAAGTGGACTCCCTGTTGAGCCGGGAGCCCGACATGGGGCACCATCCCAGGACCCCGGGATCATGACCTGAGCCGAAGGCAGAGGCTGAACTGACTGAGCCATCCAGGCATCCCGATCTCTTACCCTTATTATCTTTTAATTAAAAATGGCAACAATCTCTCCATTCTGGACTCCGGGTGTGCATAAAGCACAGCTCTAAATCCATACCAAACATCCTGACAGGTGACTTGGTAATACCCTATGTTTTTGCCTGGTTTTTTTTTTTTTTTTTTGGCAACTTCAGCAAGATCTTCTAGGTAGGGTCATGGTGACCCATTCCTTCCTTTCCTTTGTAGCCCCAGCAGCACCGACCTCTGTCCCGAGCTACCCAGTACAGAGGCGCGACCCAGATCGCATAAGCTGTCCCGATGGTGAACTCTTGAACTCTCAATGTCAAAGCCAAGACCGTTGCCCCAAGTGGCTGTCTGCAAATAACTGTAGGACACCTTCCTACAGAGAACCTCATGTAGGGGAATGCTGCTTGTTCAGAGTGTATATTTGCAGGCGTAAAATTAGTCATGAGTCAGTGTGTAAATACTATGGAAATTGCTTTCTCTGTTAATGTGAAAGCACTGCAGAAATACAAGGTATTCTAGGGACCAGGGCTGAACGCGAGAGATAAGATACTGTGGGGAGAGAAGCAGTGAAGGAAGCATCCGTATGTGTCCCGTGTCCCTCCGAGGGGACGAAGTCCGCAGGTTCTTCTCCCTCACTTTCTAAGAACACCGACTCCCCTGGGTGAATAATTTAAAGGACAAATTACCACTCTTCTGGGTACCAAAGCCAGCCATAAGATGAAATTAAATTAAATCATAAAGCCTTACAAGAAACTGAGGGAAGAGTCAGAAATATAAAACCAAGGAAATCCAGGGCTAAGCATGAAATATTAGAGGCAGTGCAATGTCCTTGCCTTCCCGTGCTGATGAAGGAAAAAAGTGAAAACCACCCTGGCACAGACTGAAAGGACCACCATCAAATATCCATTGTTAAGTACTTGGTAGGGCCTATTGCAATGATTTCAATTCCAGTGGGGTACTGGAGGGAGGCAGGAGAGACACCACTAGATCAACCTGGAGTCCTAGCTCCTCGGCTAACTAGCTGGGTGACCTTGAGCTTCTCACTGTCTAACCTGGCCTCTGTTTCCTTTACCTCTAAGTTGAAAAAGATGAAATCAGAGTTTGTGTTTCTAAAGTGTTTTTTTTTTTTCCATCTCAGCTCAAAGATCATAGTGAGCTAATGAAAGCATGTATAAAATTTGCCTGTGGAAATATAGAAAGCTCATTTTTTCACAGCACCAACCCTAGCACCACTATTAAAATTTCCTTCGATCCTGGGGCCCCTGGGTGGCTCAGTCTGCCTTTGGCTCAGGTCATGACCCCTGGGTCCTGGGCTGGAGCCCCGCATCGGGCTCCCTGCTCCTCGGGAAGCCTGCTTCTCCCTCTCACTCCCCCCCTGCTTGTGTTCCAAACAAATAAAATCTTAAAAAAAAAAAAATTTTTTTTCCTTCTACTCCTTAGTATGAGGTCAGGAGACAGCGGCTGTGGGGCGGGGGCAGGTGGGGCAACAACTTTAACTTTGGAAACAAAATACTATGAAGTGTTGTAATAAAACACCGCGTTGGGTTGCTGGGTTGAGGTCAGGGCAGGGGGACAGGGTGGCTGGGTTATGGACATAGGGCAGGGTATGTGCTATGGTGAGTGCTATGACTTGTATAAGACTCATGATTCACAGACCTGTACCCCCAAAGCAAATAATACATTATATGTTAATAAAATAAAAAAATAAAAATTAAATTAAATTTATCAATCAATCAATCAATCACGGTATCCCCACACTTGCTTCCTCCAGATGGAAATGATTTGTTTACATGTAGCCTAGAGGGAAAGTCCCACCATGAATGCAGGAGCAAAGGAGCCCTTTAAACACCTTTGGTTGGCTTCTATGAGAGGAGCCCAGCGTGTTGGACTAAAGTAAAAATCCAGCCATGAGCAATCTACAGCCACGGAATAAGGAAGGACTGTGAACAAGTTCCTTTATTTAATCAATACACAGCAGGGACTTTAGTAATCAGGCTGGCAGATCTCTGGCTGCCAATGTGGCATGAAACTCTAAAATAAATTAAAGGCTACAAAGCAGATGGTGTTTTCTAGGGTGCTATATAATTGAAAAACCTGGGACATTTCCTACATCCAGGCATCTACCGCTATGACATATCAGAGGAATAGGTAAGTAAAATCCTAACACACACTGGTCTCCACGAGTGAGAGTGGCAATAAAGGCACGTGAGTATCAGGAATACTCACTTAACTGGTGGTGCCCAGATCTTTGGATTTCAGGGACCAGTAAAATTTCAGAGGGAAAGAGAGAGATCATCCCATGGAGGCCAAATTCAAAGCCATTATTTCCCCCCAAGTAAAAGAGTCTACTATCCACAACAACTTCTCCTTTCATAAAAGGAGGTTTTCACAGTAAAGCAAAGGAAGGACACTGTCTCAAATAAAGGATGGTCCTTTCAATTGCCTATGTTTAGTTTTCGGACATATTTAGCTACATTGATCTTTACTTTTCTGAGCGGTCACGGATCAGTGAAAACTTCCATCTGGGCCACAGTGATTGTTAAACCGGCATTTGGGAAGTCCTGGTCTTTGTTAAGATACTCTGAGGACCAGAAAGTCTCTTTATCCAACAATTCCAGTCCCACCTTTCCTCAAGGCTGAACTTTAAGCCTGTTTCTACTTTGAAGCTTTTCCCTAATACCTATGACCTTTCATGATCTTTCTAGTCCCTGAATTCTCACAGCATTTAGAATTTTAACATATATTCCAGCACTCTTTTTTTTAAAATATTTTATCTATTCATTTGAGAGAACATACGCATGAGCACATGAGCAGGGGGAGGCGCAGAGGGAGAAGCAGACTCCCTTCTGCACAGAAAGCCTCCACATTGGGTTTATCCTGGTACCCTGGGATCATGACAGGAGTCGAAGGCAGACGCTTAACCTACTGAGCCATTCAGGCACCCCATATTCTAGCAGTTTTGTTTTGTGGGAAAAGGGTTTGAATTTTTAAAATGTTTTGTAGATGATAGTTCCATTTTTTAACAAAAAACTTTAAAACTTTTCTTACCAACTAAGAGAACCACAAGTTAGACATCTCAGAACAAGAGCTCAGCTTCGGAAAGAAAAAAAATACAGAGAAAGCTACCATGGCGATAAAACGTCCATTATTCAAAATGCATCTGAAGTTGGCTGAGGTCTTTTAAGGTTGAAAGTATAGAATTCAATACAGTTTGATCAATATGTTGAAAATAGTTGGAGGTACATCAAGAAAGGGTTACAATTGGGGCGCCTGGGTGACTCAGTTGGTTAAGCAACTGCCTTCAGCTCAGGTCATGATCCCGGAGATCTGGGATCGAGCCCTACATCGGGCTGCCTGCTCGGCGGGAAGCCTGCTTCTCCCTCTCTCACTCCCCCTGCTTGTGTTCCCTCTCTCACTGTGTTTCTCTCTGTCAAATAAATAAATAAAATCTTAAAAAAAAGAAAAGAAAAGAAAAGAAAGGGTTACAAGACCTTAGATTTTAATACTGTCCCTTCTCTTTACCAAGCCAAGTAAGCCTCTGGACAATTACTACCCTACTTGTTGTTCCAAATGGCCCATATTCCCATTTAAATAGAATAACAGACTTCTGCATAATAGAAAAATTGTCTTAGAGATCATCTAGTCTACCCTGTCATTTAACAGAGCACAGGTAAGTGAAGTGACTCACCCCACATCCCAAGAGATCAGTATGAACATTGGGATTTCCACCATGATGTATGATCTTGTAGATATTTTAAATATAATAGTTTTCTAGCCCCATATCTCCAGGTATATAGTATGCCCCACGTCAGTGCAGTCCATACAGGGCTTATAAAGAAGATAAGTTTTTCCCAGCCCCGTAGTTTCTCCTTTTTGCTTTCTTTTTACCCTGGCCTTTCTTCTTCCCTTCTTTCACCCACTACCCCTACCCTCTCCTTCCACCACACTCTCTGTCCTAACTCCTTTAAACCTAAGTTCTTTTTTTTTTTTTTAAGATTTTATTTATTTGACAGAGAGAAACACAGCCAGAGAGGGAACACAAGCAGGGGGAGTGAGAGAGGGAGAAGCAGACTTCCCGCCGAGCAGGCAGCCCGATGTAGGGCTCCATCCCAGGTCTCCAAGATCATGACCTGAGCCGAAGGCAGTCGCTTAACCAACTGAGCCACCAGTCGCCCCTAAACCTAAGTTCTTAAGAAAGCCTCTGATAAATTTATCCAGCCAATGTAATGTCTTCATAATTCTTATGGACTGAAAGTCCGTACCCCCCAAACATCATGTTGGGCATCTCTAAATGTGTCCCTTCTACAGGGATCCTTACAGTTGTACAAGGTAGAGAGATAAACCACCAAATTAAATCTTTATTCAAGAGGTAAGTGCAGTTTTCTCGTTCCTTGAAACCACCGCATTTAAGCAATAGTTTACTTTCAAAGTCAACCATACTCATCTTCGGTGCCCTCATCACAATGACCACAGTCCTAGATATTTTAGCAATCTGTATCAATCTATATTGACAACATAAAGGACTCTTCCTCATTTTCCTTCCTTGGGGTCTGATCTTTTCTTCCTTAACTAAAAGCAAAGCCTTACTCTTTCCACTTAAATGCAACTTCAAAATATTTGAAACAGTTTAAAATGTTGGTATCAAAATCAATCACTCATACCAAAACCCAGAAACAAAGACTCCCATTTCTGGAACAAATATAGCACAGGACATGTGCCAATTCTCTAAACTTCTCTGGTCACAAGATTTCACTTTTATGAAAGAGAAAGATTGTTCTTAACAAAGACTGAGGTATTGGAGGGTTGGGACCACACCTTTTAATCTTCCATATGTTACCATATAGAGCCTCGTCTCGGGCTCTGCCCACGCAGATGCTCAGGAAATGCTTGCTAACTGAAGATTTTTATGATCACTGATAGAAAGACAGCATAAATGCAAAACACGATTTTTCCCTTGCCCTGAGTTACCCAGGAGCATCATTCTCATTCAGAGATGACCACATTTCAGAAAGTGGGTCTCATAAAACATACAATTTAATGAAGCCATCTGGGAAGATGATCGTCATATAAATGCAAGATATTGATATTATCTGGCTACTTGGGGAAATACCATGTAAATGAAGGTACAACCCAGCTCCATAATTCAAATCAAGTATTGATGTACAAGGTCTTTGGATAATGGACTTTGAAGATTGATATTTCTTGCAAATCTGAGGCTACTTTTCTCTCCTCCCTTGCAATTTTGCTTTTTTGCAATAAGATTTTATTTTACTTTTTAGAAAACATCTTTTTCCTTTCTTTCTTTTTTTTTTAAGCAGGAATCTATCAGTGTCAGCTGGGAGTCCTGAAACAGAAATTTTACATCTGTCTTTATTGGGGCTTTTAACTTCTCCTTTTGAGCAAGAAATGATGCAAACAACACAAGCATCTCTTTCCTGCTCCAGTAACTATGCAGAATGCTGTTCAGTTATTCAGCCTCCCAATTGACTCAGCTGCTTCCTATTCTGTTTTATTCTTCTAGCAGGAAGGTGTGTTCTACTCCTGATAGTATCCTGGAGACTGTTCTGGATGAAGCCACCCAAGGAACTATGCGCTCTTCTCATCAATGTTACCTCCTTTCTCGGAGTGACAATTGCTAAAACAATATCAAGTTCAGACATGCCAGTAATCACAAAATGAGCATTCAGGTAGTCATGGTACTCTCTATCTTTTATGTGGTCAGGGAAAGGGATGTCCTCCGCACCTAGGATTCTGCCTTACTACCTCTCGCTTGGAGGCAGCGCCAGCCCCCACAGCACAATCCAAAGTTCCTCTGGGCTCCTCACATCTCTGTTGGAGAAAGTGCCATCCCGTGTTTGTGCCCACTTACTCCTAGTCCATCACATGCTCATCAAAGAACATATAAACACAGTTAATATCAACACTCTTCCTAGAAGTTGTCTGTGTGTGTGTGTGTGTTCAGGGGTATTCATAAACATTGTCTGTGGTGGTGTGCTGGGCCCGGGCACCGCACAGAGCGTTCATGTAGGGATGCACATGACATGACTTGGGGACACGGAAGCAGAGAAGCTGTTCCAAATGTTTTAACTGACTGGCAACTAGGGTAGAATACAGTGGGGAGCTGACAACATATCCTTGATCCTTAATCCTTTTCATTAGGAAATGTTCACTGCAGAAAGTCCTCCTCCCATTGCTCATTGTCTTACATCCCTAAATCACAGCTTAGAAGCAAGGGTGCCCAGAGCTGAGGACAAAGACACTCACATACCACGTGTCCTAGAGACAAGTCTGCACACCGAGAGACAAGGTCAGAAGAATCTGCTGCTCCTTTCTCTTTACACAGCCAGGCACTGTCACTGCCCATCTGTGATGGGAAAATGATAGTCTGAGTTTCAGCCATATTAGCTGATGGGAGGTATAGTGTCTTGAAAGCGACGTAAGCAAGCCCATTTACTGAATGCTATAGGCCAGATAGGATAGGAGACATGGGGCGCCTAACCCACATGGCTCAGTGGGTTAAAGCCTCTGCCTTGCGCATAGGTCATGATCTCAGGGTCCTGGGATCGAGGCCCTCATCGGGCTCTCTGCTCGGCGGGGAGCCTGCTTCCTTCTCTCTTTCTGCCTGCCTCCCTGACCACTTGTGATCTCTCTCTGTCAAATAAATAAATAAAATCTTTAAAAAAAAAAAAAAAAAAGGATAGGAGACATGGGGTAGCAGAAGGGAGAAAGCCCAGTTTGTGCCCCCAGAGAGTTCTCAGCCTGGCAGGATCATCATAGTGAATTTGACTATATGGATCTATTAATGTTCGCAACATTATTTTCCATGTTTAGAACCTCCAAATGTATTTTTCATGAAAATAAATTGCCAACACGATGACAAAATTGTGTGACCATCTCAAGGGACTGGAACTTGGACTGCAGAGATAGTAAGTACAGAAACAAGCCCACCCACATCTAACACACACCCAGAGAAACAGCAAACTCGCCACAAAGAAAAGGCATTGGTACTGGGGAAAGCCTTTCAGCTTCTCATAAAATATCAGACCATTACGGGAACTCAACACTTAATTTTCAAAATGTATCTTTGTGTAGAAAAATTAGTCTCTCAGATAACCACATTTTCTCAACATTCAGAGAGAAGTTACCACAATAGGAGAAAACAAATGGGCCGCAACCTTCACCTTGAGTCACAATACTGGTGGGAAGGTGAGTTTTTGCACGTGGAAAAATTAAAGCAATATTGATTCACACTGTAAAATATGTTTAAAACACTTTGTCCAGTATCCAAAGATTCTATGGAGGAAAAAAAGATGTATGACCATAACCAAGAGGTAAAAAATTGAATTTAGAGGGTTTTTATAGTTAATAGGAGGTGGGGAAGGTGGGCAGTGACAAAGGACTTGAGGTTTGGAACCTGGGAAGAGCTGATAAAGTGTTTTTCTGCGTAAACAAAAAGCTAAATCCTTTCTAAGCGTTCCCTGAAGTGATTTTCCGTAAGCATCAGAAGTTGAAGACCAATAGGATTTCGTACTGTGTCATTCAAGCGTTTGGGAAATTTTGATTCAAATATAGACTTGTTTAAAAAAAAAGCCAGACAAAAACCCCAGAAATTGTTTTTCTGATTATTTCTTTTCATAGCAAAAAGACTGTAGGGGAAACAATAAAGACAAAATCAAAAATTACCCATAATACTGCTGCAGAGAGATGGTCAGTATTAATATTCTAGTGTGTACTTTTCTGAACATTTTCTATGAGTGCGCACACACATGTTAATATATAATTTTCATGAGAATGAAATCATACCAGGCATATTGCTTTTTAATAATTTTTATTACTCAATAATATTTCATTTTGCATCTCAATAAAAATAGGTTTAAATGCATATAGTGAGTTATGTTCCCCCAAATTAAATGTCCATCCAGAACCCAAGACTATGACCTAATCAGGAAATAGTGTTTTTGAAATTTTAATTTTTTAAGGGTCTTGAGATGAAATCATTCTGTACATAGGGTCCCTAAATCCAATGACTGGTGTCCTTATAAGGAAAAAGGGGAATTTGGGCATAGAGAGGCCCATGTGAAGACAAGACAGTGTTGGAGGATGCTGCCACAAGCCAAGGAGCAGCTGAAGGCACCAGAATTTGGATGGAGGCAAAAATTTCCCCCTTTCCCGCCTCCCCCGCCCCCCGCCCCCGCGCCCCATATTGCCGAAGACTTTGGAGGAAATGTGGTCCTGCTGATACCTCGATTTGGGACCTCTGGCTTCCAGAACCACGACAGAAGAAACTCCTGTGGTCTTAAGTCACCTAGTTTATGGAAACTCCTTATGGCTGCCCTAAGAAACTTGTACCATTAGTATTTCTCTTGGCTGCATAGCATTATTGCATTCCATTGCACGTGGAGGTACCACAAGGAAGGTAATAGAGTGATGGACGTTGCTGATGGGCATTTTAGGTTGCTTCCATTTTTCACTATTGCAGACACTTTTTGCTCAGGTAGCTCTGCACCCTATAGCCTAATGGTTAACAGCATAGTATGGATCCCAACGCCAGAGTCACGCTGCCTGTATTAGAATGTGGGCTCCATTACTTACTAGCTGTTATTACCTGAGAAGTAACTTAGCTAAAGATGTGCTGTTATATGGAGAGAGTCTTTTTTTTACAATGTCTGACATATAATAAGTACTAAAGATATTATCAGAGATGGATATTTTTTCTAGATCAAAGTAGCATAAATTTTCAAAAATCAAATGCTATCATAAAAGGTTTAGGAATAAATCTAATAAGCACCAGGGTTCACTTTTGTTCACAGGCATACACACTTCCATAGAAAAATTTGAGCAGAAAGATGACAAATACTTCATTTCTAACACCTTTGACAAAACAAAGAAAGCATATTAGGAATTTATTGCCATTGACTTAGAAAAGGGAATTATTAATTATTCAACACATCTGTCACTTAAATCAGACTACCTCCAATTTCAACCCTGTGTCTGCCACCTCTTAATCTGGAGGACGTCACTAAACTTCTTTGCTCCTAAATTTTTCAATCACATACTGGGATAGTTATCTCAATCTCATTAGGACTATTAGAAAAGTAAATTGAGGTACTTTATGCAAAGTGTCTAGTACAGAACCTGGAACATAATACAGGCACAAAATAATATATTACTATCACTAAAAAGAATACATGATGTCTAGGAAAACTCCAAGGAATAGTCTATTTAATAAAGAAGACAAATCTAAGATACTTGCAGTCACTTCACAGGTGAATAATGAAACTTTTTGACCATGTGCCGCATGAGAGAAAAAAAGCTTGTACCATGCACCACCAATATATGGATATTTATTATTAAATTATAAACATGTATGATGGTTTTCACATGCACATTATAAAACTCAAAACTAGAAATTTCAAAGGGACGAGATGAAATTTTTAAAGTTCTGGCATCTTCTTTCCACATTCCAGTGGATCATCTTAAAAAAACCACCACCTTGGGTTCATGAATTTCAATTTAAAGATTCCCAGTGATAAAATATTCTCAACTACAAGATGGTATAGAGATGGAATGGGTCCAAGGATCTACAGGTCACTAAATACAGAGGGAACTACCCAGCAAAACATTTCTGGGTCCTGTGAACACCTGTCTGTGTGGTACATGTCCTGCTGCTCATTTTTCGAGATTTGGTTCTAAGTCTAGCCTCTGCATGAGATTTCTGGAACTTCCAGGTAGAACTGATAATTGCTTCCTTTTTGATAATTTGCCGCCTACCTGTACAGGGGTCTCGCATGCACCTAGAATACCTGATTGCATTTAGAAGCTTCTATGTCTCTCTCCCCATCTTGACAATCTGCTTCTCAAACTTGGAGTTTGTCATGTTCGTCATTGATTGGCAAGTATTTGACACACAGTACGACCTGAATAAATACTTACTAAATGGATGAGCTAACAAAACCAGATAGCTATACAGTGCATAAAAATTAGTACATTCTGGAAACACATAGAAGGGGGGAAAATGCTATGAACTGCAAAGTACAGCCTCTTTGACATAGGAGCATGTTTAATTAGATTGAAATGTCTGACTTTTTTTTCGCAGCAAATTTCACAGACTTTCTCAGTGAATTCTCCTGATACTGCAGTGGAATTCTTGGTTGCTTCGCTCCTCTGCACAGCTCTCCTCTGCTCTACAGAGGAGGGGAGTTAGGCCTGGATGTTTACCTACTTGCTAATCATACATTTGTTTTCCCTCCAAGCTCAGTTCTGCCAAGAATAGCTCAGGATGACAATCATTTTCATGCTTTCAGTCAAACAAAGGCTCCAGAAGGACATGGAAGCAGGGAACAAAGCCAGAAGTCGAACATCAACAACAATAAGGAAAAAGAAGAAGAAAATAAGTTTAAATATCCTGCCCCCATATTTTGCTATCCTGTCTTGGCATTTTAGTACTCCTGTTCACCTGAAATTAGAACATTGTGGGTATGTTGTGACCAGTAGACTTTAAATAGCTACAGGAAAAGAAGAAGGCTCCATTTCACCCTATACTTACACAACTCAAGAATTACTTGAGTTTCTCAACCTCTCTTACCACCCGCCTTTGTCTTTCATGTGAACTTGAAGCCATGACTAGAAACTGTTCACAGTATTAATTCCTATGGCTGGTTCTTTAAAGCATTGTTTTCCAAAATGGGTTCCATGAAATGTTCATAGATTCTTCACAGAAAAAGATTCTGTGGTGAAATGTTTGGGAAATCCATGGTTATACAAATTATACAGATTTCTTTGCAACAGGCCTTCTCCTGTCCTTTAATTTTCTGACATACCTGGTCAATCTCTAGGAGGAAGCATAGGTTGCACCACAGAACCTTCTTTTTTGGAATCATCTGGACAAACTAATGTTCTGATTAATGCACTTTTAGCAATGTCACCCTTTTGGGAACCCTCTTACACTATCAGTGGGAATGCAAACTGATGCAGCCACTTCAGAAACCAGTATGGAGTTTCCCCAAAAAGTTAAAAATAGAGCTACTGTACAACCCAGCAATTGCACTACTAGGTATTTATCCAAAGGATACAAACACAGTGATTCAGATGGACACATACACCCTTGTGTTTATAGCAGCGATGTCTACAATAGCTAAACTATGGAAAGAGCCCAATGTCCACCAACAGAAGAATGGATAAAGAAGATGTGGTGGGGGGCGCCTGGGTGGCTCAGTTGGTTGAGCGACTGCCTTCGGCTCAGGTCATGATCCCAGAGACCTTGGATCGAGTCCCGCATCGGCTCCCTGCTCGGCAGGAAGCCTGCTTCTCCCTCTCTCACTCCCTCTGCTTGTGTTCCCTCTCTAGCTGTGTTTCTCACTGTCAAATAAATAAAACCTTTTAAAAAAATATAAGATAAAAACAGAGAAAAAGGCAAACCATAAGAGACTCTTAACAATAGGGAATAAACTGAGGGTTGCTGGAAGGGGGGGGAAGGAGTAACTGGATGATGGACACTGATGAGGACAATTGAAATAGTAAGCACTGGATATTGTATGCAACTGACGAATCACTGACATCTACCTCTGAAACTAATAATATAATATATATTAATTAAATTATATTTAAACAAAAAATTAAGTAAAAAAAAAAAAGAAATGGCACCCTTTTGGTTTAGCGTTTGGCTTGCACCGGGAGCTCTCGTCATGATAGACACAGAGAAAACATTGCAAAAGAACTTTCCCAGATAGTCATACAATGAATTTCATTCTTCTGTGGGTTGACACTCGTGTACCCTGGAGCCTGAAATGCCAATCCTGCAAAAAGAGATAGTCTAGAAACAGCCTGACGGAAGAGCCAAAGGGCCTAAATGGGGCACTGTGGTTTTAGGAATAAGCATCTCAGGACCTATTTGTGCATTTAATTGCTCAGCAATTGCTTGTCAGAAGAGGAAATGCCCTTCCCTCTTGGGTTGCGGTCATGGAGAAGCCCATTTTTTTCTTCTTTTTACTCCTCCCCACCGTAGCACAGAGCCTTCCTACTATACATAGCCTTTGTTTATGGTGTTGCCACCAGGAATATCACCTCTCTGCCTAATTCCTACAGTCTTCAATGTCCTGCTGTTGCATGAAGATTTTCCTTTCTACCCACATGAACACTCCTCCTTCCTTTCTCTAAAAACCCATACCACCTAAAGGCTATACCAGAAGTGAGCAAAGCCTGGTCCTCCATGCAAATACAGCCTGCCATCCATTTTTATAAATAATAATTTTGCTGGGACACAGCCACACTACTCATTTAAGTATTGTCTAAAGATGCTTTTATTCTATAAGTACAGACTGAGTTGTTGGGCCAGAAACCTTATAACATGCAGGCCTAATATGATTACTGTCTCTCCTTTACAGAAAAATTTGCCAAACTCTATACTGTTTCTTTAGTAGTTACCAGATGCACCCTCACTTTGTGTTGGGACTCATTCTTTTGATGTTTCTGTATGTCTTCTCAGTGAGTCTTATGCCCACTAGGGCAGAGTCTAGGATGCATACTTTTTTAAAGTCCTTTGTAACACCTAGCTCAGAGTAGGTCATCAACAGACATTAGCTCATCAATGGATGTTTTTGAATGAGTACGATTTTCTCATGTTCCTGGTACCGTAAAAGAGAGGGGAAATAATATCATATTATTTTTATACCATTTCAGTCTGGCATTTTGCAGTGGGAAGTAGGCATGGGTTGTTTACATCGGTTCACCTCAAGTTTTCTCTGAAAAGAAAAATAAAACCTCAAGGGGGACATTTCTTCTTAGTAGTCTGGAAAATATAATCTCTAGACACAAATTGAAGAACTTTTCTATTTCCCCCCATTCTACTATATACTGATTCTAGCTATCTACACACACACACACACACACACACACACACACACACTCACACTACTGAAGGCTCTGTGAGCACTAGCAGACAGAATGTGGACTGGCAGAAACTGGTCAATATACTTCTATGATGACAATGGCTACCATGCTGACCCTGCTAATGGCCACCTAGTGAAATGAGTGGCCTGGCTGAAACCTGGGGTCTCAGCAAGGACTGGTCTACAAGGTTCTCTCATTTGCATACTGCAGGTGGCCTACATAAATGACCCTCAGATAGATCCCACTGGAGGAGACCAGAAATTCTTTTGCACAGCCATATTACCGAGTCTAAAATCTCTAGCTGGCATTTGTTAGGGCAAATGAAAATTCCAAGTTTAAAGTCATAAAAGCCAACAAGGAAATCCTCCTCATGATTAGCAGCTTGTCTCTTCTTAGATGTTGCTCAATCAGCCACTCAGAATGTTTATTTAGTTTGTTCGGTGCCAAGAAGTCGTCCTAAAGTTGTGTGCCTGGTTGACACACACATATCAGCGTTCTTATGGCTCCAAGTGGTTGTATGGGCTGGGCTGAATTAGGACTTTGTGTAAAACCACCTGCAATTTGTTCTCTACCCATGAATACAACTGGCCGGGGTGGGGGGTGAAGGTAGATAAAGGAAGGCAATGTTCTCAGAGCTCTCCTGCAGCAGGCTTCAGCTCTAAGACTTCCATTCAGATGAACTCATCTTGGTTTCTGAATAAATGTGAGGACCGACTTGGAGTTAGGCATGATGTGATCTTCCCCTGGTCTGGCCTGGGGCTGATAACTCACGCACAGGGAGTCCGATCTTTCAATTGTGAAATCACAGCAGCTGACATGTTCGAATCTGCAGAAAGTGGCCTTTTTATAATACTACCAATTTCCCGTAGTTATAATTTTCATGGTGTCTGCTGGTGGAGAGATGATAGGACTTATTCATAGAATTTACACTCTAGTGGTTTGATAAATACATAACATGTTGGAAAAGAGTTTCGTGAAAAAGTAAACATTATTCATCAGGGCTTTGCTTTCTCTTACATTTTGCTTTCAGCTGAGCGCTATTATAAGTTGTGTGATTTTTATTTGTTTTGCATTTATTCGGCTTTCTTTCTAGATCTTCTGCCTCATTGAATCCAAGTAAGAAGAGCGCCGAAACAACCCTAAATATGGCATAGGGGGAAATGTGTATATCCTTTTCTTTATATTATCTTTTGTTCACATCCTGAGGGCTATGGAAGGCAGAACACGGCGAGGTGCTATTTTATAGCACATTTAATGCTTATCAGTAATTTTCCCCCCTGACCTTCTGCCTCAGACAATTAATTTTCTTGAACTGCTCACACACCAGAAGAACATTAGGGGGAAAAATAACGTTAGTACTAGTGAATATAATCTTGGAAAAAAAGCTGTGCAATTATTCAAAGACCTAATCTTATCTCTTGTTTCATTTTTATATCACAAGTCTACATTTAAAAGTATTAGATATACTGTCCTGCTGTCCCACACCTTCAAACCCCAGTAAATAAATGCTGCTAAGTGCCACCAGGAGTGAAAGAGCTTGTAATGAGAAGTGTGAGGAGATATGTGCCCCATTCATCATTCTGTTCAGTCCAATATTGAGGCTCTTGTTATCAGCAGGATTCGTGGCGGTGTCATCGCGGCCGGCATAAATCTTCTGTCAGTGTGGCTCGGACTGATGCCCTATTAAAACTCTGCTTTCACCTAATCACAGAATGACCTTTCAATGTCTTTAATTAACCTCTGACCCGAACCATGCCAATGTCTTGTTGGTAGGTAAATCTATGGCATGACATTTGCTTATGACACTACATTTGTCTTGGTTTAATCATCGCACCTTGTGGATTATGGCTTGAATGAAATACAGTTGGGATCCCTGCTAATAGTTGGATTAATTTTTAAAAGGTTAGAACATAATATTTTCCTCTGAGCTCCCAGTGCTATCTTTGCCGACATTTCCCTCTGGGGAGTTGGGGTCCCGCATTAAAGAAAATGCAGGTGAGTCTTCAATTTCACTAACAATGTCATCTCTTCTGTTCAAAGTTGTTCCTTTTGAATGGCCTGGGGAGCCAGAAGCATTCTAGATCCTACAGATGACTTTAAAGCTTTAAAATATGAGCTATACTCACTTGTCCAAGACAATAGAATGCAGCAGTAGCATGGGGTTAAAAGAAAGAAAGAAGGAGGGAGGCAAGGAGGGAAGGAGCCGGGAAGGTAGACTTTCATCTCACTTGGGGAATGTGCTTTTCTACTCCATACTATATGTGTGCCTCAGGTCTTGAAACTTCTTTGAATAATAAAATCTCATTCATATCTCATTCCTCCACTCAGAGGAACCTTGTTGGTGACCTCCTATCTGAATTAGTGACTATTAAAAATGTAAAATATTTATAAAGAAATGCACTTTTCTTACACACAACTGTAGTTATAAATTGATTGAAGTGGTTACTAATTCATTTAAACTGAGTAGGTCTTTTAAAATGGCAAGTTGGGATTGGCCTATAAATCATGATGTTACAAGAATAAAATAAAGTTTTGAGCTACCGAAGATTTATCTAATTTTATACTCAACCTGAAGCCCCATGAAGGGCTTGGACTAGATGATCTCTCAGGTCTTTTTCAGTTGTAAAAGTCTATGATTCAGTGTCTCAATATTATAAATTCTAGGTTTATTGAGTCTGAATTCAAAAGTTTTCTTGCCTTTAAAATAGAATATAAAAGTTACATTGTAAAGACTTTTGGAGCTGGAAGTTTTCAAGTGTCCCACCTACCTTTGCTCTCCTCCCTATCCCTTCCTCCCATCTGAGCATTGTGAGGTGTGGAGAGTAATTCCTGCCAGTAGAATCCTTTGGAGATTAGAGAAAAATGTATATATGGCACCTAAAAATGTATATATGGCACGCAGGGATGCCCAATTCATTCTGGATGGTGATGGATCTGTTTGTATCTGCAGTGTTTGTTGAGAGATGTTACCTCCTTAGATTGATGCACTAGCCCTCCCCTAATCCCTCTCTTTAGAAATTATACAATTTAATGGTTAACAACTTTGGAGTCACCCAGGGGTCCAAATACCTGCTCTATCAGCAACTTACTGGCTGTATGATCATGACTTTAGTTAACCTTCCACAATTTCTCATCCATAATGTGGAAAAATAATCATACCTAATTAACAGATCTTTTGAATTAATACATGGGAGTCACCACGTCTGCTCCATATTTCATCTCCATTACCTAGCATAGTACCTGGCACACAGTAAATACTAAGATTTAACTATTAGGTAAAATTGTTCCATTAATTTAATTACGTATTAATATTATCTATATATTATCTATATATTATCCGTCACCAACATCATCAATGAATTCGTTCTGTCTCTAGCTCACATCGGCTTTGGTTTAGAGGTGGTCGTTACCTATTTTAACAAAAGTGGGCTTTGGTTAGGTCCAACACTGAAGCTGAGAAATGATAACTACTAATGATATCATCTCTTCTACTGAAGTACTCATCATTTAAGAAGTGCTTACTGAGCAGCTATTATGTGTCAGGCTCTGGGGATATGATAGAATGATAGAAGACATACAGTTCCTGCTGTCATAGAGCAAAGAGTTTATGAGAGAGAGATTGATGTTAATCAAAGAAGGACACTAATAAAGGAATAATTTATCACCTGGCCAAAGACTGTTGAAGAGAGATGCACCACTCTATGAGCGGACTTTGCCATAGTCAAGGAAGTGAATAGAAGTCTGAAGGAGAAATAGCATAGGATAAAGAAGCCTAATCACCGGGGATTTACATGCCATGTTACAAAATTTTGTTTTTATCCTAATACGGTAGAAAGTAGGGGATAGTGCATTATAAGGTTTGGGTTTCCATCTTGCCTTGATGACCATGTGGAGAGGAAGTCTAGGGGCGCCTGGATGGGTCTGTTGTTAAGTGTCTGCCTTCGGCTCAGGTCATCATCCTGGAGTCCCAGGATCGAGCCCCACCTCGGGCTCCCCGCTCGGCAGGAAGCCTGCTTCTCCCTCTCTCACTTCCCCTGGCTTGTGTTCCCTCTCTTGCTGTGTTTCTCTCTGTCAAATAAATAAATAAAATCTTAAAGGAAAAAAAAAGGAAGTCTGAAGGAGACAGGGGCATACATGTTAAATGTTACTGATTTACATTGTACAAAACCCCATAGAAGTAGTCTCCTTTATGACTCTTTCTTTGAATCTCAGAACAATACCTTCTTATTAGGCACAGAAAAGGTAGAGGAAGAGAGACCCCCCAAACATGCAAACTTTTCCTTTTACAGCGAGAATCAATACTAAGGACCAAGAGGTACCACACTGGCCTCTGAAGTTATCCTCCTCTGCTACTTTTGCTCTAACTACAGAGCACAAGGCTGTCCGTGTTTATTACCTTATATTATGGGCGGTTACCTGCTCTCCAAGTGGAGGGTTACACCCCAAGCCAATGACCTGGTTATTATGCTGCTAGGGCTCAGCTATATAATGCAATTAGAGTTATGCATTCACTTCTAAACAAGGTCCAGCAAGGGCAGAAGAAAAAACCGTCTCTAGATAGAGAGCTCTCAGGGCTAGCAACCTCTTAAAGAAGTAAAGTGCCTTGTTCATATTTCCTCCTGCAAATATTTATTCAAATATTATGGTGCAGCAAATACCCTCCAGGTATTACATATTAAACAAAGCCCAGCCTTGAGGGGGACATCTGCTATGTGATTTAAAGGGAAAAGTTAACATGTATGAACCTACTCTGTATTTGATATTTTATATGGATTATCTGATTTGGTCATCAAGACAACTCCACAAAGTAGAAATTTATGATCTCTGCTATGGGAGAGTTAGGATTTGAACCTAGATCCATTGACCACAAAGCCTTTTTGCCTTTCCATTACACCATGCTATTTGCCAAGAAGGTGTCCCTCTTCAGAGATAGCTCCCTAGAGGAGAAACTACCAAGATTTGCCCTCTATCCAGTGCCCCTTTTTAAAGCCACAAGAAGGTTTCTGGATCTCAGCCCCATTGATATTTAGGAATGGATAATTCTTTGTTGTGTGGAGCTGCCCTTTACACTGTAGGATGTTTAGCAAAATTCCTGGCCTCTACCTACTCGGTTCCAGTAGAGCTCCATTTGTGATGACCAAAGCTGTCTCTGGACATTGTCAAATATCTCTGGGGAGCACAACTATCCCTGGTAGAGAATAAAGGCAAGAAGCCAAAAGGCTCGGAGGTCAACTGACATTTAAAAGGAAAGTAGAGGAAGAGAAACTAGTGTGAATGATCCAGAGAGGAGACTTTCAAGAAAGAAATGATTGGGAAAGCCAGCTGTTCCAGAAAAGTTACATAAGATATGAACAGAAAAAATATTTTAATTCAGTGATGAGGAGGTTTCTTGGTGAGTGCCTGAAGGTGAGTTTCAGAGGACTAAGGGAGGAGGAGGCTGGAGCCTAGAGGTGGGCAATAAATGGAATACATGGGATGGAGTCAGTGAGAAGGAGCTCTCGTTTCAGTGAGCTTAAGAACATTGTAGAAGCGCTGTGCAAATGCTGAGCCCAGGGCTTAAGAGCCTGGAAGCATCTACTTTCTGTATCTTGGAGTACTCTCTGGGAGCCCCAAGCAGCCATATAAGAAATCCCAGCACCCTGAGGCCACCATGCTATAATCAACTGAACCCCCCCTTCCGCCTTCCCTGCCAAATGGCAGACAAGCAACTGAAGGCATTTTGGAGCCTCCAGACCAGTCCACCCACCAACTGAATCTAGGTGACCTAAATCACCTAAATAAAAGTTACTTGGGGCAGGATTGCCCAGCTGAGTGAGCCCTGCGTACATGCCAAAGCCACAAAATCATGAGATACTATAAAATAGGAAGTTTGGGGATGGTTTTTTACCCAGCAGTGTGTACCTAGACCACACTGCGCAGTGCTCATCCCAGCTGCCTTATCCCATCCATGAGATTTAAGGAAGAAGATGTTAAACTGAATGTGATCCTATCCCCACTGCTCTGACAATAACTGCCAAGCATGAGTTTTGAGCTGTTAGCATGTGATGCTCAAGCACTCAAGACTCTAAAGTCATACAGACCCAAGTTTAATTCTTATCTTCTCTACTTCCTAACTGTACAAAATAAGGGTGATTAACGGTCCTATTCATAGAAGCACCAAGCTTAAGTGAGTTTTGTTTCCATAAAGCACTTAAACACTGCTGGACACAATGAATCTTGGAACGCTGAAAAAAATAAAATAAATTTAAAGTAAAAAAAAAAAGAATAGGATTTATTAAAAAAACAAAAAACAAAAAACACTGGGGCACCTGGGTGGCTCAGTTGGTTAAGCGACTGCCTTTGGCTCAGGTCATGATCCCGGAGACCCGGGATCGAGTCCCACATCGGGCCCCCTGCTTGGCGGGATGCCTGCTTCTCCCTCTCTCACTCCCCCTGCTTGTGTTCCCTCTCTGGCTGTGTTTCTCTCTGTCAAAAAAATAAAATCTTAAAAAAAAAACAAACAACCAAACCCTGCTGGACACAATAAATGCTTGCTAAAGTTTAGCTCTTACTTAAGTAATGGGTTCTTCCATCAAAAGACAGCAAATCATCACATACTTTATAAAATAACCCTGACTTGGACTTCATAAAAGTTTTCACTAACTTCATCCCTCCCAACTAGCAGAACTAATGGGACTTTCTGCCCATACCTTATGCTTCTTTATAACCACAACCAATTCTGATCCTATTGGTCGTCTTGTGGCTTCCAACTTCCGGTTCTCACTGTTTGACCTACAAACCCCTCCCCTACATACACACACACCAAGAAAATGCCTCTAAAACCACAAGCTCTCCTGTGGGAAATGTTAAGTATTAAAGGATTGACTTCCGAATGTCTTTTTAGCAACCACAAAAATTCCAGTTCCAATTTGTGTGACATGTGAATCACTCCTTTGGAAATAACTAGAAAAAAAGAGAGAACTAACTAGGTGTTGGGGATAGAAAACAAAGAATGAAGTATGTGTCACTGGGGGAATAGAGATTTTTGTAATGAAACATTGGGAACTCCGAAAGGAAATTGAAAAAAAAAAAAAGGAGAAAAATACCTATTTCTGCTGGGAGGCAAAAGGCTGAGCTGAGTATGGGCAGGGCCAAGGGCAAAGCTGAGGCCATAATCCTGGCTACTGGACAGATCATTCAGTATACCAAATCAGCCATGAAGATAGCCCAAGGCTTTTTCCATCTCAGCCACCCAAACTACTCTGCATTTCTGAGCCCACAGGGGACCCAGGACCTTTGAGGTGAGCATTAATGATTCTAAGCCATAATATGCAGTGTTTTTCTGAGCATTACTCTGACTCCACTCGGCCCCATCTAGACCTCACTTCCTCCATCCAGGCCTCTACCTGCTGGGATTCGTGTGTGAGTGAGAAACAGAAAGAGCAGCAGTCAGATCTCACATTCATGAAGGACCTACAATTCACACTCTTGAGATTTTCTCCAAACAAATTATATAAACACTATACTTTTTGGAGGGTTAAAACATTCATTTTTTTTTAAATGTAAACATTCAAAATCCACTGCCTATGTACATCTCACTTAGGCTTCTCATTTTTGGTATATCTGATCCTCAAAAATGGAGTGATCTGTTTCTTTCCATCTGTGGGAGCCCCCAATCAATCCAATAATCACCTACAGATATTCCCCCAAAACACTGAAAATTCTCAAATGAAGGGAGTTAGATAGATGTTAGGCTGAAAATGGGAGTGATCAATGACTATGCAGTGGGCATATGCAGGTCAAAAGGGAGATACTAAATTTTATTACATTAAGTCCCACTAGAAGGTTTATCCCTCAAGAGCTGGGGCTCAATCTTTCATTTCTGTATCCCAAATTCATAGTACAGTGCCTAGAACACAGTAGGAGCTCTATGCATGTGTGTCAAACGGGTGAATGAATGAATGAATGAACAACACTAGCCTGGACGGTCTATCCTTTATGCAATATATGATACTGTCAAATTCAACTGCCTGCAAGGGAATCATTTGTCTATGGAGTAGGCAAATTTTCAATCTGAGGCTGACTTCAAGCCATTGCTCAGACCACGTGCCCAGCTAAAGGAACATAAATGATTCTTAACATCCTACCAAGGAAAGCGTAGTGGGAGAAGGAGAGCTTCAGCTGGAAAAATCAGAGCATATTCCAAAACCAAAGAGAAATTCCTTTTGGATTGTCAATTATTTGGGATTACCTGGGCCTGGGTCACAGACCATTGGTGTGGATAATCAAGAATTGACTGCCCATGTGGATGTTAAGCCTTCTTGGACTCGGCATCCCCCAGTGGCCTGGTCATAGCCTCCACTACTCCCCACCACACAGAGCTCAGGGTAGGAGGTGTAAATGCACAGCAAAGCTGGGGGGGCAGGGACCTTCGACTAATGCTCCCAAAGATTAGAGTTTCCCCCAGAGCTATAGGAATGAAGTGGGATTTATCCTGTACTCGACAAACAAAACAAAGGGTGAGAGGAGTAAGGGCATCATAGAAGAGAAAATCGGGAACTGTCTATGCCGGTTGCATTTTCCTGGTTACTACAATCTCAGAATAGTCTATCCTGACCCATCCCATGTATTCACAGCAGGGACAAATACAAGCAAAGCTGAAGAGTGGGGAATCCTGCTTTGGGTGCTGCCACCCTCTGTCCTCACTGCTTTGTCCCTGACACTTGGCCTCTACTGATGTCCATTAGCGGCTCAGGGCCTTTCCCTAACAGCTTCTCCTGAGGATGATCTCCAGCCTGATAGCCAATTTCCTCCTCCACATTCTGTCCTGCCAGAGGCCTGCCCTCAGCTCTCAAAGGTTAAAGCAAGGACAATTTGATAAATTAATCCGGGCTTTCAGATTAATATGTTAATGGGCACTCTTCCTGATAAGAGTTTTCAGGAGACCTTTGCCCATTTGTATTGAGCGTCTAATGGAGTGACCCCCCAGGAAGGTAGCTTTGGGAGTGGGTGGTGTCCCCCAGAGGGAGGATGTTCTGGGGATCTGTGAAGTGAGGCTTGCAAGACACTTCTGGCTTCCTCTGATGGATCTGCCGAGAGAGGCAGGTGACCATCAGGATTTCCAGTACCGAGAGACAAGTCTAGGATGTCACTTGCTATTTTTCTACCCTAGGGGGCTCTCCTGAAAGCATTTTAGATGGTTCTCACTTAATCCTTCTAGTTTCCTGAAAGTACTTAAGCAAACACAAAGAGGGACAATTTGAGAGATTATACATAGCATCATAATCCATACTGAGGAAGAGGCCCACCGTGAACTGAAAATTCTGTGACCCAGTCTATGGAAGGATGGCACTGAGAACACAGAACAGGGAATCTACCCCCACAGTTGAGCTGTCTGAGGGAGTCCTTAGCCTCACCAGAAAGAGAGGGATAATTTATATGTTAACATTTTCTTTTAATGTGGATACCATTTTCCTCATTTATAGTTAATTAGGTTAAGCATGCATGGGGAGCAAGGGAGAAAGGCTTTTAGTGATGCTCTAAATGATTAGTAATTTGAATAAAGTAAAGAACCTCTCTAAAAGATGGTGCATGGGCACATATTAAACAGGCCCACTCTGATGTGGAAGATACTGGTAATTAAAGCACTAAAATGAAAAGATACAGAATACGCTGAATATTTTAAACAGGTTTTGAGCCATATGTACGTGTGATATAAATGACATCAGAACAAACGGCTGAAGACTGAACATACTGGATATTTGGTATTCTGGGAGCCACCTTTGGTCCCCTAGTCACACCAACATGCCAGGGCCCAGGGGCACAGTGGCAGTGATGAGCTTCGGGTTTCTCTTTTGAAAGACAAAATAATGGTAGTGCCCTCCCTCACCTTGGTGGTGTCATTATGATGAGTGATAATGTATGCGTTTCACTTTAGCCAATAGTGGGCACCCCTAATTTAATAACTAATATTGTTGTAGGATCAATACCATCCCTCCTTTGTTTGACTGAGTCAAATACTTCAAGTGTGCTTTTCTTGTCTTCTTCCTTTTTAAAAAACTATTCATTTACTTGAGAGAGAGAGAGAGGGAGAGCAGGGAGAAGAGTTGAGGGAGAGGGACAAGCAGACTCTGGTGCTCAAGGCAGAGCCAGACGTGGGGCTCAGTCCCGCGACCCTGAGATCATAACCTGAGCAGAAATCAAGAGTCGGACACTAAACTGACTGAGCCACCTGGGGGTCCCTCTGTCTTCTTCTTTTTAAAGAATCCAGGCTCTCAAATTTACAGCAGCTAATCTCATGCAAACAAGGTGGAATGCCTTACGCACTGCTTCCTTACCAATAATTTTCAACAAATAAAAATATAAGCAACAAGACGCTCGGGTGGCTCAGGCAATTAAGCATCTGCCTTTGGCTCAGGTCATGATCCCAGGGTCCTGGGACTGAGTTCCCGGGCGGGTTCCCTGCACATCGAGGAGACTGCTTCCCTCTGCCTCTGCTGTTCCCCTTGCTTGTGTTCTCTCTCTAGCTCACTCTCTCTTTCAAATAAACAAATAACATCTAAAAAACATATTTAAGCAACAGAAAGTTTTTACCGTAGTTTGCAGGACATTGTCTGCTCCCATCGCACTGGGTCAGCTTTGGGCCGTCCTAGCTCGTCCACCAGCCTTCGTGTTCTATGCTCCGACAGGCCACTAAGTGTGGTGTTCTGAAAAGAGCCCGGAGAACTTGGTCTGATCCCAGCTTCATCACCCCCTCGCTGGGTGACCTGTGGTTGCTTTCCAGATTCCCCGGACCTCCGTTTCACTCTCCATAACATGGGGACTGCCTCTATGAGGTAAATACAATAATTCAAGTGAAAGAATTCTAAGTCTCAATCCACAAAGAATTATTTTTCTAGACACAACGTTTTAATGGCTTAAAAGGACCGTGTGCTCCCCACTACATTTCTCTGGTTGGCTTCTCTCTCAAACTCTTTCTCCTTTATCAGCCTTCTCGTGAAGTGACCGATGAGATTCTTCTGAGTGGAGAGAGTGTGGGCTATGGAGCCAGGTAGACTGAAATGTCAGTCTCAGTGCTTCCATTACTGGCTCTATGAGCTTCAGCAAATGGCTTCGCAGTGGTCTAGGGGTCTAGACCGAGGGGTCCTCGGTCTGTTCCCTTTTTACTAGTCAGCAAAAATATTATTTTTAACTATCACACACACACACACACACACACACACACACACCACCAACCACCACCCCTAGAGTATACCTACCCTCTCCCCGCTTGCCCACTCTCCCCAGAAATGAAGAAATGAAGCCTGCTTAAGACCATTTAAAAGCAGTGTTAAGACCCCCGTGGGAAGGGGTCACTGCCTTACAGATTCCTAGCCACCCAACCGCCTGCAGGCAGCTAGATAGATGAGAAGGTGATTCTTTTTTCCATTGTTTTAATTTAATTCTAATTGAATGTATGGCTGGAGATGTTTTAAACAGATTCTTTTTTTTTTCCCCTGGTTAAATTTCCTCGGGGAGTGTACCCCAAGACCTCTCTCTTTGTGATAACTTATTCTGGCCGGCAGAGTCAGGGTCTATTTATTACATCTCCAGACCACCCCCTTCCAAAGCTCCAGCAGGAGGGGCCCCTCTGCAGTTGCTGATGACTAGGGAATTACTCAAGTGTGAACTGTTTCACTGTCTGTCACTTTGCTCATTAGGCAAGTGAAAAAATGTATCTATGGCTCGGTCTCACGGTCCTCATTAGCTTAGCGGCACATTTTTACTTCCCTTATTTGTTTTAAAGATGAATGCATATAAAACAGTAGTCCGTGGTGTGCCTCAGTATAATTTTAAGAAGCAAAAGCCTGGATAATCTTATTATCTTCCCAATAATTGTGTTGTTCAGAAGATAGGGATAGGGTAATTGCCTCGTACTATACTGCCAGCCGGGGGATAGGGGTGTAAATGTTTTCAGTTGTAGTAAAAGCTGAAGACATCCTCAGCATTGGGGTAAGATCAGGATGTTTTCGGAAAGACAGTAACCAGTAAACCAATCAAGGTAGCTAAATAAAATGATGAGCCTGTACCCTAAGAATGTTGGGGTTTTTTTGTTTGTTTGATTTTTCCTTCCAGTACTCTAGTTCCTGTAGGGAAGAAATATACTATTACTTTCACGACTTTTGTGTTAAATCTTGTTCTATCTCCACCTGGAGATTTAGCAAAAGGTTCTTTGGGAGAGGGGGCAATGAGATGGGAGGGATGTGGGGGGTACATTTAGGATTTGATTTTTATGGAGCATTCTTTACAGGTATTTATGGTTGTTTATCATCTCCAGATTTATTTACGGAGATGATAAAACAGAGCTGAGATCACCCAATATCATTCAAGAGTTTGACATCCTGGTTGCCTTCCTGATAGAAATGCATCAGCCTATTTCTTGTTTGCTGCACGTGACTTGGGGTGTTCGGGATCCACTTATGTTCAGACACATAAATGTTGTTCCAAATTCATTAGCATCCACGTAGAGGCCCAGCCACGGCTTTCCTGTGGCTGAAGACTTAAGCGGGGCACATCTGTCCCACACGGCTAAAGGGCAAGATTGCTGTGCTCTTTTCTCTCCCTAAACTGGAAACTTCTAACACACCTGGAGCATGTTGGAGCTGGCGTTCACTGCTAGCGTCAGCTCAAATCTAGGTCCGCACAACAGAAGGAATAGATGAGCTAGACTGGCAAACATGCAGAGTATGTGTCTCTTTATTTGCATTTACAGATCTAGAGTCAAAATTTAAGAAGTGTGGAGAAAGAAGCATTCTCTCCTATTTTTTTTTTAAAAAGCTGGATTCTTTAAGTCACAACGCCTGCTAAAATGTCTGATTGTCATCTCCCTCAACCGTTTTCTTCATTCAGAGAAATGAGAATGCACGTAACCCATTCAAGGGAAATATAATGCGTTATTATAATAGGACTTGGCCTAAGTAGCTAATCACTTTTTATTAACACTTTTTGGCCCAGGGAGTTGGGATTTCTCCAAGCTGACTGTCAGGGCAGGGATTCTGGGAGTCTATATTAGTAATTAGCATTACAAGATCTCGACTCCTGTGGTGATTCAAATTAATACAAAATAAAAGTGCAAATTTCCAAATAGCTTTGAAAGCCTTATCTATTATTAAATTTCTGTTATTAAAGCTCTTTCCAGCCAGTGTGACAGAGGAGTCTAAAGCGGAAGCTTTCCTTAAGTAGCTGTACAACTCGTCTTGGACTCTTTAAAATTAAATAAAAGAGCATACAATGAAAGATCAAAAGAATTTTCTGTACAATCGAGTTACGCCTTGGCAGTAAAGTTTTCCACCAAACCAAATCCCTACAAAGCAATATGAGTTTCATGGTCACAGTTGCTTTTGGACCTTCCTTGATACATTTGGCAGCTATCTTGAGAGCATCCAAAGAACCGCTGGCAACATCAATCACTCATTTCATAAGCAGACACTAAGAGGCGACAGGAGGGCGCTTGGCACATTACCATCTCTCCACCGTGGAACCCCTCCCAGGCAGAGAAAAAGAGAAACGGTGCAGCATAGAGACATTATGGAGTACTCGTCCTCGAATAAGGTTCTACTAATGTGTAAATAACCTGCTTTCTCTAACCATGTCTTTAGCAGCCTAAGTGGTTAATTGTTATTGATCAGCTCTGCCCACTGTTCCAATATCAGTCATTATTGAAAATAATCTCAGTATCCTTCATTAAGCATGCATCTGTTTCCATGGGAATGCATTTTCAACCCGGAGAGCTACTTGAGTGTTATTGGTCTCACTGGTTGTGCCGGCACCGAGGGCTGTGGTTGCCCAATCTGTCATAGTTAATCAACTCTCATCTCTTAACACTGGCTGCAGTTATCAATGAGGTAAGGATTAATATTCTGGGCGAAGCAGATGATAAATCATTTGTATATAATTAGTGTACAGCAAGGTTACAGCTGACATGAATTTTTATCTTAATTATGAGAGAAATTTGTTCCATTAATTTAATTTAGTTTGCATGAGTGGCTAGACACCTAACAAAGTTAATCTTACACCTGTCATTACAACATTAAGGAGAGAGCCTGGTGTTGAGGCGCTGGGCTCGGGTCCTCCCGCGATGAGGATAATGTTGTTCATCCTGATGTGAAAATAGATGATCGTAGACAGAAGATGTAAAGTCGACTCTCTTTGAAGTTGTCCCCGGGGGATTTATGGGACAATCTTGAAGCAACTCAGCTGGCATTGCCACACATCGGATACCACCGTCCCCTTTCCAGATGGCCTCTCCCCTGCCTTGTAAATCCAGGTGGGAGACTCAAGTTGTGAGAAGAGACTTGTTTTTGTTGGTCATGTACAGATGCGAACTTCGGAACTTGTGGTCAGGGAGAGCTTTGTTTCGTGACAAGCTCTCGCGTTTGTATCAAATGCAATGGATTGAGAAATGTGTGGTGTTCGGGCTGTCTATTCTACGTGCTTTGTGTTTATGTTGTAATTGAACAGAGTAAGCCACGTAACTCGGTCTACTGTACAAGTGGTAATTATGCAGGCATCCCGAAGGCTTCAGAGTACTGCACAAACCTAAACCCGGTTCTAATTATCTAAGTAATTACTAAGTCTGATCAATCATATTTGATTGATAGATGAGGTGGGGCTGTTTATGCAGCAGAATGTGATGTTCTTTATTTTCCTATGGTTGGCTACCCACTTAAGATTAAAAACAAAACAAAACAAAACAAAAACATCGCTAACCTGGATTATTTAAAATGGTTTCCTTACAGGCTTATCTCTGTGCTAATTGTTTTGCCCAGGATGGCTGACCCGGTGCAGGGGAAATCTTTAAAAGAGAAAGGGCCAGAAAGGGTCACAGTGCAACATCTGCGGACACTCTGACCACGGAAGGATCCCAGCGATGTCAAAACAGACTAGAACACGGATCATGGAAGAGGCAATTTCCAAAACCGCCAGTTTGTGATAGAAGTTCCAACGTCCAAAGGAAAGGGCCCTTGCATTTTAGGAAACCCCGAATCAGCCTGAAACTGAAATGTGAATTGCACAGTAACTCAGATTAATGTATTGTAATATTAGTCCACAATTATCACTTGGAGATCGGGTCAAGGAGTGTATAGTTGGTTATTCACGAGAAATGACTGATTTAAAAACAAAGAGCTCTAATGGAATTCAATAGTGCTTTTCAGTCATTCTGCTTGGCATCTCTATTACCTGAGATGATTCACAGTCCATTATGGGAGCTTCCATGCTAATAGAATGTCTATCTTCTGTAATACAGACACATCAGAGCACTAACTGGGAATCTGTCACAATGAATTTCATCTAGATTTCACTTCATCTCTTCATGGACTGTAAAATTTGCTCTTGTACAATGCCTAAATTTACTGTGGGTAATTGAGAGAGATCTATAGATGCAGCAGCACTCGGTAAAAAGCAGTTTTCCAAAGATCTATTGTAAATTGTGCAGCTTTGCCTCAGCTGGGGAAAGATGATGGTGAGCTGAATCTTGCCTTTACTAATGAGATGTTTTGGTGAGTTCAAAAGGGAGAGGGGGGCAGATGCTTTAGGGGATTCTGCCACGTGGAAAAACGAAAACAGGGGAGGCACCTATCTTTCATCCTCAGCAGAGCTTTGCAAAAGGGACAAAAAGAAGTTTGGACATAGGTTTCATTACCTTCCATAGGAAGGATAAATCAGGGCTACGAGAGACATAATACTTTCTGAATCTGCCTGCATTTGCTTGGCAGAAAAAGAATGTCTCCTGCACGACCCAGCTTCGTAGGAGCTTACATTTGCCTCTGCTTGAGGCTGCAGGTAGAACAAATTCCATCTCTCATTTGCTAAACCTTCTGTTTCACAGATTGTTAATCCTAACTAAAATATTTGGTATTAAGCTATCTGCATGAATTGTTGATAAAGAATTAAGATAACATTTGAGCTATTAAATATAATGTGTGCTCATATTTTTTCAATGGATACTTGCGTTACTGCTCATAAAGTATACACACTAACCTCTTTTTTTTTTTTAATTCAAACCATTTCCCTTTCTTTATTTTACTTATCCCCATCAAAAGCCAAACAGAATCACTGGGTGCCCTTAACAATCGTAGGGTTTAATATTTGTTAGCCAATTAGAATTGTGATATATTCTATAGCTTTTTTCCTAAGCCAGGAACAGAATAATAGCATCATGCTTCACTGGCAGTGAAGTGAGCTGAGCCTTTACATTAGGAGAAAATCAGAATGGTATGACTGCAGTTCATTACCGAAATAGGTAACTGATGAACTGAAAAGACAAAGGGCATTGTTAAATGAAATGTCATTATTAGAGGTGCTCATGTTTAACAAATGTACTGTAAGTTAATTCAGTAGTGTTTTCTATAAAGTTCCTCAGTGAATGTTCACTGCTCATTTTTACTGTCTCTGCATACCTAACATCTCCTTAAAAATGTATTAAAGGAAACAGTGTCAATCCCCAATCATGGGGAGTAATTAAACCTAGATCAGAACCCTCTTCTGGGCTCAGGTACTTGGCATCACTTTGACTGAAGACCCTGACCAGATGCAATTGTGTTTTTGTTCCTAGATCTCCATGCAATATGCCAGGATGTGTTTAAACAAACAAACAAACAAAAAAAACAAAATAAAATAAAAGACACCATAATTTTGTAGAAGCCCTGAGAAAAATGTTTTCAGCTTAAAGAGAAAAAAAAAAAAGCAATGAACCCCCTTTGGCATCTGTGCAAAACTGTTTGCTTGGCTCTGGAGGTGATAAAAATAATTTATGAAGCTCTACATTTTTAGCAAGAGGAAATGACCTCAGCTTCTAGCAATCTGATGCAGTTAGTGAAGCCTCTCTCTACCACTTTTATGGATTTCCTTGAGCTGTAGATTCTGTGACCTGTATTTCAGATTTATTGGCAGATACATAAGGCACATTAAGTAATATAAAATGCAGTGAATGCATCAAACAACTCAGCAGGGACCGACTGACAGCAGGCAAGAGGTTGCCTCTTCGAAGAAGTTACTCAAAATTGCAATCGAATACCTGTTTCTGCATTTGTTTAACCAGGCTTGGAACTTTAGTTTTAAATAAAGACATTGTTTCTAAACAAGAGTCTCTAGCTGAACACATAATATAGTGGGTGGCAAGAAGAGGGTGTATGGCCACCTCTAAAATCTAATCAAACCCGCAGGATTCTGAGTGTGAGCACTCTTGCTTCCATTTTGGGGGAAGCTTGACTTCTACGTAGAAGAAAGGGGGCCTCCAGTATATTGGGTTTGGTTCTAAGCAAGATCAAAGTGGCATTTTGATGAGGGAGATGCAGACTGGCCAATGATGTCTTTGGGTAAGTACCTACCACCCTGATTAAGAGAAGAAAAGTATCTGGGAGGATGTGTGTACTCAATAGGGCCATATACTCAGCACTTGAAACAGAGCCGGGAGAAGTTTTGTAAAACCTACATCCCATCCCTGTTGCTAAAAACAACAGTTGGGGGGGCGGGGCACCTGAGTGGCTCAGTGGGTTAAAGCCTCTGCCTTTGGCTCAGGTCATGATCTCAGGGTCCTGGGGCTCTCTGCTCAGCGGGGAGCCTGCTTCCTCCTCTCTCTGCCTGCCTCTCTGCCTACTTGTGATCTCTCTCTGTGTCAAATAAATAAATAAAATCGAAAAAAACAACAATAACAAAAACAGTTGGGGGCCCACGTGGCAAAGTGGAAAGAGGAGCCCTTTGGCAGTGAGGAGGCCTTAGTGCTGGCTGGGCCCGCTGTGTCATCATGGGCAACTCATACCCTCTCTCGGGAGTTCACAGTACAACTCTTGGCATACCGTCCAGCACCAAAATCCTTTGATTTTTGAACAGTAAAATCCTAAAGATCGATATAAGAGAAATGAGATCATAGGATGCAAGGGACACCTCCACCAAGAGTGAATCACTTGGGAAGATTCAGGCCCTGGCATAAACTCAAACAGAAAAATGATGGACATGTGGTTTCATAGGGGAAACTTCTCATTCACCTGCTTGTGCCTGTTACATTTTACCGTTAAGTATTACTTTTTAAAAATTGCCCTGCAAGACTCAGGTAAAGGTACCCCCTTCCAAAAAATCTCCTGGTTGCCTTTCATCCTATCATGGCCTCTCCGTTCTCAGAAAGTAAACTGCTCTTTGTTTCCACCACTTAATATTGCCCATAGGAACGAGTAAGTAGAGAGGTTAAAGGCTCAAGTTCCGGAGTCAGATGACCTGAGTTTAAGTCCTGGTTCTACCACCCTAGCTGTGTGACCTTGACCTTGGGCAAGTCTCCTAACCTCTCTGGGTTCATTTTTCTCTCCAGGAAAGCAGGAGCGACAATAAGACTATTCATGTAATGGATTATCGCGACGATGCAATGAGATCCAATTTGTAAAGCATTTAGCACAAAGCACGATACAGAGTAAAATCCTCAATCTATATTAGGTCTGATTATTATTGACGTTATTATTATTACTCTGTTCATGCCTTTTCTTAACAAGAGAGCAATTCATTAGAGCCCGAGCCACACCTGCACGTGTCATCTGTGCTCCCTACAGTGTTGGGCTCCCATTATGTTTTCAGAACATAAGTACTGATGGATAAAGCCCTGATAAGGTAGAGAAAGAAGAATGAAGCATAACAGTAATAAATAAAACTCTCTGTGCTCCTGCGGCGCGAAGGACAATTTTAAGAATGGCTACCATTATTTAACATTCACCCTATGCCAGACATTTCACGGAAGTTATTTCCAATCACTACTCTGCAAGATCTGTGTTGTTATCCTTGTTTCACAGAAACAAAAATTGAAGTTCAGGGGAGTTGAGATATATTCACAAAGGAAACCATACTGAAGTGAAGCAATGAGAGTCAATCACAGGTCCGTCACCTGGTCACGTCCATTTCCGTCCTATAGCCCCTCCATCCACAAGACCACTGACCAATCGGAAGGAATCTCAACCTCTGCACGTGCCACACAGCCAACTCCTACTGGTGAGTGAGGGAAAGAAATTAAGATATGAGAATATGAGATAGCCATAGGAACCCTCAGTCACAGAGCAAAAAAACGGATGGCTCACAGTTGAGAACCGGTCTTCAAAAATGCACAATATGAAAAGAAAGGCAGATCAGGGTCACCTGGGGCTCCACCACGAGTCACCAGGTCATCAACAAACACCAGGATTCACTTTGAACTCTAACATTAGTGGCTTAAAGACAGAAGGTGCTAAATAATTAAGAAACCAAATATGGATATTAAATAACAATAATATGATGCCACGTTACTTAGAAATATAGTCATGCCTTACACCTACAAAAGTCCTCTTCCCTAGCACTCCCTAGAATACTCATCAGCATGAGGCAGGGGTAATGAGATGGGGGGATTCACACTGGCAAAGTTGGGATGCGGCCTGAGAAGACAGGATTAGGAGAGGCAGAGAAGACCAGCCGTAAAATCCAAATTGGAAGTGCCAGTACAGTTGTGGCTTGGACTGGGGCCAAGGGAGAAACACGTGGTCCATGCGCGACATGTTGGGGGCCATATTGTCAGGAAGGACACGGTATTATGAACGTCTTTGTCTGATGGAAAATACCTGGTCTCTCTAAGCAACTGTTTGCAGACCTGAGTGTTGCAGACCTCCAGAAATACCTTATCCTAGACCCGAGCTAATCCCCTTGTTTATCCAAAGGCCAGGTAGAGATGCTTAGGATGATAAAACAGAGAGTAGAGGAATATATTTGCCTGGGGTACATGTTCTTAAACTGCTTCCCAGCAAAGAAGTCCTAAGCTCGGCTAGCTAATTAGAGTTAAGGCAGGAACTGCCTCTCATAATGCCAAACTAAAATTAGAAAAATTTCACCTGAAAAATGCAGGTAGCCAAAACAAAAACGAGGGGGGCATTGTTTATTTAAATTATGAGGATAATTGCCTCAATTCTCCAGTTCCCCTCACTCGGGTAGACTTGGCTTGAGTGCATCAGTATCCATGGTGACTCATCTAATAAGTAAACTGCATTAGCTCTGCTACCAGCAGAGAGGAAAGGAAAAGGTCTTGAAATCTATCTTTCGTGGCTTCCTTCCAGAGCAAGGGATTTCATTATATCCTGAAGACATGAGGCAGTTCAAAGAGATCTGAAATATGGAATGAGAAGGAGGAGGAGGAGAAGTTTGGGCTTATGCACTTGCTTTTTAGATTTGTTTTTATATGAGAATCAGACACTAGAAACAGAGACTCTAGGGGAAGGCTTTATTCTTCTGGTCCAGGATTTTGTTTTGGTTTGTTCTGTTTTGGTTTGTTGATATCTTTCCAAAGAGTTCCCCCACACGAGGAAGCTTTCACATTCCCCCTCATGTACATAATTTTAAATAAGTATGACAGGGGATCCTTTAAAAAACACACACATACGTGATTTTCTATTCCACGGCTGGAATGAAACTTGATGGAACAAATGCATAATGGTACCTGTTTAATAAATCCAGACAGTGTGGAATGATAATAGAAATCATCCCAAAAGAGGCGCCACAATTTTCCTGCAACAGCAGAACAATACTTGCTTGGCATCCATCTATTTTTGAAAACCGTTTTATGAGTACAAGCATGTAAGCCATTCGAATTATTACTGTAAATAATTAATCATGTCCTTTGCAATCACTTATTAATTAGCTGTCATAACACTGTTGTGAATTAGGTGGAAGACAAGGCTTCGATATTCAGTTATTAACACCTAATTAAAATATTCATTGTTTTCCATATGTTGTTTATGGCTTTGCTTCCTTCCTTGTGCTTCATCACAGAATTTCTCGAACCAGGAACA
This sequence comes from Spilogale gracilis, assembly GCA_004023965.1. Classification (NCBI taxonomy): domain Eukaryota; kingdom Metazoa; phylum Chordata; class Mammalia; order Carnivora; family Mephitidae; genus Spilogale; species Spilogale gracilis. Next base: position 129,464 of record PITA01001466.1, on the reverse strand, counting down.
GCGTTCTCCATTTGCTTAGCGACAGCGCCATCTGTTGTCGGGAAGTGGAAAACATCCTCTTCGGATTCTTCTGCGTAAACAATAGCTTAATCCTCACCTCACCTTTTATTTGGAATCGAAAAAGTTTGGTGCACACTGTTCTCTCCTGAAATGTTTTCCTTCACTTTAAGGTATTCTGCTGACTAATTCCAATAGCATCGTCTAAGCGGTAAATTAAGTGAGCCCATTAACAAATCGCAGTGAAATATTTAAACTACAGCGACATCAAGAGAGGAAACCAGCTACCTGATGTGGTTTACATCAAGTCAAAAGAGGCAGAAATTTAAAACTGGTCTCCAAATTCCCTACAGATTCACTCCACACTAACTCACCTGTGTAGTGGAAGTTCACATTTGTGGAGGGATTGCTGAATGCCAAGCACTGTTCATCTTGCAATCAGTCCAGGGACGGAGGCACTGTTATTGCGCCCAGTTTACAAATAAGGAAACAGAGGCACGGAGAGTAAACTAATTTGCTGACGCAGGGTTGGCTACATGATTGGTGGGGCCCAGTGCAAAATGCAAATGTGGGGTCTCTCAGTTCAATAGCAAGAGAAAAATGCTATTAACGGTACTGAAACATAAAGCTTTTGCTCTCTGCCCCAGTCTTTCCCCGCCTTGCTGTGATTTCTTATTTGCTATTTTACATCATTCTAAGCAAAGAAAATGTTATCTTTAAGTCATAAGTATGGATCACATCATTTATTTTTGTATTGTACAATATCAGTTTTAAAGGCAAATATAAGAACATTTAACTCATGCAAAATCACTGAAATTACACAATGTGTTATTTTGTAGCTTCTATATATATATCTTGCTCTTCCCAGAACAGTGGAAACCCTGCACAAAATTAATTCAGCTGCTTTTATTTCACCTGATAAGCATACATTCTACCAACACTCTCTACCTTTTGCTTGCCTGATGAGTAAGGAAAGACTGAAGGGGAAAGGAATTACAGTTCTTTTTCCTTCCATGCCAACACTGGCAGCATAAACCAGGTGGGCGGGGAGGGTTAACACAGGGAAATAATATATAGGGGGGTGTGGCAGGGTTCCCTGCCACTTGCGTATCTTAGAATGTCACTGCCTTCTCTCTGAGGTCAGAGCAAGTCCAAGTGCAAACAGAAAGTCAGTCACAGACATACGGGTTTACCTGGCAGGCACTTTGCGTCTCACTGAGCTCCCGCATATTGCTCCTGAGGCCACTGCAAAACCCTAGAAGGGCAGGAGCTGGCGAGGAGCAGTGGGCACTCACACTATACTCATCTCTTCTACTCACGTATGTGCTCTGACAATGTCTTGTCGGAGTTCACTTCTAAAAAATAAGCTCAAAGATGAAACAATCAAGAATTTCAGGACAGTGACAGCACAGTATGAAACCCACTGCAAGGCTCTCTGCACATGATGTGCTGCAAGACTACGTAGAGCACACACCCCCATGAAGCTGACCCCAAGGTGATGGCCAAATGCAGAACCCAGACTGTCTGAAACCAGAGCTTCTGCTCTCAACCATTATGCTCTACTGCCTTCAGACTGTGCCCAGAGGCACCTTTACAAGTTTCTACTTTATGTATCCATTATTCATAAAATTAAAATAAAGATTATAGTAGCTGTAGGACCTTGGGAGTCCAGCCTTCTCATTTTACAGACACAGATAAGGGGACTAAAGAGCCAGGAAGACATCCCTGGTCAATCAAACTGTCAAAATGAATGCGATGGTCCTTCCTCCCCCTCCCAGCCCTTGCCCAGCCCACTCTTCTTTTGTTGACCCACTTTTCCTTTCTGATGCTATAGCAACCCTGTCTATTGAGCCCCTTTGGTTCGGGCAAGGCAAACCCCCACCCCTCCTACCAGGGCCCAGAAAAGATCTCACAGGCGGGCCTGGCAAAACCACACACTCCCCAAGACCCTTGCTACAGCTGTGGGGATGAGACACCCTCCTTCCTCCTCTGGGATATCGAGACAGGCAGACCACGGGATCTTGGAGCATCCAGTAGCTAACTTGTCATCACGTCGAGAGTGACCGTGTGAGAACAAGGACAACGTGGAAGAAAACAGAGCAGAGAGATGCAGAGATAAACAAGTCCCTATGTATGTATGGCTTTGGAGCATCTTGGTTGTGCCCTCAATTACATAAATGCGCTCCTAGAGTCCCCTCTGAGCCCTAAGAAAATGTGCATCAGGTTTCTATTCCCCAACAAGGAGCCTTCCTCTAACGCAAATGAAGATAAAGATTTGAGAATCGCCTGTATAAACATGGTCATTGAAACCATGCTGAGGGTGTAGTGAAAAATAGGAGCAAAGATAAAGCTCTACGGACTCAAGGAGAGAAAGAGAAGCCAGCAAAGAAGGCTGAGGGAGCTATCGGGGGGGTATTCAGGAGGCCCAGAACAGAACTGAATGTCCACCAGGCAGCAGTAGGCAATGGCTCTGGCAGCACTGGGTACTACAGAATATTTAAGCAAGGTGAGGACTACAAAGAGTCTCCTGGAATTAGGAGGACAGCGGAGACACGTGCCAAGAGTTCCCTGGGTGGTAGGAAACAAGACTGGGACCTGAGTATGAAGAGTAAATGGAAGAATCTTGTGTTTAAAATAGTAGGTTGAATACACGTATCGATCGCTACTTCTTCCCAAGATACAATGGAAATGATAAGAAAATAATAAAGTTTAACCGACAGGGACAATGAAAACAAGAGAAACCAGAATGGATGAAAACTGGCACCTACAAATAAAAAAGGCCCACAACATTTTGGAAGTAGGAAAACAAATGGAGAACTAGTATCTGGCTTTACAAAAGGATGGGAGAAAGACTCCTCAGAGCACTCTTAGGGTAACGGTGGGAGTGATTTGCCACTGTGAACCCCCAGAACCCCAGGGCTGAGGGGCCAAGTAGCTGAGAGAACAGGAGGAAGAGGCTCTAGGCTGACAACAGCCTCTGTTGGAGCAGCTGGACTCATCCCTCATCTCCCACCTTCATCTGTTATCACTGGGTCACTAACCTGCTGATTGCCATAAGAAACCAGAGAATTATTCTCTGGAAACGCTGAAAGGACCGGAATCTTGACTCCGGGTCATGGATGAAGCTCTGTGCCCCAAGCGGAGAGATTAGGGAATGGTTCGCAGATCGTGGCTATGGGCTATAGCCCTTCCTGTCTCCTGTGGTTTACCAGAACACCAGGAGTCATGTGTATATGCCCAAGCAAGGCATTGAACTAGCTTCTCTGCAGAAACAACACGGAGTGAAGACAATGGTGGTTTATATCGTGGCACTTTAGCTAAGTAGAAGATACATTTAGCAGTATCCCCTTCCCTGTGTGATTCTGGGTTAGGGTGAGAAAAACCTGTGTGACGTTTGGAAAGAGGAAGGAGGGAAGCAGGCTCCACTATATTTTTAATGTCGGCATAGGGCATTAGGTGCCATGGCAGCACCATGCCCACCCACTTTCCCAGTTCACAAAGGAAATTAGGGAGATGAAGGAGGAGGCGCTCACATCAAAGTTGTCCAGAAGAGTCCAGTCACTGGAATGGGGGCAGCATGGCTGATACAGACGCAACAATGGATCAGAGCACAGCATTGGAGCCACTGGTCAATTGCACTCACTGTAGGGGGAAATCCGAGAGGCACATTCTCAAGAGTGCCACACAGGTGTCATCAGCCAATAGCAGATTAGGGAGGCTTCTGTTTTTCCTTCTTCCCACCCTCTGTATTAGTTTCCTGGGGCCGCCATAATGAAGTACAACAAGCTAGGTGGCTTAAAACATGACAAATTCTTTGCCTTACAGTTCTGGAGGCTGGAAGTCCAAGCAAGGACATGTTCCCTTTGAAACCTTCAGGGGAATCCTTCCTTGCCTCTTCCTAGCTTCTGGTTTGCTGGCAATCTGTGTCATTTCCTGACATGCAGCTGCATAATTGTAGGTGGTTGGATTTGTGGATTTGCTTTAACATGAGCTTCACTTCTTTATGTTTCAGGTCCTGATTCTTTATCCATCAAATGAGAGCCATTGTCTTAGCTTATAATAAGGATTAACACCAATACAATAATTTTTTAAGTGCATTTTTTTTCCACAGACATTCACGGTTCCTTCTCTTTGCCAGGCACTGTGCAAGGCCCAGGGACATTCCAGTCAACAACATGGGCACATCCTCCACAGGTTCATAAAGTTCACAGAGAAGAGGAGAGTTACATATACGGGGAATAAAGAAGTTGTGATATATTCAAACAATGGAATACTATAGCAGTAACAGTAAAATGCTCTAAACACAAGCTGCGTCCACTTCACAGTGACAATGGTGATGGTCCAAGAACAGAAAAATTAGCCTATGGGAATAAAGTTTAGAAAAGAGAATCATCTATGGGGAAGGAGGGAAGGCACAGCCATCCGGGATGTTGGCCGTGTTTTATGATTCAATCTGGGTGGTGGTTCCTTGGATTTAAACACCTGTAAACATCCTTCAAGATTCACCACTTTACTGAATGTATGTCATACCCCAGTACCATGTTAACAAATATCCCCACAAAACTAATGTTTGCTAAAATTGCTAACAAGAAAAACTAGTGTTCCACAGAGGACCTGATCTGATCTGGGGAGGGGGCTGTTTAGGGTGGCTTCTGCAGAGAAATCAGAAGAAGCTTCCAAGAGAGGTCCACAAAGATGAGCGTGCGGTAGGTGCTGAGAACTGCTGGACCTCTGCGGCCAGAAGGTCTGGGGCACAGAGAGTGAGAAGAGGAAGTGGTGTGAGGCAAGTGTGGGAGGTGGGTTTGGGCCTGAGCTGGCAGCCCCTTGCAGCCTATGTTAAGGTCATGGCCCTGACCTATGGGGAAGCTTTCAAGGAGGAAACATACCACAGATTACTTAGAAGAGAGTGGATATTCCATTTAGATACTTTTCCTACTGGCTGGGCTGACAACTGAGGATCTCTCAATAGCAATACTTAACTTACCAGTTTGCATGTAGGGGAACTACTTATTTAATAGAGACCGTAACTTGCCTCCTTACTTTTTCTGCCCATCCCGCACAAGAAAGCAGTGCCAACTAAGTCAGTCTCTGACATACACAGAATCAAGCATGGACAGCTGTCTTCAAGATATAAGCTCTGGGGCTGGACTATGTCTAAATATACAGACCAATACCTTTTTTGCACAACCAGCCAGAATAGTCAACTAGTGTGCCATTGCTCAAACAGGTTTCCACGGGAATACCACTGCCCCATGGAGCACCAGTTGGTACCTACAGTTAAACACGATTAAGAAACAAGAAGTGTTGGTGTGGAGGAAAAGGAACCTTCATGCACTGTTGGCAGGAATGCAAATAGGTGCGGCCACTGTGGAAAACTGTGTGGCCATTCCTCAAAAAATTAAAAATAGACTTACCATATGAGTCAGTAGTTTCACTATTGGGTACCCAAAGGACACAAAATCACTGATTCAAAAAGATACATGCACCCCTCTGTTTATTGCAGCATTATTTACAATAGCCAACTATAGAAGCAGCCCAAGTGTCTATCAATAGACAAATGGATAAAGAAGAGGTGGTGTGTGTGTGTGTGTGTGTGTGTGTGTGTGTGTGTGTGTAAAATGCAATATTACTCGGCCACAAAAAAAAAAAAGAATGAAATCTTGCCATTTGCAACTACATGGATGGATCATGAGGGTATGGGAGTGCTGAATCACTATGTTGTACATATGAAACTAATAAAACACTGTATGTTAACTACATTAGAATTTTAAAAATCGAGAGATGTAATAAAGATGTCCGCTTACACATATGAAAAAAAATAAATATATTCAACTGGATACATTTTAAAAGATGCTTGTGAAATACTTGGTTGAAGTTGTATGGTTGTTCTAAGGCAGGACTTCCCAAGGGGTGTCTTAGGGTAGTGTTATGATCCTCTAACGGGGAAAACAATGTGCAACACTCCCCCACTTGTTTGAGCCGTGCAGCCCTCTCATGGATGAACTATATGAGCAATTCAATAGGTATGACTCAGTGGAACACACGGTGGAAAGTGGTGATCTGAAGTCTGACAGCACAGTAGTCAGGTGCTTTTTACTGGTTAGGGATTTATGGCATGGTGACAAGCGATAATCTCCCTCATCTTAATTAATTTTTAGAATAAATGATGGAAAGTTGAGGTGGTTTTACTGTCGTCTTTCACAAAGTTTTATTTCTTCCTTCACCACTCTCTGCTCATCTTCTGTATTTGTTCTTGGGAAGCTCATTTGTCTCCGTTGGCTGTAGCTGATTCTCTTCCCTGGTAATCTTCAGTACCTAAAAGACTTCCCTAAGCCCTTATGCCACTTGCAAGGAGCTTTATTGCTTTTTAACCTCTTTCAGAAATTATCAGAAAGCGACCCAGGCTCAGATCCCCATCCTAACGATCAGTATTGACACGTGAAATAATGTTTTTCATATCTCAAATCATGTTATCTGTTGTAGACAATTTTGGCAGAACAGACTGCAAGAACCCTAGAAATGTTAATTCTGCTGCATCTGACATATTGAGGATTTTTGGTATTCAACCCAGGCTTTGCATTTTCTTTGCATTTTCAAAATGCACAGCCTCACACTCTCTTTCAAAGGCCCTGGTATTATCCAGAAGCAATTACGAAGAAAAACGAAATTACCTTTCGTCATTCTATCTACTCAGGGCCTTGGAAATGCAGACTGACAATGAGCTGACAATTATTTGCAACCCACTTTCAGTTAATTTCACCATAAATTGAGCCTGAGGACTGCTGACAAATAAAATATATTATTCATCTGAAAAGAATTTGGGGCTCCAGATCTCCAATCTATTTCATTAGTGATCACGATCAAACTAAGTTGAAGATTGATTTATGCAATAGTTATCCCACTGCGATAATTAATTAGGAAAATAATAGTTTGGTGGAGCTTTGAAAAGGAGCAGTTTCTAAAGCTCTTTGATAAAAGAGAAAACTTTTAAAATAATTATGAGGCAGTGTCCCTAAGGGAGTAGATACGCCTTGCCTTTGCCTCTATCCACAAGTCACTAGACTTAAATCATTGTCTGGAATAAGCTCCTTGAATCTCAATTCAGTTCATCTAACAATTTTTTAGTGTGTGCTACATGCCAGGCACTGTATGCTAAGTCTGTGAGCACTACAGAAATGGAACATCCTCAATGAGGGCACATGGGCAGGTAACCATGTAGGTATTAATGGCCCTAATAAATGCTTATAGTAGACATAATAGCAAAGGGCTTTTGCAGTCATAGAGGCTCCAGGGATTAATTCTGCCTGAATCAGTGGAGAATGCTTCATGGGAGAAAGTGCCATTGAAACTGGTCCAAGGGCAATGGGTACACTTTCAATTGGGGAGGTTGCGGGGGTTTGGGGCTGAGGGAATGCAGTGATACCAGCAGAGAGGAGTATGAGCAACTTCAAAGCACTGGGATGGCTCCAGGTAGGTTTAAGAAGAGGTAAGAGGGGCATCTGGGTGGCTCAGTTGTTAAGTGTCTCCCTTCAGCTCAGGTGATGATCCCGGAGCAGGAAGCCTGCTTCTCCCTCTCTCATTCCCCCTGCTTGTGTTCCCTCTCTTGCTGTGTTTCTCTCTGTCAAATAAATAAATAAAATCTTTAAAAAGAGAAAGAGAGAGAAGTAAGAAATCTAGGATGGCTGTGAGAGGTTAGGAGAGAAAGGCAAGTTAAGACCAGATCGTTAAAGGGAAACCAAGTGCACAGACTATCTGTATGAGGTTGGGTTTTATTTATTTTTATTTTTAAAAATATTTTATTTATTAATTTGAGAGAGAGAAAGTAAGTGAGAGAGAGCATGAGAGGGGAGAAGGTCAGAGGGAGAAGCAGACTCTCTGCAGAGCGGGGAGCCCGCTGGGGGACTTGATCCCGTGACTCCAGGATCATGACCTGAGCAGAAGGCAGTGGCCCAACCAACTGAGCCACCCAGGCACCCCATGAGGTTGGGTTTTAAATTGGAATCTCTACTGGTCAATTGATACATCTGGTATCAGGGTCATGAAGGAGTGCTGAAAGCTACGCTCATTGTTCTGATGAGAGCCAATAAAGCACTGTGGGAGAGGAAAATAAGAATGCAAGAAGGAAGTTGGGAATCATTCATTCATCCCCTTAGAAGTCAAGGCGCTTTGAGGTCAGAGGTTGGAAGGATCTCACGGAGATTGTGAGCAAGAGATAGTAAGGAAAATAAATTATGAATTGAGTGTTAGTGTCAAGGAGGATGTGAGTGTCTTGGAAAGTGATAGAGAAGGAGGATGTTTCTTCTCTCTTTGGTTCCTGTACTCACTCAAAAACCTGTCTTTGAAAACCTACTCCTCTGGGCACTGGGAGTGCAGACACCGAAAAATACATAAAGTCACCAACTTTGATCAAAAGGATACTTATCGTCTTTGGGCAGGAGAACTCAAGAGTAGTTAACAGATCTATAAGGTGGGAAGCCATGGCATTCTGAACAATGTGTGTGTACAGGTCAACAAGACCGTGTAAGGGAATGGGGGGGGGGATACCGCTCCAACTCCAGCTTTGTGTCACTTTTCCAAGCAAAAGACAAGACTGGAGAAGGGTAAATGATTTGGATGCTATGTCTTAACCCCTGTGAAGGATTTTTCCCAGGATATATCCATTTACATTTTATTTCTCAAAAGTAGGTCATTTGTCTACTAATCTGCATGAAAAGCTGGGAACTGTAGAAATTAACTGAGTACATTTTTACACCCAGTAGATTCTAGAAAGAGTACAAGGGAGAGTGAAAATTGCCTAGACAACTAGTAAGTCCATTTGCATGTTCAAATATATTTTTATTCTATCCTCCTGGTTGATAAAATCTTACCAGAGTATAGAATTCTAGGTTAACAGTAATGTTTTTTTAGAATTTTGAATGCATTGTTCCATTGTGTTCTGGCTTCCTATGCTACTCTTGAGAAAATATGCCATTCTGATCCTCATTTCTTTGTTATGTGACCTGGTCTTTCTCCCTGTAAGTTCTCAGCATCTTCTCCTTATCTCTAGTGTCCTGAAATGTTGCTATAATGTTTGTGGGTATGGATCCCTTTTCCACTCATTATACATGGCACTTGGAGAACCTTTTCAATCTGGACAGTCCTTTATTATTACTTTGGAAATTCCCTCTCCTGTTGTCTTCCGTTATGATGTCTCATCTCCTGGATATTTCCATAGATTTGTCTTCCCGCTCTTCTATCGGATTTTCAATTTCAGCTATAATTTTTCTCAAATTTCCAAGAGCTCTCTTTCAATATTCTAATGATTACTAATTATAATCTGTAATTAGCTAGAATGTGTGATTAAGGTATGCCAGGCTGTTAAATGAGATTTTAAAACATAAATTTGGAATTTTGGCAAAGTCTCAAAGCCCAGAATGTAATACACCCCCATATTCCAAAGGAAGATGCCAGCTCATTCATATAGGACTTACTATGAGACAACAAAACAAATCCTATTCTTCTGTCCTTAGCTCACCTCCTGTCTCTATCTCATATATGAGAATAATACATACATATATAGGCAAACAAACAAATAAGGCTAGATATATTCAGAGTGGGAATTTTTTTTTAAGAGTTACATGTTGGGAAGTGAACATTTTAAAAAGGTGTTTCTTTTCATCTCTTTGGCCATACTCAAAACCTTGGGGTGACCTGTCACGGAGACCAATGTCTCAGCCACCAACCAGCTTCTGCTGAGCTGCAGAAGCCTGCAGACCCGCTCTATGGTGCAGCCTGGGCAAAGGGTGGGGGAGAATATCCTCGGGAAAACTAGACCCATGTCCTCTGGATTTAGGGGGGTTGTGTGCGGGGGATAGGAAGATTAGTGTCTTCTACTCACTTGAGGCTGCCTGGAGATGTCTGAGTAGAACAAAGAAGGGACCAGAGTGGAATGGCCTAAACTTCCATAGTTAGAAATCTGACAGAGATTCATAAGTTTCCCCCCAGAGCTAAGGAGGAACCAGCACAGAGTGAGCTCACACCAGGAGTATGTGGAAGGAGAATTAAGGGAACGTCATGGGATGTCAGATGCATGGTGCTTCACCTAGAGAAGTGTGAGGAGAATAGGGCCAAGTCAAAAGATACAAGACAGTAGGCAAAAATCCTACAACCTCCCTCTTCCTACCCCCCAGAAAAGGTCAGTTTTGGGGCACCTGCCACACAGAGTCATCAATACCCAATACAACAGCCGAATCAAATACAATTTCCTTTTTCTCTCCTAGGGACAGAGGCATAAGTTTGTAAGTAGGGCAAGAACAGGGGTGAGAGAGAGATAAAAGCATACACCATGAACCCCTGCTTCCCTTTTGCAGAATTCAAGGTTGGATCCAAGCTAGCATAGGGTAGAAGGTCTGAACTGGATGAAAGACTGAGGATTAGATTTGATAGGACTCTTTAATATCTGGAAAGGAGACTATTTTCATCTGAAAAGTACCCAGAGCAGCCTTAGAATCTTATCTATATCATCCAGGTGTGGGGGAAAGGACACCTAGTGGAACGACTTTAAAAAAGATGGATGGGGAGTGCCTGGGTGGCTCAGTCATTAGGCAGCTGCCTTTGGCTCTGGTCATGATCTGAGGGTCCTGGGATGGAGTCCCACATCGGGCTCCCTGCTCAGCAAGAAGCCTGCTTCTCCCTCTCTCATTCCCTCTACTTGTGTTCCCTCTCTCACTGTGTGTCCCTCTATCTCTGTCAAATAAATAAAAAAAATATTTTTAAAAAAAATAAGAAGATGGTAAGAAAACCCAGTTGTTTCCTGACTGCACCTTATGAAGTGTAACCTGTTTAAATCAACTGGTTATAATAGCATTTTCATTTTCATTCCCATTTTCTTGGTCTTTGTAGTATCATACTTTTGGCATCCTTTTATTTGAATTTCAAAAGAAAGAGAGGACAAGCACGCGTGTTCAGTCCCTTTATAACCACAAGTCAATACAACTATACTTTTCTTTGCACCAATAGCTTCTTTTCCAGGAAGGACTAAGTTGGCCTACTGATGTTCAAAATGAGAGGTCAGCAGACAGCAGGAAATTCCCAAATTTCCACTTAAATGTTGAGCATATTCCACTTAGATAAGCTTACCTAAGAAAAGAATTGCAACTTGTTTGAACTCCTTTCTCTGAAAGGATAAGCATTGCCTGTCACATCTGCCATCTGGTGGCCACTCTGATAAACACATTATGCTAATATTCCCACACTACATCTTTTCATCCATTCACCCATAGGCCATCATCCATCCACCCATTCATCATCCATCCACCCATCATCCACCCATCCATTATCCATCCATCCATCCATCCACCCATTCATCATCCATCTATCCATCCATCCATCCATCCATCCACCCATCCATTATCCATCCATCCACCCATCCATCCACCCATCCATTATCCATCCATCCACCCATCCATCCATCCATCCATCCATCCATCCAACCATCCACCCACTCATCCATTCACGATGCACTTGTTCGAGGCTCTAGGCATGCAGGTAAATAGAACACACACAGTCTCATCCTTCTTTGAGGAGCTGACAATCTATGGGGGAAATTTTTTAGATAATTTTAAGAGCTCAGGCTCTAAGGCTCAAGTCTATGTCTTCGGCCTCTTTCTTTTGATTGGATTCTCCCTGTAATTTAATAAAAGATACCCAAGTCTTTGCCATCTTAAAAGAAAGTCAAAGAAACAAACCCTCCATCAATCATGCTATCCCTAACCATCTTCTTATCATAGTCAAGCCTTTCCAAAGAGGAGTCTCCTCTTTCTTACCTCTAACTCACTGTAGTGCTTGTTTCTCTTTATTTCATTGTTAGTATATTTTGATTATAAAATTATATATGCAGAAGATAATAATGTAATAATTATACATCTATTTATCATATGCTCTATCCGATATTGACTTCATACTACATTTGCCTCAGATCTTCTTTCCCCTAAAAGGAAGACATTGTAGAGTTGGTGTCCTCCTTTCTGTCACTGCTCTTCTTCCATCCTCTCCAGAGAAAACCATAATCATGAATGTAATTCTCATGCACGTTTTCACACCTTTCTGTATACATAAGCATTGAATAATATTATTTCGAGTGTTTGTAAACTTAATCATTATGAATGCTGTTTTCGTAAAAATTCAGCTTTATATTTTTCATAGTTATCATGCTATATTCAAACATGTAACTCTAGATCTAGACTTTCAGTACTGTATATTAACCCATGGAGATATCACAAATCATACATCCATTCTTTTGATGAATATGAGGTCATGTCAAGTACTTTTCTATCTAAAACCATGCTTGCCATGGACAGTGTCAATGCACATCTCTTTATTTGTGTGTGCAGTTCTTGAGAAGAGGACCCTGTATCCTTTCCCCCTTTCTAAAACGTGAGGAAGAATCTCCCTCGGAGTTCTCTCCACTGAGGGTTTTCACTGGCCCATCACATCCTCTGCTGGCAACAAGAAATGTTGCTGTGCCAAGCACTGGACTCTGTCCTCTGTCTACACAACCCGAAAACAGAAGTAAATCACCTTCCAAGTTGATCCCACTTATAGTGGGTCCACTTCTGAAGATCAAGAACAGCAAGAGATTTTTCTTCTCTATTAATGGAATTCAGATTTTTTTCCCTCTTACTTTTATTGCTACTAAGAGATGATGTCACAGTTCAAATAAATGCTCATTAGGATTATAATTTTTAGGATGACGTTTTAGAATTTTAGATTATCTAAATGCAATCTTATAAATTAATGATTTCTGTGTTATTCTATGTGTGGGTAGAGTAATTTTGTTGTTGCTAACAAGTCCAACAAAAATAATCCAGAAACATGGCAGCAGGTTTTGTCTTTATTGAGATACATGAAGGATCTTAGGAGTCCACAATATACGTGTGAATCTTAAGAGTTATTTATTTCTATCTTACTTGATTTCAAGATAATGAAAGCATAACATATCTTCATTGCTAGTTAAGAAGTCCATTGATCCATAAAAACGGTTTTCTTTGTCCTCTCTTTAAAGTAATTTTGGGTTTTCTCTCATTTAGTTTCCCATGGAATCTTGATGGAACCATAATTCCTAGGACAACGTTATATAAATGCACTTTATTTAGCAGTTAATTTCCTGAGTACATTGTTTCCTTTTTTTCCATTTCCAGTGTCAGGGTCGGATTTTTGGTTGCAGCTGTTTACCAAGTCCCCATAACATGAAGAGTTGTAGCAATTTTACATGAAGTGTCTTGCCACTGGGGACGTTTGAAACTCAAAGTTCATTTCTGTAGACGAAGGGCTGAATTGATTCCAGTGATGGGACTAAATGTTTACCAATTTTTCTTAAGCCATCTGATTGGTGCTTCTGTGAAACCCACACCCCTTCTTTAATTTTTAAGATTTTATTTATTTATTTGAGAGAGAGAGAACAAGCACGAGCAAGAGGGAAAGGCAGAGGGAAAGGGAGAAGCAGACTCCCTGCCAAGCGTGGAGTCCCATGTGCAGGTGGATCCCAGGACCCTGGGATCATGACCTGAGGCAAAGGCAGATGCTTAACCAACTGAACGACACAGACCCCTATCCAAACCCCTTCTGATGGTCCAACAGGTTCTGCCTGATCTGGGCCTCAGAGCCTCATCAGCCACCTTGAGCCATCTGTGGTTCAGCCCCTCAGGCACCCAGAGCTCCTCCGCTTGGTCATGCTTTTCCCTACTCTGTGTCTAACTCTTGTTCAATTCCACGTTTCCAGTGTCATGTCCTTGGAGAAGCTTTCAGTGACTTCTCACTCACCTCCTGTTCCTCTTTTTCATCCTGCCTTTCAAGTTGCCATTGAGAGCACTGACTTCACCATGCAAACATATAATTGTTGATATGATTATTTGTTGACTGTGCAGTTCATTCCACAACTCCACTTTGTTCCTTTCCTATATCCAGTGTTTGCCATGTGGGGATGGTGGGGGGTGGGGTATAGCATTTGGAGGGACGATTCTTCCTTGTACAGTGTATTTGTCAGGTAATGCCAGGATGTCCACGCTTAGCAAACAATTTCAAATCTTATTGCTCAAAACAACCACTGACGTCCTGCTCACAGGGCTGGCTGGATTGAGCTGGGCTGGGGTTTCAAGTCCCCTTCTTTCTCTCATGTCTGTTTCTCAGTCAGGGGCCCAGGTGTGGGGAAGAGTGGCTGCCTGGGTAGGTTCTCATGATGGATGGAATGAGCATGAGAGAGTGATGGAAACACAGAAGGGTTCTTAGCACCACAGCCCAAACTGACACAATCCCATAGCTTCCCACATTCCTCTGGCCAAACCAATTCTTATGATCCAAAGTCAATGCAGGACCCTTAGTTGGGTGCTAAATGTTGGTAATACTTCCCAGTCACTGTGAAAACTCCAAATGACCCCTGGGTGCTGAATCACTCCTGCCACTCCCATTGAGATCGCTTCTTAGTGCCCAGCACACAGTAGGCACTCAAAGCGTACTTGGTGAAAAATTAAATCACCAAATCACCATCTAGAACCTTCATAAAAACGTACTTATTGACAAGGGAGTGCAATGGCTGTTTAATGTCCTTTAAAGAGTAATTATTACTTTCATGTAAAGGTACCTCATTTTAACTTTTCAATGTGAGGCTAAGAATTTTTTTCATGGGTTTAGTGATAATTTCCTTTAGATATTCTCTTTTCAAGTCTTTTGTTCATTTTTTCTCTTTGCTCACTTTTGTAACAAATTTTTCTTCCTCATTTATAAGAACTCTTGTCACAGGTAATGAATATTTTTCCAGTTTGCCTTTTAAATGTTTTACCGACTTTCTGACAGGACAGAAAGACATTGTTCCTATTTACGTAGCTCCACCTCTCACCCTTTTCTTGCATGGCCTGCCGCAGGGACATTTTTACTGGCACCCTCCTGTTACACAAAATGGACACATTAAAATGTATTTAACCACTCACTTTCACGGGCTAGCGACATGGTTTCCAGGTTTTTCTCTCATAAATAACATTGTGATGAATATCTTTGTACGTAAGCCCTAAAAGTGGGAATATCATATCCAAGGATATTTTTTAAGTTCTTGATATATTCTGCCAAACGACTCGTGAGACGCTCCCCTCCAGCACCCACACCACAGCCTCTCACACCGCAGGGGCCTATGGGCCAGGACCTGCCTATGAAGATTTCGTCTGGCGGCAAGCAAGGTGAGATGGGAAACAGTGGGTTGTGGGGGGCAAAGGCAGGTTGTCCAGAATACCCCAGAATACCCCAGAATACGCCTTCTGCCTGGAATGCTTTTCTCTGAGCTCTTTTCATGGCACCTTCTTGAGATTTAGACCTCCCCTTAGAAGGTGTCTCAGAGTCCCTAACCCCTCCATCTGAAAGAGCCTTGGACTCTAGCTATTCCCTAACATACTTGTTACACTATTTTCTTTTCTTCAAGAGCACTAATCTAGCCAATATCATCTTACTAAGTGGCATGTTTCATTTCTGGCAGTAATGATCTCATCTGGCTTGCTGACACAGTCTCTCCAGCACCAGGAACTCTTTCCTGGCACAGAGAAGAGTGGGGCTCAGATTGGTTGCTCAGTGGAATCACCTGTGCAATTTTAAACTTGTCACATGTTTAAAAATTTTGCTCCCCAAGAAGACATTTTTAATTATTAAATCATTTTACCAAGAAAATGTGAGATCTCATTTTCTACAGGAGATACTGTGTGTGTGTGTGTGTGTGTGTGTGTGTGTGTGTGCGCGCGCGCGCGTGTGCACGTGTGCTGGGTTGAGTCCAAGAGCAGAGGAGGTTTAGGTTTGCTTGCACCCCCCAGGCCTTATTTTTTTTTACTATAGAAATGGTATATGTTAAATATAGGATGGTGTGTTGCAAAACTTTACTGCTTAGGAATAGATTAGCATATGGTTAAGAATTTTCAGGAAGAACTCATTTAACTCAAAGACTCTTGTACATTTATGAGTCTTAAATTCCTTCAAGGACAAACATGTACATGATCTATAAAGAAACTTAAGGGGCACCTGGGTGGCTCAATGGGTTAAAGCCTCTGCCATCGGCTCGGGTCATGATCTCAGGGGCCTGGGATCGAGGCCCGCATTGGGCTCTCCGCTCCGCAGGGAGTCTGCTTTCTCCTCTCTCTCTGCCTGCCTCTCTGCCTACTTGTGATCTCTCTCTCTCTCTCTCTTTCTGTCAAATAAATAAATAAAATCTTAAAAAAGAAAGAAAGAAGAAAGAAACTTAAGAAGTCACTGTTCACAGGGCTCCTGGGTGGCTCAGAGGGTTAAAGCCTCTGCCTTCGGCTCTGGTCATGATCTCAGAGTCCTGGGAGCAAGCCCTGCATTGGGCTCTCTGCTCAGCAGGGAGCCTGCTTACCCCTCTTTCTCTGCCTGCCTCTCTGCCTACTTGTGATCTCTCTGTGTCAAATAAATAAATAAAATATTAAAAAAAAAAAGAAGTCACTGTTCACTACTGTGCTACATGTTAAACAATATATCCCAAGGGAAAAAATTCCCACATTTATGTCTCTCCCCAGACCAATTAAAGCAGAATCTCTGGGAGTAGAATTCAGACTTTGGTAGTTTTAAAAATTCCCCACGTGATTCCAATGCACAGCAAGTTTGAGAGCCACTGACAGAAATAATGTTTGTTAGATGAATGAATGTTTGATAGATGAATAAAAGGACATTGGAAATTTGGGACTGTGGTCTCAGCACAGTCACTAACATGCTATGTGACCTAAGATGTGTCACTCCACTTTCCTAAACACACACTAGAAGCCTTTAAGATCTTTTCCTGCTTTAAGACTTCATGGTTCTCCTTGGTCACAGCAAGAGCCAAGTAGGAAAGGCTGGGAGAAATGAGAACAAAATGATTGAGGCTTTCTAGAAAACTTCACTTAGGATAAAGGTAATCCTAACAGGAAGCTCTTAACTATGGCACTTTTTTCCCCCCAAAAAAGAGAAAGTATTTGTGAGCTTCCTGAGAATTGTGCATTTAAAAAACATCACACAGCTCTGTACCAAATGTGCAAAGGAGAGACAGAATGATCCCCAATCCCCAAAGATCCCACTAGAGTGACAAAATGTGTGTGTGGGTACCCTCAGCCAGTGGAGAGGGACAAAGATGCATATTGAGTGCTCACAAACCTCCTCTGACATTGTCTGTTCATGGTCTTCTCCAAAGCTGCGCTGGGGTTCCTCTTTCAAACGCGGGAAGCCCAGGCTTTCTTGACTGCTGCCATGGCCTGGGATCTCTACGGGACAAAAAATAAGGGAAAAAAAAGGCATGCTGCCAACCCAAGTCTTCTACTGTCAACCTACACAGACAGTAAAACTGAGAAAGTTAGCTGCTCATGTTTATTTAAACACTGTAAAGGCATTTACAACAGGGAACTTGTGTGTGGCCTACCTGAGTTCTATTATTCTCCAGACCCTATTCTCTGAGCTACTCTATATGCAGCTCTTTAGGCTTGCCTGCTGTGTGAGATTTTGCTATGAGTCCCCAGGCATCGATGCTTCCTAGTTATTCAACAGCAGCCACAAATTACCCTCCATTCCCTCTTATCCTATACCACCTTAGGGAAGGGCGATTTTAAAATTATAAAAATAAATACACTGAGAAAGTTGAAAATGGGTGCCTTATAGATTGAGATCCATTGGCTTCCCAATGGGTGAACACAAACTGTCACCTAACCCTGCTAAGAGAGTTCCCATCTCAATGCCTTAATTTCTTTAATTTAATCAAATTTGGGTTGCCTGGCACACGGTCTTGTTAGCAATATCTGCTACCTGCATTTAAGAAGGAAATGGCCATTCTCAGGGCCTTTGAGACCACATGGGTATTCGGTTAGGAAAAACTCCGGGAAGACTACCAAAAGCCCAAAGAATTCTTTCAAGAACAAACATGTACTGATTATCTACTTATTAAGATGCTAGGTATGCAGAGAGGAAACACACACACACACACACACACACACACACACACACCCCTCTTGATCTCGAGGAGCTCTGAACTTCATATTACCCACTCTCCCCATCCCGCCCTCCGCCCCCACGGGAATGATGTCTTCTACAGCAAATTTTCAAGTCACCTCTTTCTTCATCGCTTAAAACTAACTAACTAGGTAAATAAATAAATAAAATTTAAAAAGCTAGGGAAGCCACTATGAAGCAAGTGCGAGTTTTGAGGGGGTTTGTGGCCCGGGAAACAACCCTCTTATGTAACTGCCATCCATTTTCTGGGACAGCCAAGGGGTGCATCATGTAAGCGAAGTGGCGGCTAAAATGACGTCAAAACCGAGATGACCTTTTCCTAAGGAAGACCCCGAGCTATCGATGTTGAAGGTAGGGGGATATTATCCGAAATCGGGTTTCCTGGGAAGCAAGACGCACTGCCTGGAACACCGGGGAAGCAGCGGGCGTGCCGCAGTCTTTCTTGGGGGCTCCGTTCCGTGGTCCATATACACATCGAGAAGTAAGCCCAAGTGCGTGCGAAGCAGGGGACACCCCGATTCAGCTAGAACCGGGCCGGGGTCGGGAATTCCCAAACGCATTCATGCTGGAATTTCAACACCAGAGTGAGGGGGCTTCCGAAGTCCGGGTTCGAGCTCCTGACAGCACCCCCACTGCGGGTATCCGATGCCTGTGAAACGCACAGAGGGAGCCAAAATGCAAACTATCCCCGAGATGAAGGAAGCGCCCCTTTTGTAAAGCACCTCGGAGAAAACTGCGGAGCACTGGAGGGAGGCTCCCGCGGAACACCGGCCGGGAAGCCGAACCCGGACAGTCGCTTCTGCTTCCCTCGCCGTTCGGCCTTGCCCGGGGCGGCTCTCACGCAGGCGCAGTCGCGCCGCGCTCCCGTCCCAGCGCGCATGCTCCACCGGGCCGCCGAGCTCCCTGCCCGCGGCTGCGGCGGCGGAGGAAGTTTCCGCTTTGCCTCCACCCCGGTAGCAGCTCCGCGGCTGGGGACAGCTTCCTCTGGGTGCTCCGTGAGCTTTGCTGCTGCCGCACGTCTGTCACTGGACCATGGGGTTGCCCAAGGGGCCGGAGGGCCAGGGTCTCCCGGAGGTAAGGACCTCCCTCTCCCAGACACGTCCGGGTTCCTGAGAGAGGGCCGAGCCGGCGGGGCAGCGGGCAGAGCCGGGCCCGCGCAGCGTTTGGGGCGCCCCGCCCCCTTCTCAGGTGTGTTCTCCGCTGGGAGAGCTGGCCCGGTGCGCCCGGGACCGACCAGGTCCCTCTGCCTGGGCGGGGGCGGGGACAAACTTAAGCCGCTTTCGGGTCCCCCGGGAGGGAGGTGGTCTTCCCAGCCCAATACTTATCCCCAGGCGCCGCGGGCCCCGGGTCCCACTTCTCCCGGGCAGTGTTACCCCCCTGGCGCCGCAGGGCTCGCCCCCAAGTCCGGGGCTGCTGTGCCGTGGGAGTCACGAGACGCGTGCTGGGACGGTCAGGGCTCGGGTTGTGCAAAGGGCGGTGACCTTGTGGCGCCTGCCGCCGCCTTCAGGGGCCCGCGGGGTCCGGCGGCCCGCCCCACTCGCCTCGGTGTGTGCAGGGAATGCACGCCAGACCCTTGTAGCAGCTGGAAGTTTGCAAACCGTGCGCGCACTGGGTTGTGTGCGGGAGGCGACGCGCTGTCCGGTGGGGTTGTGTGGCCCCGCAGAGCGCCTGGCGGAAGCGGGTTGCTTCTCCGGAACGTAGCGGGTGCCTTTCCTTACAGAGGTGTTTGTTATTGAATACTCACTCGGCCTTGAGGGATAGGATAATCAGTGGTTTCCGGATTTCCACATTGCCTAGGAATAAAAGGAACGTGCGTTTCCTCTTGGCTGCAAATGTCATTTAGCTAGGTAGTTTGCAAGTGTTTTCTGTACCAGTCAATTTACTCCAAAGCTAAGTCTCGTTTAGTTTACTAGATTCTGGAAAGAAATGGAACCCACACTGCACCTCTGCCCCCCTCCTAAGGTTCTGAAGCAGGCATTTGGCAGGACTGATTCCTTGACGTGGTGACTGGTTCCTTCGCTTCAACGACATGTCACACCCCCCCCCCATCCTCAGTTCTTTCATCCCACAAGTACCCACTGATCCAGAGAGCACTGTTCTGTGCATAAAGGCTGGGGGTATAGTCACGGTAGGACAGACTTATTTGTCAGTGTGTGCTCCCAGAACGTAAGTCCATTTTGTTGTAATCTGAGGAAAGCCTAAGAAATGTCATGTTGTCAGAACCCTTGTATTAGGTAAAACCTTACATGCAAATTACATTGATGAAATGGAGGATTGTGAAAACTGAGAGCTGTATCCTCGTATTTGATATTTCTTTTTTGTCACTTGTTAATTTTAGGCTCTTAACAAGTTTTTGCTTGAAGTTTTGCTATAGACTCCTGTCTGGCCTCTCA
Organism: Spilogale gracilis; assembly: GCA_004023965.1. Classification (NCBI taxonomy): domain Eukaryota; kingdom Metazoa; phylum Chordata; class Mammalia; order Carnivora; family Mephitidae; genus Spilogale; species Spilogale gracilis. The sequence goes on along the minus strand of PITA01001466.1, from coordinate 109,071 downwards.
GTTTCCACCTTAAATCCCTTTAATTCAGTGTCCCACAGTACTATAAATGGGGGGGGGTCTTTCTAAAATAAAAAACAACATGATCTTCTGAGTCCTTTGTGTAACCCTTCTCTGACTGCCAGGAGGCCGGATCTGATTTGTCACTTTTCTAGGAACCTAGACAGTTCTTGCCAGTTAGGAGGGATACAGGGTAGATATAAATTACTGTCATTCATTCAGTTCAAAGACCAGTACATATGAATATGGATAGTCTGTGTCATTAAGCTATCACTAATCCAGTTAATTCTTTAAATTCAATTTTTTAAGCCCTTTACTATATGTCTGTGAAGAATAGGAAGATAGCTGGACTTCGCTCTGCCTTCCAGCGTCCATGAACTACAGTACAGAGCAAATGAAAATTTAGTGTGCCTGGTTTAAGAGCTCACAGTCTTTCATCTTTATCAGAACTTTAGTCTTTTAACAATGGATGTATTAACCAATCTGATGGCTTTTTATACCCTCAAGAGAGGGTATTCTTTCAGTATTGTTTCAGTATTAATCTGTGAAGTGAACGTGGAGTCTTACTAACATTCTCCACTCAGTGGCGTGCACCAAGAAGCTATTTCACAGGTTATATTGCAAAAGTATACATACTTCTCCATTCTGGGAGGCGGGGGGGTGCATGGATAAAAAACATGGGCCATGCATCTGCCTTGGGATTGGCCAGTGGGTGTTCATTAGGTATAAACTAAAGCAGGAATGATCCTCCTGGGATGAAATATTCCCTTCTTGGAAGTATTTTCATGATAAGTGATGATTGAGCAAATGAAAGGATCATGTTTTACATCCTAGGAGTTTTAAGAAAATACTTACATTAGCCCATTTTTCTCTTGTGCTCTGTCTTTGTGAACCCTATTGCTCTTTACCTTCTCTTCTTTGAGTTTCTCCTCTTATAGATGTTGCTTAACTATCCCAGATCTTTTGCAAAAGAAGAGAAGGTGTGAATAATTAATACTACTTTATTTTTACATGTCCCCTAAGAACCAGGGAATACTTTGATGGGCTGGGCCAAGGTGATTTGAGAGAAGAGTAAAACAAGCTGTCACCTTCACCACCTCCTACTGCAAGAGATTATCAATCACTTTAATAATTCTTTGATCAACTATTTGTTAATCTGTAAGCTCCCTCTCCTGGCAATTTGTACTTCAAAATAAACTTGAATTTCCATTATCAGTGTCATGAGTATGAAAACATTTTTGTTAATCCATGACTGGCATAGGTCATGCACTTTATGTGCTGATGGAATGTGTCATTCCATATTTAATTGTCCTTTGAGCCTAATGCTGCTTCAGAAGAGGTGTAAACATGACTGAATAAAATATGGGTCCTCTCCTGATCCAGCTAATAGCCCATTTCGAAAGACAGGCGTATATATTAACACCAGACATTTCACTCAGAAGAGGTTGATCCTTAATTGTATGAATGGCAAGAACTGTAAATAAAATGGAAATGCAGAGAAGTGACCATTTCAGGCTGCATGTGTCAGGGATGGCATCAAATAGGAGCTAGAACTTGATGGTGGTTTCTGAGTGATTAGAGAATATCTGGATAAGGGAAGGGGTGTGAATAGTGAAGAAAGGGGAATGAGCCATGCTTGAGGTTGGCCATGCCATGATGGGATTATTTTGGAGGGAGGTACAGGATGAAGCTGAAAAGATAGGTCGCAGCCAAAGATCTGAATGCCAGACTGAGAACTTTGGAGTTTTATCTTACAGGCAGTGAATGATGAGTTAATAATAAGGACTGGGAGGGTGAGCTAAAGTGGGAGGATGTGAAAGCTGTGATTTAGGAAGGAGTAAGGAAAACAAATTAACAGAAAAAAGATTGAGAGACAGTTGCAATAGTCCTGGCAGGAAGTGTAAATAAAAGGGAAGAGGGTAAATGTGACATATATAGTAAAGGAAGAGTTCCTGGGCATTGTTGGGTGAAGGGGTGGTCAGAGGTGGGTACAAGAATTAGAGCCAGCTATACGTTGGCCATGTTTTTTTTATAGAGAACTGGCTTTTTATGTTTTGCAATAATGGAAGAGAGGAAAGATATCATTCATGAAAGTAGATGGAGGCAAAAGTAGAATATTTCAGTGGTTTTAAGTTGTAGATGAACACCTGGGAGTGAAGGTAAGATACAACTTAAAATTTTAAAATCAGGACTCTATTCAAATATATTACATGAATTTATTCTTTTTAAGGCAATCCTGTTATGTGGCAGTAATCATCCTTCAGTGTATCTAGGTTGAAAGCCAACTTGTATTTGCTTTAGAGATCTAAAAGTGCAGAGAAAGACAACATATTTGAACTCCCTTCTTTGTTCTTGCCCTGTTTGTCAGTAGGTTTTGGAACCAAGATGTGCATAAAGAAAAAAAAAAAAAAAGGCAAGCAAGCAAACAAAACAAACAAAAGCCACACCTTGTTTTTGTCTGTAAGTTTATAATTTAGTTGGGAACCTGTCAAGTAAACGGTGCGTTAGAGAATGGGGAGGTAATGTACTGTAATCTGCCTGTCCCTGGATTCGTTCAGCACCAGAAGCATGATCTGTACCGCCTGTGTGTCTCTTCTCGCCACCTGTGATGGTTAACACAGCTCATCGAGGCCTCAGGATGCTGTTCTTTGTGACTGTGGCGGCGCTGTGTCCCCATGCTCCTGCATGACCACAGTGAGACAGCCAGTGTCACCTGCTCCTTAGCTTTTAAATTGTGGCATCAGAAATACACCCAGTGTTCCTTCATTCAAGGTGGATTTCACTAGTCTAACTTTTGGCTTTGGTTCTAGGTCGAAACAAGAGAAGATGAAGAACAAAATGTCAAGCTGACTGAAATTCTGGAGCTTTTGGTTGCGGCTGGGTATTTCAGGGCACGAATTAAAGGCTTGTCACCTTTTGACAAGGTAAGAGGAAACCTTTCTAAGCATTTAGGCTGTGTTTTGTTGGGACGGAGTGGTTTACCAGGCAGAGAAAAGAGGAAGAGATTATGTTTTTACTTTCTCCAGTGCCATGTTTCTCTCCGATTCGGGTTCATTATTAGAAGTGATCCAATTTCCTGTTACAAGAAAATAAAAATATATCAGTAGATATGCCTTGAATTCCTTCTCTGTGTCCAGAGCTTTGGGAATTGCAAAAAAGCATTAGAAATAGTTGTTCCTTTTAAGGAACTTACAGTTTGGGTGGAGAGGGAAAGATTATGTGAGATAAAATCTGAGTTAATAAGGAGCTGTCCCAAGTCGTGCTCATAATTGCCACATATATTCTAATGATGGCAAGTTCTGAATTTGGAGGAGAGAGGTCACTATGGGTTGAAGTCTGTTAACTCAACAGAACCTTCAAGAATCATGCCCAAGGCATAGTAATAAGTGTAGAGGACACAAAGATCAGACCAAGACCCTGTACTCAAAGAGACCAGCTTCTAGAGAATGGGGAAGAGAGACAAGTAAAGCAACCCTGCATAGGATCAACATCACGGTGCAGTAAGTGCAGCAGAAATGAAGCTGCCAGATGAGACAGAGCAGGCCAGGAAAGCTTCCCGGTGGAAGAAAGTGTTGAGTACCCCCGTGGGCCACAGCCTGGCTTGGCATAACAGTTGCTGTGGACTGTTTTATAATACAGATGCTCAGGCCTCACCCTTTGATATTTTGGTTAGATCTGGGATGGGGCCTGGAATCTGTATTTATAGGCATCTCACATGTGTCAAACAGTCAGAGATCAGAGTCCCCATTGAGCTATATCTGAAAAATATTCTGTTTCAGAGTGTTTTTTTAAACCTCAGTCTCATTTGCATCTCTGAGACATCCTCCAAAAAGTAGAGCAGGGATTCTCCTCTCCTTTAGATACATGAAAAAAACAAGACGTATGGCAATTCGGTAACGAGCCACAATGGTCAGCCTTGCTAACCTGTGTGATCTGCAAAACACGTAATTCCCCTGGAATCTGGCACTTACCTGAAACTGGATTAGGACTTCTCCTGGCTGAGAGTTAATGTCTGTCGCTCTCAGTACAAAGAGCTCTGCAAATGATATGTTTGTTTCATCGTGTGAATCAGCTTCTCAGTCACACTAGCCCCATTTCGAGTGCTCATAGCCATATGTGTACTGGACAGTATGGACACAGAGCATTTCCATCGCTGCAGGAAGTTGTATTCAGTGATGCTGTTTTAGATGAATTATAGTTGATGGAGTCAGAAGGACACATGTACTTTCTAAAGAGACGTCCTTTTGTATGATCACTGATTCTATAAAAACTTACATTTTCTTCTCCCCTCCATTCCTTCCCCTCTCCCCAGACTAGAAAGAGAAAACGGAGATTTTCTTTGTGTCTTGCAGGTAGTAGGAGGAATGACTTGGTGCATTTCCACTTGCAGCTTTGACATAGACGTTGATTTGCTCTTTCAGGAAAACTCTACAATAGGACAAAAAATGTAAGTTTTCAGGGTTTGCCACAGAAGAGCCTGAATGGGGAGAAGGGAGCTAACTTTTGAGTATCCCCCACATGCCAAAAGTTGTGCTTGACGCTTTACATATTTAACTTTAATTTTCATTGCAACAGGTATTATCACAGTTTTATAGATTATGAAATGGAGTTTGATAGAAGCCGTGGTCACAAAGCTAGCCTATAAGTCATTTAATGCTCAGAGTATTTCTGACTCTTTCTCTCTCTTGCTCTTTCTCTTTTTATCTAGTTTCACTGAGAGATTATCGTCACATAACATTGTATTAACGTAAGGTACAACACAATGATCTGATATATATATTGCAAAATGGTCACCACAGTAAGTTCAGTTAACATCCATCACTTCATGTAGCTATAAATGTTTTTTCTTGTGATATGAACTTTTTCTTATCACAACTTTTATGTGAACTTTCTTACCACAACTTTTTCTTGTGATATGAACATCTACTGTCTTGGCAACTTTCAAAATATACAGCACGGTATTGTTAACTCGAGTCTCCTTGCTGTGCATCACATCCCCAGACATATCTATCTTATAATTGCAAGTACATTTGTACTTCTTGTCTCTCTTCACCCAGCTCCCTCACCCCACATCCTCTACCTCTGGCCGCCACCAGTCTGTTCTCTGTTTCTATGAATTCAGTTACTTTGGACTCTACATACACATGAAATTGTACAGTATTTGTTTTTCTCTGACTTCTTTCACTTTACGTAATGCCCTCAAGGTCCAATCATGTTGTTGCAAATGGCAGGATTTCCTTTTTTCTTTTATGGCTGAATAATGTTCGGGGGTGAACACACTACATCTTCCTTATCCGTTCATCCATGGATGGACACTTAGTTTGTTCCATAGTTGGCTATTGCAAATAATGCTGCAGTGAATGTGGGGTGCAGATATCTCTTCGAGATACTGATTTCATTTCCTTCTGTTAATACTCAGAAGTAAAATTGCTGGATCATATGGAAGTTCTATGATTTTTATTTTTTAATTTTTGAGGAACATATGGTTTTCCATAGCGGCTGTACCAATTTACAGTCTTACTAGCAAAGGTTTCCTTTTCTCCACAGCCTTGCCAATGTTAGTTATCTTTTTAGTTAGTTTTTTCGAGTTTAATCATTCTAACAGGTGTGAGGGAATAGCTCATTGTGGTTTTGATTTGCATTTTCCCCGATGATGAGTGATGTTCAGCAGCTCTAATAGTTTTTCTAATACTCTCTAAGAGCTTCCAGTGACTGCTTAGTTTCTTTCTTTCCAAAGGCAGCTGGAAGGAATGTATTAGATGGAAGTTGAATAGAGTGAGGAGAGAATCTTTCCCTCCCCATTGCCTCTGTGTAAGGCAGAGCCTCACTTTGCCTGCCATTGAGAGGAGGTAGCATGGACTCCTTGTTCAGGATTTCAGCTGAGTGTATCCCACCCGGTCTTCCATAGCTCGCCAGGGGCTTGGTGATCTCATTAGACTGCTAGGGGTCCCCAGTTCTGCCCAGCCCTGCCAGTAGGCAGCTGCGTGACCTTCGCCAAGACTCAGTTCCTTATCTTCCAGGAGAGGGATTTGTGATTTCAGATCTGTGTGCATCCGTGACTTATTTAATCTTTTTTCTGAAGCTTTATCCTTCCTCAGGAAAAAACTCTTCCAAATGGATTAAAGGTGGTTTACAAATATGTGTATAAAGCAATGATAGAGAAAAGGCAAAGCAAACCAAAAGGAAAACAAATCGAGTTGGGGATAAGGCTACACCATTTGTCATGGCCACAGCATGCCTTGTTTTCCTAAAAGTGGGCCACAGATTTGGCTCTAAGCTTTCTGGCAGCCAACAAAAAGAGAAAAACATGATAAATTACCCAATTCACAGTTTCCATGCCGAAGAAAAATTGGTCCCACAGAATCACCAAAATTCTTACTATAACAAGACCAGAGGGCATCTCTGGGCTGCACATTAAAGAGGACATATTGTTCTCTGTGACACCCTGTTCATCGGTGCCCAGTCATGAAGAGCCAGGCTCTACATCCCGAGCATCTGTCACTCTGGGACTGTGGCATCGCAGCCAGTGACCTTAAGTCCTTTACTGAGAATCCATGGGATAGAGTCTAGGCATGTGACTGTGCTCTCTGCTGGCCGGGCTAGATCCAGAGGTCGATTTTATTCTTGTGTGTGTGTTATTTTGTTTTTTATTGTGTAGGTGCTTACATCCATGAAGTACAAAAAAAAGAAAAGAAAAAAATTCAAATATTTCCAAAGGGTACAAAATACACAGCTGATTTCTCTCCCTGTTCCCATTCTTTATAAAACCCTGGTTTTATTCCCTGGAAAAAAAATCATCTTTGTCTATTTAGATTTTAGATTTTTCAGAGAGCTCAATTCCACATCTCTAACTATGTATCTTTCATTCAAATCTGATAAGAGGAGGAATTTAGCTCACTTGTGCTACACACTAGGCCCCTTTGTCTGCCATCTTCCAGTCTTGGAACTATTACCTGTTTTCTTAGGATCACTTGTATAGCTTTAATCTATATAAGCTTCTGTTTCTTGACTCATTTATAGAAGATGGTTCCTCCTGGTTCCTAGCTATATAGGGTAAATGTTTTTGCTCTCTGGTTTTCCTTCTTCCTTTCAACCTCCATTTACCATCATATCATCACTCTTACAATGTTCAGGGCATAATAGTTATAGTCTGTTTTCTGTAATAGAGATTAAATTGTCCATGCTTTATCTACAGGGAGATTCTAAAAGTAAATATATCAACAGTGTTTGCCATAAGAACTAAGGATTGTGAGGGTGCCAGAGGGAAAAAAATGTGATCTTTTGGACCATGGTGGTGCTGTTTGAGGAATATTCAAAATAGCACAGTCAAAAAGACTCATCAAATATTTTTTTAGTCCCTCCTGTGGGTTAGACTTTGTTCTGGGTACTTTGGATATATTAATGAAACATGTCTTGCCCTCACAGATCTTAGAGTCTTTGCTAGGGCGAGGCAAGGACAAACCAGAAACAGCTAATTTAATAAATAATGGAATTACATATAGAAGTAATGTGCTATGAAAAAGAAGTTACAGCTGGGAAGGTATATGAAGAGGGACATGGTTTGGAGGCAGTTGTGTCAGTTTGAGTCAACGTGGCCTCATTGAGAAGGGGATATGGGAGCTAAGACTTGAGAGAAGAGGGTTCCAAGCAAAGTGAAGGCTCCGAGCAGAAGCTTGCCTGGAGTACAGTGAGGTGGCGGGGGGTGGTGGGGGCAACGGGAGGGGTGCAGATGGCTTGTCTGGGGCAGATGGGGTGGAGCTTTGTAGGTCAGTAAAGGCTTTGAGTTTACTCCAAGTGAGATGGGAAATTCTTGAAGGGTTTTGAGCAGAGGAGGAACATAATCTGCTCACAATCGGTTTTAGAAGGAAACCTCTGGTTCCTGACTAAGCGGGTGAAGATGGCAGCAGGGAAATTCTTTAGCACACTGTAGCCATGCTCATGGGAGAAGATGGTGGCCGGGACAGTGGGCTAGCAGTGGAGGGATCCTGGATCTGCTTTGAAGGTAGAACCCATGGAATGTCATGACAGATTGGATTTGGGTGTGAGTAAGAGGGGAGTCAAGACTGGTTCTGAGGTGTTGGCCTGAGCAAGTAGAGGTGGTCTGTAAATCGGGCACGCTGAAATTTGCCTCATGTTTACCAGTTTATTTTCCTTGAGTTTCTGATTGCCTTTTTTTTTCTTTTTCACAAAGACGCACATAGCCTTACCTATAGCTAAGATCAGTCAGATTCTTTTTTAGTCTGCTTATTAACATAAATTCACTCTCTTCTCAGGGACACTCTTAATTGACCTCTTTGTGTTTCAGTTTAATTGATTGCTTTTGACAACTGCGGCACCCCTGATGTGCTGGGATTTCTTTCAGTTGCATTCTTTCTGCACCAGTCTTACCATTTCCTACATTCTGTATAGCCCTTCTTCCTCAATCCCCTTGGTGTTTTACAGTGGTTCTTAGCTCCTTTTTCACCTTGGTGTCCTTCAGGGCTATGATACTTTCCCATCAGTGACAGTACTCTTAATAGATACTAGAGTACAGTGTTTTCATACAGATTCTTAATCTGGAATCTAAAAAACAATGAAAACAGGCTTTTTCTTTCTAAGTGGGGATACAAAACTCATTTGGGAATGAAACATGACCTGAACTTTCTTATGGACCTCACTTAGGTGAACATTCATAAGTTTTGCTGCAAAAATAATAATTTTAAGGATATATTTCAGTTGGGCTCTATTAATATATAGTATATATGATTTACTCGAGGTTTCAGTTGGGGTCTACATAATATATAGTATATGCCTCTTAGGTACACGAAAGTACAAACATCTAAAAAGTTCTGAATTCTGAAACACATGAGGTCCCAAAGGGTTTGGATAAGCGGTTGAGGATATACAGCTTTATGTTCTCTGGTAAGTACTTGATGTGTTTTTAAGTACAGAGCCAAGAACGGTAATGGTGGGCGAAGCTGGGGACAGCGGTTTATAGAGCTGAAGATCCACCAGCCTCCTAGTAGTGCACCAGGCAGTTGGGTCCCTATCATCTGTAAGAGAAATGCCGTAGCCACAGTGTACTGAATTGTCACAAAATCTTTTTTGTGGTTTTGTAGGATGTTGAGGTGCAATTGAGACTAATACTGCCTTCCGTTTCCAGTGCCTCAGTATGTCCCAGCTGATGTGATGGGGAGCCGGGGAGCCCTATCTGAGGAGTGCCCCTGCTTTCTGAGGGCATCATTATCTTGCAGGCTGTTTTCTGTGTGTGCCCAATGAGGCCTTTCTATTCTCGTTGATGCTTTTTGCTTGAGGGTTTCGTGAGCTTCTGCCTTCTGTCTATATCCTCCTCCTACCCTGCCAGCCTTTCCTAAAGCCCCATGACTACAGAGTCCTGTGCTCAGAGGTCTTGGGATTTTTTAGGCTTATAAGTGAATTCAGTAACATACAAGTAGGAGGCACCTGTGTGCAGAGCACTTGCGCATGAATTTTATTTAGATTCACTGTGAGTTCAAATAAGTAGGATGGGCATTTTCCCTCATTTTATGATGGGAGTATTGGGCCAGAGGGATCAGGTGACTTGGCGAAAAGTCCCAGAGCCAGTGATGGAGCTGGAATTTAGACCCTGGTTTAATTCACTGTCTTTCAAACTGTTTGCAGTGGAGGAGGAAACCGTGTACCGAACACTCTTAAAAAAACTGAAGGAATCCAACCAATCACCTGTAGTAACAAGTGGGCATTGTTCAGATCTTAGGCTAGGAAACCCAACTGGGGACCTCTGCATTTGTCACTTTCCCAGATTTTCAGAAAGTCAGAGAGTCTCCCTGAGCTCCAGGGAGAAAGAGATAATGGCTGCTGGGCTTCTACAAGAAGTCCTCCTGACTTTTCCCCCCAGCCTGCCTGTGTCATCCCCAGGTTCCTCCCTCAGTCCAGCAGTTTGTGCCTCCGCTGCTTCCCTGTGCTGCCGAGTAAGACCTCAGTCTTGGCAGTGATTTCTGGGAGGTGGGTTTCACAGGCTTATCAACCCCGAGATGACTCGAGACATCCTTCCCTCAGGGCCCTTATGACCTGAGAAGGTAGTCAGTGTCTGATTGGTGGCCAGAGACAACTCCATCTGAAGGTACACAGGGTTGGGCTAGATAGTACTGGGGTCTGAGCCTCTTATTTTTAAGCTACTGAGTAGTTCCGTCAACCAGTAACCCTCCGCAGACTCAGATCTGTAGCCACTAGGGGGAGCTTTCCTCCCACTGAACCAAAATATAACTGAGCAGCAAGGCCCCATGTCTGTCAACAGTTAATACCTGCCCTGAGCAGCGATGCCAGGTCAGGGTCCTCTTCATTTGCTGAGCTTGGAGTTTAGGAAACAGGGCCAACTAAGCACCAGTCTTTTTAGTCTCTTCCCCTCACAAGTTTCAAAGAAATTAAACAAGGCATGAGAGTCTGATAGAGATTAAAATAAAAACTAAAGTGTATTACAGAGAGAGCCTTAGATATGCTGCTGACTGGGTTTGTTAATACTTGCCTACCAAACTATCCCATTTGAGCCCCAGCAACAGCTGGACAGCCACAGGTTTCCCCAGTGGGCCAGCCACACATCTCGTGACCAAAAGGTTGCATGTGTCCTAAAGATAGGCTGCTCAAAAGGCGGGAATGCAGTAGTAGCTGAGACCACAGGAGAGTTTCCTTCCATGTCTTGGGCCTTTTGGATAATTCACATATGCACTGCCTCTGCTGGAGGTGAAAATGTTTTCCCCTAGGCTTCCTTCCTGGGAGGTGGATGCCCCCTCCTTCTGTGAATGTATGTGATAGGGTGTCTGTCTTCCCCTGCCCGTATTTTTTTCTCTTGACATATTGGGCTTGACGTTGATATTATGATCCGTGGAGCTGCGGGTGTGACTATTTCTCTTAGCAGTTTTAACCTTGGTGCCACCATATAAAGCAACTTCCCACGTGTAAACATAGTTTTCTAGTGTGTTCTCCAGGGACCATTCCTTGGGAGAGACATTTAGCTTTTCTCCCTAGATTTTACTTAGTTCTCACCAAGACTGAGGATAGAACCTACTAAGGGCGGCACAGATAAGGCAATAGTTGCTTTCACCCAGGCCTTTGTTATATGTTGGTCTTAAGTGTGTCTGTCTCTTGGGAAGGATTATGGAGCTGCAGAAAGATAAAAGTTTCTTTGAACAAGGAACACTTCAGGTAGAGCGAGACTTGCTGGATTTGAAGCATGAAGTGAGACCTGGGGAACTCGTCCTCACTTGCAGACAAGGCCACAGTAGCTGCTGTAACCAGCTAAGATTGTTTTTAAAGGGTTTTAGGTGGGACTCTAACCTAAACTGTCCATGTAAGCTGAGCTAGAGGCCCCCATTTCTCCATATGGCCCCCCAAGCACATGGCAGACCCACTAAATAACCTCTGCTCTCTCCTGCTGAATCTGATCCAATTAAGATCTGGCGATGATCTCCCAGCATCTGGAGATCAAGTATCAGCTGAGTAGAGAAGGAAACCAAAGTCTGCCATGGGGTGGACTTGCACACAGATCGCTCTGTCCTCCAGACATAAAAGCGCCTCCCACCCAGGTCCAGGCGGGAGCAGGGTGGGGGAGGCTGGCCTCCTGACTGAGCTAGAAGGATGCTCTGGGGTCTCAGGGAGCCCCATTCTCCACCACCCCCCCAGTCCCTGATGTACCTTAGGACTGAAGCAAGGTGTTGGAGAGAGATCAGAGTGCCCTTCATGAGAAGCAGAAAAGTTTTGCTGTCTCGAAAACAAGAACAAGACATGGTTTCCCCAAATCTAGGATTAATTTTATTTTTTTTTTTAAAGATTTTATTTATTTGACAGAGAGAAACACAGCCAGAGGGGGAACACAAGCAGGGGGAGTGAGAGAGGGAGAAGCAGGCTTCCCGCCGAGCAGGAAGCCTGATGTGGGACTCGATCCTGGGTCTCCAGGATCATGACCTGAGCTGAAGGCAGTCGCTTAACCAACTGAGCCACCCAGGCGCCCCTAGGATTAATTTTAAAGTGTTAATTAAAAAAAAAATGAAAGGCTATTTTTTATTTTAAAAATGCTTTTATGCAACACTAGAGAACTCCAAATTTTTATTTGTTTGTTTATTTTTATCTTGTTAAGTGTAAGGCCCTGTGTTTTGTCTTAATATTCTGGGCACCTAGCACTGAGCCTCGTAATTATTTGTTGCCTGAATGATATTTAGAACAATTTTTTTTAATGTGTGACCTAGTGGTTCCCAGATCTTTGGAAAAAGAAGGTCAGTAAAACAAAATGTAAAAGAACATGGGGCACTGAAAAGTTTGTATTTTACCATGTAAGGATGTTCAATAATAATTACTACCTCAGACATCACCACAATTTCATAAAGAAACAGTGTGGCTTAATATAAAAAAGGGAGGGGAAAAAAAGCATAAAAGCAGTATTGTGGCCTCAGTCACACGCATACACATACATCTAAATTCTGCTTATTCTCATTTTTTAGGCAGCCAGGAGAGGCTTGGTCATGGTCTGGTGTTGAGAAGCCCCAGATTCTTTTGGAATGCCGCCCAGACTTGAGAGATGTCTTAAGGGCCACTTAGTGTGTTCTCACTCTTGTTGTTTTTTCCAAACAGAGCACTATCGGAAAAAATCGTCTCAGTCCTGCCAAGGATGAAGTGTCCACACCAGCTGGAGCCCCACCAGATCCAGGGCATGGATTTTATTCACATATTTCCTGTTGTCCAGGTGCGAGCCTCTTTGTGGTTTCTCGTCATCTGCACGTCAGAATCCCTGCGGCCGGTCTGGCTCTCGGGCCGTCTGGCCTAGATCCAGGGTCTCATGGGTGTGGTGTGGAATTGGTGGAAAGAGCAGGGTGATGCTCCCTGATGGCGCCCTCAGATGGAGATGCCCTGATTTCACCCTCACTGTCGTGATCTTTGAATGTTCCCATTAATTGGTTTTCATTGTCTGGTAAAGATACAATTCCGTAGCCCTCCATGCTATCGTCCTGTCCCACCTGTCGAGCCTGACTTTATCCCTTGCTCTTCTTTGTTCTTTCTGCTCTAGCCCCTCTGACTTTCTTTCCAATTTTCTCATACACATTATGCTTCCTCCTGTCACAGGGCCTTTCCCCGAGGCTGCAGGATTCTTCCCTTTCATTTCCTATTTAATCCATATTCATCTCTCAGATTTCAGTTCTACCAGACCTCCTCAAGAAAGCTTCCATTGACCCCACCTAATCTAGAACAGCCTCCTTTGCTGTATCCACTCCTACTGGCCATATTCCTTTCCTTTGTAGGAACCTTCCTTTCTATAGTCTGTAACCATTGCTGCTGCTCCTGTCAGACCATAAGCTTCTTGGGGGCAGACTCATAGCTGCCTTGCTCACTATCGTGTCTCCAGCACCTCGTGGAATGTCTGGCTCCGTGTCAGCAGTTAGTCTTTATTTGATGACTGGTTGTCTATTGGGAGTTGTTTCCACCCTGGCACCCTGGCTTTTTCCCAAGGCTCTGTGATTAAGTGGCCTATGTTATATGGCCCCCTGCATTGTTGCAGTCTGGTGTCTCAGCCTCCTCTGGGCACTTTGAAAAGAGGAGGCTCAAAGGGCCTGCTGTGTGAACAGTGCTTTGCAAACGATCCTAATACATTTCTTTAAAGCACCTATTATAATCCCAGTCGTTATGTCTAAGGCAGGGAGATGCAGAGAGTAAGTGATTTGCTCAAGGGCAGAGAACTGGTGTGCAGACAAGCAAGATTCCAGTCTGAACTCCTTGTCACTAAACCTTGTACTGTTCCCACTCTGCCATTCATGCAGCCCCTGCTGGGAGAGTCTGCCAATCCTGTGCTAAGATTATAGAGCGCAGGGGCTGAGAGTGTGGGCTGGAGACTTCCTGGGTTCAGATCTTGGCTCTGCCACTTAGCTGCATGATCTTGGGCAAATGACTTAACTTTTCATCTGTTAAATAGAAACAGTAATAGTACCTGTCTGACAAGATGAGAATTAAGTACGTTAATATGTAGAGAGTACTTAGCTGAAGGACTGGCATGTTTTAGTAAGTGCTTTGTAAGTGTTACGTAGTCGTTTCTGGTTTTGTTACTGTGTCTGGGCACTTCCCCCTGCATTAGACTTTCCATCAAATCCCGTGACATTTATAAATTGGAAGCTAAGACTTGACTCAGAATTTGATCCATTGGGTTGGTTGGACTTTCTCTCTGTGATGCAGCAGTAATGGTACCCGATCTTTTTTGTGAAAACAGAAAATAGAGACTCTGTGTTGATTATTATTGAAACTTCCACCGCCCCTATGCTGTGAAGTTGTTGGCTTTTCCCCCAAAGCCTGAATCTCTAGTGATTAGACCTTACTCAGCCCTAAGCTAGGACTTTGAGAGCAAACATCTGGTCCAGGTAGGAGAAGGTGGTGAAAGGGAAGTGACCTTCTGACACTAGTCTGGGCATTGCGAACATCTGAATGTTCTGTGTTGTACGTGGGATGCTGGAGGGCTTCCTGTCCGGATGTGAGAACCAATGGCAGTAGTTACCAGATTTCTTAATTACATCGGTCTGTAAAATTTTCAAGCAAAACTAGAGGCTGATCTGTGGTTGCCTTCTGTATCTTGCCAGGCAAGAAATCTTTAAAAGTAACAACTATCAAAACAGACTCTTAAATAGAGAGAACAAACTGGTGGATGACAGAAGGGAGGCGGACGAGGGATGGGCAAAATAGGTAAAGGGAGTAGTAAAGAAGTAAAACTTACAGTTAATAAGTCACAGACATGAGTACAGCAGAGGGAATATAGTTAATACTATTGTAATAACATTGTGTGGTGACCGACGGTGACTGCATTCATTGTGATGGGCACTGCGTAATGCACAGAATTGTCGAATCACTGTTGTACACCTGAAACTATTATAACATATATAATGACAGCCCAAAGAAGAATGGGTCTAACTTCTAGCCCCAGTAGTTCTAGCTCATATCTTTTACTCCCATGCCAGACATGTGAATCCTGTGAGGGTAGGTACTTTGTTTGAATGCTGGGGACCCACAGCAGAGCTTGGCTATCCAGGAGGTTCCCTCCAAAGCCCTTCACTCTCAGGCCTCCAAAACAGCAACCGATTCTCTGAATCCTAAGACTCCTTACCTTCCTTATCACATCACACTCACCAGGATCCAGCCAAGTGACAACTCGGTGTAGATCTAATTCATGGAAGAACTTCTGAAAAAGAAACAACAGTCCAGAAACCGGGATCTCCCCATCCAAACGAAAGTGGAGAGAAATTAAGTTGAGCAAGGAGTCAGCCTCCTTAGTTGTCTTGGACCATGGTGCTGGGTGGGGGTGCGGGAGAGGGGCTACAGAAGCTCTGAATACTGTCAGATCTCTGTCCTGGCTTCTGGGTTTTAGTGCCTGAGGTCCTTGTTTGGAGGTGGGGTGGAGTGGAGTGATGGAAATAAATGAAACGAACAACAAAAGCATATTCCTCATAGAGTTCCCTGCGCCACCCCCATCTCGGGCAGCTGTTCCCACACACATCCTTTCCTTAGGCTGGCTGCCCTCTGCAAGCCAGCATTCCGTCCCTCCCTGCAGGAGCACCGTGCCATGTGCCTTGTGTCTGCTTTCCTTGATAGCTAAGCCTCGCCAAGTGTGCTGTGCTGGTGGGGAAATACAGCTACTGTCCACACACTGCTCTCGAGACATGCTCTAGACAGAGCATGGTGACTGTGATAGATGGCATCCCTCTCCATGATGCCCTTCCATTATAAAGGGGGTGCATGCAGAGCCAGGGAAGAGAGGCAGAGGCTGTGTTTCTGTGTCCTGCATTTGTACTCTCAGAGCACCTGCGTCTTCCACACGTTCTGGGGGTGTGGCTGTGTGTGTTGTGATTAACTGGAGTTCTGAGTGGGGAGCAGTGAAGAACAGCTACTTCTGTGTGTCAGCCCAGTAAAGCTGGAAAACATTTAAAACACAGATGTCCAGTCTTCCGGTGTGGAAGAGCCTCTGAGTTGTGCTTGCTACCTGTGGAGCCATGGCCAGATCACACAGTCTCTCAGAGCCTTGGGTTTTGTACCGCATGGCTGGCACCAGTCACCTTATGATGTGTGGATTAAGAGAGCAAATGCTGTGAGTGCCTGACTCCCTTGAAGCCTAGGGCTGTGTACCCTGCAAGCCTGTCCTCAAATCTGTGTATTTGGGAGGTCATTGCAGTCAGTGAAACAAGGGATCGTACTAGATGTTCTCTGAGGCTCTCTTCCCTTTCCCTGATCTGTGGCACAGGCAGCACAAGAGAGAATACGTTCCAATCTGCCACCAGAACCAGGGGCTGGGTAACTATGCTTCGGGCATTTACAGAACATTCTATTCCTTGGGATTTCATTTGCTCCCCACCGTAGCTCCGTGACATGAAAAAAATGATATATTCTCCCCTCTACACAGAGGGAAACTGAGGCCTGAGCATCCGGCGTGAGGTTTTAAGGCTCCTATGCCCCTGCTGTGCTCTAGATCTCAGTGGATCTCAGCCTCTCAGACACCCAATGGGCTGCTTTCGCATGGGACCGTAGGTATGGGTAGTTTCTCATCACCCAGCCAGTACAAATATGACTATTTCAGTTCACGGGTTGTACCTCACATTTCCTAACTTTCTTCCCCAGTGGCTGGTGAAGCGAGCTATAGAAACAAAGGAAGAGATGGGGGACTACATCCGGTCCTACTCCATATCCCAGTTCCAAAAAACCTACAGTCTCCCTGAGGTCAGTATTCTCCTTTTCTTTTCTCCCCACTGCAATAAAAGCAACAGGTAGCTACTGAGTACTTACTACTCAGTCCCAGTGCATCGCATGCCTTTAATCTTCACATAGGTGGTGGTGTCCCCGTTTACAGACAGTGAAACTGAGGCTTGGAGACTAGGTGGCTTGCCCCTGGCATCAGAGCTCATAAAGATTTGAATGAGAACACTTGACTTCACCACTACGCTCTGTGCTCCTCTTCCTTCTTACCACTGTGGGATCTGGTTTGGAGCCATCTGCAAAGGCCCTGGTTTCTTCCCATATGCAGAATATGGTCCACTTTGTTAGAAGATTGAGGCTTCTGCAGGCAAAGTTATAATGAGAAATCGGTCTGTAAGACAGGTTTCTGAGAGGTCTGGTTGGGTTTCCATCTCTTCATGGGGTTTGTTTAATCCTTATGTTTTGTCTTGCAGGATGATGACTTCATAAAGAGAAAAGAAAAGGCTATCAAGACAGTTGTTGACATTTCAGTAAGTAAGGGAAGGACATAGGTTCATAGCCTCCAAATAACCCCATGATTCAAATCCCAAAACCCTTGCCCAGTCCGTGCTGGGATTGCCCAGGTGCTGACCTCAGGTGGGTGTGTGAGGGAAGCCCCGCCTGCCTCCGTGCTGACCTCAGGTGGGTGTGTGAGGGAAGCCCCGCCTGCCTCCGTGCCTGTACCTAGACGCTAGCATTCATTGGTAGAAGATGCCACAATCACTGCCCTGTGTTGTCCTTAGTTCCAGTTTTCCAGGAGAAGTTTTCCATATCCAAAGCCTTTCTTCATTTGTGCCAGTGGCAGGTGTCAACCTCGAATAGGTCCTGTTGAACTGGAGGGTGGCACATTGAGGGCAGCACCCCATGTAGCCCTGGAGAGGCAGAGCAGCTCCTGAGTTTTGTGTGGGACACACTGGGAGGGCCTTGGTGACCCACACAGTGGATCTGAACCATGGAGTCTACACTCGCGTGCCCACTCCCCACTCGTGTGCAGAGAGGCAGAGGAGAGCTTTTCAACCCTTTCTGGGCCAGAGCCTCCAGAACCTTATCAGCGCCACACACCCCAGCCCAGCCCCAGCCCCAGCCCTAGCCCCAGACCAGCCCCAGCCCTCCTACCTGAGCTGTGGGGAATGAAGCCAAAGTGCCTGGGGTAAGTTCGCTTCCTTCCAAAGATAATCCACAGTGTTATTTTGCATTTCCCTCCCCTACTTTTAAGAATAAATGTGTGTGTGGTCTTCCCAGGTGATCACTCTAAAAAGAGTGACAGTCATTTGCTGACATGAAGTGCTCATTTAAAACAAGGAAAGTCCTTGTCACTTCAGAGTTGTAATTTGTTTCTTTTTCATAATTCCCTTTTGGAATCCCAGTCTCAGATATGGTGACAGTATCAAATAATAACAGTGGGACATGATATGACATCAGAGTAATTTTTTTCCCCTGGTTGTGAAATAGTTTTTCAGTTTAGACATTTTTTTTAAGGTTGGTAGATACAGAGGAAGAGAATCAACCTTTATCTCACAGCAGAGAAACAGCATCTTTTAGTGCTTGGACATATTCCATTTTTTTTTTTTTAAGATTTTATTTATTTATTTGTTAGAGAGAGAGAGCACAAGCAGGGGAATGGCAGGCAGAGCAGACAGAGAGAAAAGCAAATTCTCTTTGCTAAGCAGGGACTAGGAATCATGACCTGAGCTGAAGGCAGATGTGTAACCGACTGAGCCATCCACATGCCCCTCTTCATGTTTTTAATGTGCATTTTTATACCGAGTTGGAGTCATATTTTAAATATAATTGTGGTTTTTTTTTAAACTTACCAATATAGTGTCTTTGTAAGCTATTAAGGATTTTTCTAACTGCATTTGTCATGAAAAATAATAACTAATTTGTTGGCTATGTAGTTGCTTTCTCTTGTTTTAAATGATGCTTCATTTCTGGAAAGCTAACCTCTCATGCAGGGAATTGGGGATCCCAGGACAGGAGAGGAAGGGAAATTCCCTTTTCCCTGTAAAGCCTATAATATTGGAATGTTAAACCAAGTCTGTGTGTTACTTATTCAAAAACAGTAAATAAAAGTAAGATTTTTCTGGGGCACCTGGGTGGCTCAGTCATTAAGCGTCTGCCTTGGGCTCAGGTCATGATCCCAGAGTCCCAGGATCCAGCCCTGAATCCGGTGCTCTGTTTGCCTGGATGCCTGCTTCCGCCTCTTTCACTCCCCCTGCTTGTGTTCCCTCTCTAGCTGTGTTTCTCTCTGTCCAATAAATAAATAAAATCTTTAAAAAAAAAGTAAGGTTTTTCTAAATGCCTAGTTGAATATCTTCTTGTGTAAATCTCACTCTGAGCCCTGGGTAGAGAGTAAGAAATAATAGTTTTCAGCCTTATCACCTTTTCAGAAAAGGCCAGTGTAGCTCTCAGTCATCCTATCAGTGGCCTTGGACCTGGCATCTCCATACCCATTAAACATTTCAGGCCTCTAGAGACACAGTCCTTCTTATTTGCAGTGGAGTTTTTAAAGAAAACCTTCCTCTTCTGCTTGGTAATGTGACTGCATAGGATTTAAGGAGGTAATGATAATGACAAAGAGCCGGTGCCCAGACACTGTCGTTAAGCATTTGTGTGTGGCTCACCCAGTCCTCACAGCGATCTTCTGCAGTCTAGTGATTGTCTTTTTCTTACAGGTGAGGAAGCTCAAGCACCCTAGATTACATAAGTTGCCCAACTTCACATTGGCAATGATGGACTCAGGATGCAAACCCAGTCTTGTAACTACTCTGCTGTGGGCCTCTAGATAAAATGCTGTTTACAGCTAATTGGAAAATAGTAATCAAGATAAAGGAAAACCGGGGAAGGGGGGAATTTGCAAGTCTCTTGATAACAGTTCAGATTGCTCAGTTGATTTCCTTTTTTATGTGTGAACTTACTCCTCAGTTGACTGTCAATACATTTGTAGCAGGAATGATAAGAATTTTGATGGATATCCAGAGCTGGCCTTTGGGTTTTATTTGTTTTCTTCTTTCTCTGTCCACCAAAAATACCCCTCACTTCCCGATGCTGTCTTCTTAGGTTTCTTAGCTGAGCTCCATTGCCATTCACTCCCCTCCCTCCCGCCCACCACTTCTGCAAGTGCTTCATGACTTCCTTGCCTTGAAACAAGAGTTCTAGAAGCTTACGGGAGACTCCAGGGCTGTGGTGCAGGTTCCTCCCTGGCTTATCCTTCTGAGCCTTGTAAGGAATGGAACAGCGTGCTGTTTTTCATTTGTTGTCACTCTCCCCAAGGGAAATCTGTCCCTTAGTGTAGGGAGTGAAGTCTTTCCTCGATGACCAGAAGCCATGGCTCTTTGTACATCTCGGATTCTGAAGGCTGTTTCCCCTCTCCTTTTACCCTTTTCCCAGTTCTGCCTTTTACATGCCTCATCAGTGTTTCTTACCTGCTTCGTACCGATGAATCTAGAGTCCCAAACTTAAATTGTGAATGGTAATTTACAGATTCAAATAAGTTCCCACAATAGGTGCCTAATTTCTGGACCCAGCCTTTTAAACATATGTCTATAGCTGCCACGTACTGATTGAGGGCCTTTTATGTGTTTGGCACCAAATTAGGCATTCCACAAGCACCGCTCATTAGCTACCCCCCAACACTCAGCAAGTTATATATTATTATTTCTGTTTTATAAATCACAAGGTTGAAGCCAGAAAGGGTAACAATAGGAAGAGGCAGCCAGATCTTGATTTTACATCAGACTCCTCAAACACGACAGGCCCGGTGCTCCCTCCGTCTCCTCTCTTTGCCTGGACTCTGATTTTCTACATACTCCTGGCAACCATTTTCAGTGATGTTCCTGGCTTATTTCAGGGCTCTGAGATGTTCCTTATGTAGGCCCCAGAGATTCGGAGGCATCCAGAGCGGCGAGGTGCTCTCCTTCCACCTCTTCAGTCCCCTGCAGGGTCGTTGCCTGTGACTTTTTCACTTGAAGACCCTTTGTCCAGCTAGAGAATGTCTGCCAAGTGGAGATTGTCATGTTATCTTTCTTCATCTGTGAACGTAATACCATTGCACCTCAACCATCAGGCTTTTACTTATTTTTGTTTAGATATAATCTCTTCTTAAAAAATAAATATTAAAAACATTTTAATATTTTTCAAAATATTTAGCTTATTCTTATCCATCCTTATAGGACTGTTCCAATCTTGCATTTGTCCTTGGTTATGTAGCCCAGCCATTCTTTAGTGCATGATTTTTTTTGTTTGTTTTAAAACTTATATTTATTTTGTACTCATACCATAATCATAATAACAGAAAATGGAGAAATGGGAAAAAATTACAAAGACTAAGTCACCATGATTACACCAGCCAGGGATAATTCCTGATATATATTCCAAGTAGGAAATACAGAGCTAGAGATACCAATACTAGAATTAGAGATCCCTAAAAACGGCATTACACTGTACGTTCTGTTTTGTTTTTTGCTCAACAATATAACTGAGGCTGTCTGTCCATGCCAATAATATACCTCTCTAGCCTCTTTACTAGCTGTAGATTATTCATTATGTGGTATTAATGTAAATATCTTACTTTGTATCTTATTTTTTCTTTTGGCCATTATGTAGGACATTCTCATAGCTCAGTTTTTCCTTTTATCTTTATTTACTTAGGAAACATTTAAATGAAATGGAATTGGGTCAGAGGTTATGCCTAAGGCTGTTAATACCACTTGGCATATTGCCAGGCAGAAAGACTGCTGTGAACTTGAATTTCTGCACTCATCACTTTGAGGTTTTCTCTCTTTGTCTTGGCCTCATTTTCTTCCCCTTGGGGATTATTTCCAGTACTTCGGCTTTCTTCTTGAAATGTGTTACTTCTTGGCTTCTACATACCTCCTTTTTACAGAAGAGCTCGGTGCTTTGTGGAAGGCCTGCTGATGGGAAGTGTATTTTCAAAGCACATAAAGAAATCAAAACTTGCCACCCAGGACAGGTCCCTCCTACCACCCTCTCCTTTTCGTGTCATCACATAGTCACTCATTTGTCTCACTTAGCATGTTGTTGTACAGCTTCCTTCCTCCTTGTCTCAGCTGTCAGCCTTCATATCCCGCAAGGGTCTGCTCTGTGCAACGAGGTCTGTTACTCCCGGTTACCCTGGAGTAAAGAGTACCTGTGAAATTTTACCCAAAGCTCAAAAAAGTAGTCTGTTACTATTCATTGAACATTTTTTAGTAACATTTAGAATTTTGTGTAAGATTGGTGGGGGGCGGGCAGAGAAGGACTCTTAGAACTTCCAGTTTAGTTGAAAGAAATGCTTTGCAGAACTGATGGGATCACCTAGGAGACCTTGTCATTTGAAATTATTACTGCAAAAATGCTATGAGGAAGGCCTGTTCATTTAGGACGTAAAATAGAAATATGGCCACATGCATAAAATAGTGTCAGTACATTTTATCAATAATAATATATATACATGTATATATTAAAAGTAGGTATCAGGCTCAATTGGTTAAGCGTCCGACTTGATTTAGGCTCAGAGATTCTCCCTCTCGTCTGCCTCTTCCCCCTCAAAAAATATGTATCACTATCTATATACCTTAGATATTTTTATCTCTTAGCTCAGATATATATTATCTAACTTAGCTCTTACTGTGTGTCAGATACTATGAAATAATTAATCCTCACAATAACACTACTTGTATCTTTTTTATAGGTGGAGAATCACAGAGGTTAAAGTATCTTGCCCCAAATCAGACAGGTAGTAAGTTAAATGGAGTTAGGACTAAAAGCTTGTTTGTACACGTATCCATTCAGAAATGTTAGTTGCACACTCACTGTGTGCCAGATCACACTCTAGGAGGCAAGGTCAAAGCACTGACTCGCCGTCAGTAAGGGAATCAAGGGAATTTAGGGTCTCTTCAAGGAAAAAGATACGATCACAGGGGGACAGCAGTGCACGGAAACTTTACTGGGGTGATGCTTTTGACAGGTTAGCTTGTAGGATGGGGCAGTCAGTTCCTCACAGCAAGCCACCACCCAGAGTTTTAGGCACCAGGGCTGCCTCCTAAAAGGGAGGGAACAAGGGATCCCCCAGGGGGTCCCGGAGATTGTCCAGGTGCCTCGGTGATGTCAAGCAGCAGCACAGAGACTCTATAGTCAGAAATCTCCGAAGGGGATCTGCGGCAGCAGTTTTGGGTCTTTCCAGTCCCAGGGCTTATCCTGTCTAAGATTAGCAAATTCAGATTTGTGGAGTATGAGACATAGACAGGCTATAAGGAGCTAAAAATCTGTCTATTTGGGCCATGTTTGAAATGACTGGATGTGTAAAGAGTAGAGTTTGGCCCTGGCATGCCAGAGGTCTCTGCCTGCTGTGAGGGAAAAAAAACCTAAGAGCCAACATGCAGAAGCTATCTTTGGCCCCTTTATTTAATACAGTGACCTTCATCTTACAGCAAATTATACTATTCGACTCAAAGAGCCCTGCAGTGGGATATGTGCTAGTCGTGAAGGAGCAGAGCAGAGCTCATGTGAAAGAGGAACAAAGTCTGGAGAAAACTGCCTCCCCAGCTAACTTTCCTCCCTGCAGACATGTTCTCTCTCCAGGAATGGTCTCTCTCCATCAATCTCCTATTTCTTCACTTAGTACCTAGGGGCTTTGTTTCCTTTGTTGTTTTATTAGAGTAAGAAGGGGGTGGGGAGAGCAAGCAGATGTATTTGTCCCAGATATAATAACTTTCTCCTACAGGATCTTTGTGGACATTGGTCTTGATGGTGGAGACAACTGTGGAGCCCTGTTAGGTGAAGCAGAGTTAGTTTGTGGGGCTCCTAAGCTGAGATGTTTCTGTGGTAGTTGAGCCCTGAGAGAATGGAAGGGGAATGTCACTTCCCGCCGGACCGAGATGTGGCCCAGCCCACTGGAGCTCTTAACGAGAGAAGTGCGAATTAGTGGTGGCTGTCTCACTGCCTGCTCATTATTCCAGAAAGGAGATGCCTTCCATAATTGCAATTAATCTTTGTTGCAGACCCTGCCCTGGTGTTGTGCTCTTCCACTTCCCTTCCCTGCCATTTGAAATGTGATTCAGGAATTATTCTAACCAGCGTCCTATAGCCAGACGCGGCAGGTAGAAATCTGTGACACTCACGGTGCCATAGCTCTGCTTTACGCAAGAGTCCCTTCAGTCTGTTAACCCTGTTCCTGTGTCCTTTAGCACAGAGAACAAGAGCCTATTCAGGAGCTGTTCGTCTAGCCCTGGTTGTCCAGGTAAGGAAACAGGCCCATTGAAGGGCATTCCCAAGGTCACAGAGCTAGTACATGGCAGATACCAGACATCAGTGTTCCTGAATCCTGTTGCTTTAAAGTGTGACTTAGCATGAGTTCTTTAAGTAGGCCTGAAAACCTCTGACATTGAGGTCCTTGTTACTTAGGCAAACCATTGTAATGATCCACATGGCAGCCTTGGGTATACAGTGGTCTTGAGAGAGGACTCATTTGAGATAGCCAGAGGGTGGTGGGAATGCCCACCGGAAGCAAGGAAGTGTGTTGGGAAAACCCTGAGGCTAGCAGCCAGGGGACGTAGGGCCAGGCCGAATACTATTTTAGAGTTCCTGGACAAATTATTTAATCTCTGCTTCTTCAGTAGTAAAGTGGGGGTAACGGCATCTGCCTTGTCTCTACCTCTGGGAACAGTTCTAAAATGCAAAGGTGAGGTGTATATGAGGTGCTTTCAAGTATAAGGAATAATTACACAAAGGCCAACATTGTCACTGTTTCCCAGAATAAAAGGTCCTTGTAGCTATTGGTTTCAGTATGCTATTGTTTTGGGGTCAGTCCTTTTTTTAGAAGAATCCAATTTCCTGTCTTGGGTCATTGACTCCCAGTGGTAACTAAGGGAGATAGCAGTTAAGCTCAATTATGTGGAACTGCTATAATAGTAGAGCTCGGTAGAATTAAATCATATGCAGTAACTGACGTCATGCAGCCTCATTATATGTTGCATTTCCCCATGAATCAGTTTTACATTATTTATAGCTTCCTATTCATGTAGACACCAGCAGCAAACTGGGAATTATTTCTGGCAGCAAGTTATAAAACACTCCAGGATCATCCCAGACCCTCCTAGTCCATTCTTTTTTTTCCCCAAAATTATATAGTATGTGTTACAAAAGGATGTTTTTCTGTATGTTTGAAACTTTTTATAATAAAAAGTAAAATACTAAAGTCTTAAGAATTATCAAGGGAGGTACAGTTTTACTTGGAATAAAAAAACCACTATCTGAAGAAACCTGATAGTAGTGCTTGTCCTGGTGATGTCCAGGTAGAGGTTAGTTGTGATGAACTCTGGTCGTGGAGAAGAAAAGATCAGGGACGAACAACTGAAAAATATTCCTTGCATAAATATTTGCCTACTTGCACCCAGAGCCCTGAGCACAAAGATATTATTTGACTGCCAGCTTGATACTCAAGAAGGACATTCATTTGGGACAGAATGCTAAATCAGATCATCTAGGGGTAAAGAACTACATTAATTGAGCACCTACTATACACCATGTACTTTGTTCAGGAAATATATATGTAGTTTCAGAATGTGTCCTATACAAAATAGATCTGTGTTTGCTTCTTACATTTATAATGAAATCACACTCCAGTAATTAAAAAAAGTCAGTGAAAGTTGATAGAGCATTTTATGTTTTTATGTACTTTTTTTGAATAAAAATCAACCCAATACTTTTGTAAAAAAAATTATTGCTGAAAGGTTTACATCTACTCTGCTGCTGTTAGTGTCTAAGAATTGAAATCTCCTTTACCATTTAAGGAATTTCTTTGAAGGATTCTGGGTTAACCTATACACCTTTGTGTATAGGTTTGTGGCTCCGGAAGGTCTAGATATGCAGTGACTAGAAATTTTGTATTTTTTTCTGGAACATTTTATTAAGGAATAAAAAAAATCTGAATAGAGAGATAAACCTTGCTTCTCAAGGCAAGATTCAATATTATAACTATGCCAGCTCTTTCCAAAATAATCTATAAATTTGGTGTGATTCTAATCAAAAGTCAACAGTTATCTATTATCAATCTGACAAGTTGATACTAGAATTCATTTGAAAGAGAGAATGTTTAATAGTAGTCAGGAAATTTGAAAAAGAAGAGTGGAGATAGGATAAAGGTTCATAAACAAGAGGAGTTGAAGAGGTAACGGTACGTGTTATATACATGTATGCCATTTCAAGTCAAGGGAAGGCTGGACTATCAAATTGATGATGTTGGGATTCTTTCCATTCAGGAAGAAAAGCTGAACAGATTAAAAAGCTAAGTATAACCTATACAAACATGCAAGAACTTTTTTTTTTTAACAATCCCTGGCAATACGATATAACATGATATAAAGTGATGATAAATTTGACCACATAAGATACTAAAATGCCATAGGACAAAAGAAAAGTCGGTTGAGTGTCCGACTCTTGGCTTCTGCTCAGGTCCTGATCTCAGGATCATGGGGTTGATTGAGCCCCAAGTTCTGTGCTCAATGGAGAGTCTGCTTAGGGATACTCTCTGCCCCTCTCCCTCTGCCACACTCCCTCTCTCCCTCTCTCTAAAAATAAATGAGTAAATCTTAAAAACAGGAAAAATAAACACCAAGTTAAAGGTGTTGAGTGGTAAATGTTTGCCACCTGTATGAATGTCAAAGGAACAGACTCCTCGAAGGTGGCCTCCCTGAGTGCCCACTGTTCTCCTGCGGGAGGCGGGCACGCTCACCGGGGAAGACTCGCTCCCGGACTGGCTGGATGCACCCAGCAGACAGTTCAGAAAGAGAGCATTCTCACACTCAGTCGCCTGTCTCATCCACTTCTTAGGATGTTTACAAGCCCCGTCGGAAATACAAACGCCAGAAAGGAGCAGAAGAGCTGCTCGATGAAGAATCCCGAGTCCATGCCACGCTTTTGGAATATGGCAGGTAACAAAGGGGACCCAGTCTGTGAAACGTCTGTTTCATAAAGCCTTTGAAAAGAAAAGCTAATTTGGATTGCTTCACTGAGATTAATTTGGTTGTGCTTTTGTTTTAATTTTTTTTTACCTGTTCGAGTTTACTGTTTCTGGCCCAAGATTTCCATCACTGGGGACTTCCTTTCTGGGATTGACTTACCTACAGTTCAGTGGGTAGCCTCCCTGATGGTGGGGGAGGCCTGGTCTTTGCAGTTCCCCTCCAGAGCTGTGTGTGTGACTGTGCACCCTGGCTCTGCCTTCCTGGGGACTTGGGGTGTTTTGGGTATTTGCAGAGGCCAGGGGCGGTCTGCCTTTCATACTCCTACCATTGGTTAAAATCTTCAGATAAACTACAGAATCAAAAACACTTATGGTAGCTTTAAGTGTTATTTCCTGTGAGGGATTGTCCTGAGCAGGAAGATGAAGAATTCAGAAGTATTTTGTCACTTTTTAGTAACTTTTCTAATTAAAAAAAAAAAGTTATCTTTTATTCTCATTTTTTTATTCTTTAAAAAGAACACAAAGAAGTGCTGTTCTCATTGAATTTCTTGGTTGACCTTGGGTATTAACCTTCATTTACGTCCTGCGTTCTCTCACTTAGGGTAACTGATTCCTTGATGTGAGTATGTCTTGTGCTTCCTTTCTTTACCCTGAGAGTGGTTGCTGCGTGCTGCCCTGCCTGGTAACCCAGCCCTCCTCGGGTAGCTGGAACTAACAGCTCTGCCCCCAGCACCTCCCTAAGTGAGCATCTGAACGCTCCCCCTCTGAGGCACTAGGGAGAACCAGAAGAAAGTTTGGCTTCATTGGCTTAAATACCTCATCTTTCAAATGGAAAAAATTTCCCCAAAAAAGTCACCACCTTTTTTTTTTTTCTTTCTCTTTTTGAGGGAGTTGGGTGGCATCAGGTCCATCCTTCCCAAGAGTAAAGCTTGTCTATTTCATTTGAAAGAAGGTGTCCGGACTGGCCCTCAGCCGGGTCTGATGTCTGCTCCCCAGCTCCCCTGTTGCTGCTGTGAATTGAACTCCTCTTCTGAGTCAGGCACCACCAGGCCATCTGCATAATTTGTGGGGCCCAGGATAACATGAAAATGCAAAGCTCCTTGTTAAGAATTACTAATAATGACTAATTATTAAGACTCTCAAGACAGCAACAACAGCCAGGTGTGGGGCCCTTCTGAGTGCTGGGCCCTGAGCCGCTGGGTGGATTACATGCCCTGAACCCTGGGATGAGGTTTTCCAGCCAAGCCCCAGCCGTAGGTGTGCAGGTGAGCTGCACTGCTCGGGGTGAGCCACAGCTGGAGAGACGACCTCCCTGGGTGTCACATGTTCCAGAGTCAGAGAATACTCAGGGGAGTGTTGTGGTTTTCTTTCTTAGTTTGTATTGTTCATACCCCCATTTTTTGCCCATTGTCACAGAATAGATGCTCCTGGGGGTGAAAAGGAGTCAGAGATTCAGTGAGTAGTCTACCTCATCAAGACCAGGCTGACCATATTTCACTATATTGTTTGGAAAGTCTCAGTTTTAAACTGGCTCTCTGGCATGTGTCGTGGCCGGCAGTCATTATTGTCATGTGATGGCTGGGTGACTTCAGGATGTCCCTAAGGATGAAGCCCATCCTTAGGAGTGGTTGGTACTGTTTGAGTCCAGAGCCTGGTGGGGCTTTCTCTAGGGAAGGAAGCGATGCACACGTTTTCTTCGTGACTCCTCTCAAATTTGGAGGGTAAGAGAGAGCAGAGTGTATCAGTGTCAATCTTGGTTCCTGTTGGTGGGGTCAGGCCGACTTCTGCTGATTTCTAAGCTTAGGGTAGATGTTCAATGAAGGGTTTTTTTTAGGTGAGAGGTTATTTTGCTCTCTATTTAGCTTTCCTGAGGAGAAGGTGGGTCTGTGGGAAGCGGGGAAGTGGATATTTAGGACCTTCTGATGGTTTAACCAGCCCAGTTCTCTGTTTTTGAGAACGGTAAGGGCAACATCAGAAAATTTAAAAAGTAACTTGACCAAAGTCAACTATTAACTACTCTTAAGAATTATTAAGAGCCTCACACTAGGACTTGAGCTCAGGTTTGTTGGACCCTCATAGCATGCTCTTGTCATTACCTACAAACATTGAGCCTCCAGGAGAAGTTGGCTCCTGGTTTTAGAAAGACAGACCCAGTCTCTGTTGTTTGGTCTGACCCTGAGCAAGAGGAGGGTGGTTATTAAAACTGACAGAGCAAATTGGACAAAACGTAAAGCCCCAGCACTGCGCGTTTCATTCCCCCTCCTTGGGAAGGCCCTCCCCTCCTTTCAGACCATCAGACTTTCTCCTCAGGGTTCCATCAATACTGTCCCTAGAGAAATGCTCTTGCCCGTTAAATGAGGATTATGTAATAATCTACCTGTGAAGAACTCTGAGTAGTTTGTTCTGTGCAGAAAACAGTATGTGTCAACTGCTGGGCTCCATCAGCGGCGGCAGCAACAGTAACCATTTTCAGTTCTCGGATGCCCTTAAATGTGACCTGTAGATTCAGATGCGCCTCTCCTTTCGATTCTCCTTGTCCCTGTACTCTGTACGCCTAGCACTAGCCCTCTGCCTACCCACACTGAGAAGTCTAAACCACTCTTCCTCCTTCCCTTCCCCAGTCAACCAAGGCTGGGCCTCCACTGCCCTGGGACTCCCCCTGCTCCAATCTCTCTCTCCCTCCCGTCCATGTGAACCTCACGGCACCCCTTGATTGCTTATCCCCACCTAGGAATCCACATCCCCCATCTCTTGTCAGTGCCTCTGGTTTCCTCTATATCTCACCTCTTGATAAGAGGGAAAATATTTTAACTCCTAGAGTGAGAAACTCTTTGGGGTTGAAGTTTACTCATTAGCCTAGGCCCACAGTGCCTCTGGCTCTGAGGTCAGCATTCCAGTTTCTTCCACCTTTTTTTACTTATTTGCCAAACTGAAGTTGGATTTGAGCCCCGTCAAGCATGCTGAAGGCCTTAAGGACTCTGTGTGCATGTTCCTATCTGGATACATTTGTTTAAGTGTTATGGTATTGGAAAAGCAAGACTCAAGGTTTTGATTTTAGACTTAAACAAAATTGCAAGTCTACAATATTTCAGTTCTGTTATGGGTCCACTCAGCTTTTAGGAGCTAAACAAAAACACCTACCCATGTTATAAAAGTGCCGCTGTGGGGAAATGCATTTTATGTGCAGTATATTTGACTTTGTTAAAAACCAAAATTTACCCAAGTACATTTGAAGATCTAATTGGCTTTATGAAGATTCATGAATCCAGCAGCCTCCTATGTAGCAAGTAGAAATGAGCTCCCAGGAGCTCTACAAAATGGAAAGTTCTTATAGGAAGGAGGAGGGGGTAAGAAGTTATTAACAAAGGAAAACCAAGGATTGTTTCAGGCGAGGTCACCTTCCTTTAAGAGGAAGAAGAGGGTCTTTTAGGTGATTACCTCATCTTCCTTTGGAGGAGGGAGAGGGCCCTGATGTCACATTACCTCTTTGGTGCTGAACAGAAAATTCTAGATTGATTGGCTTGAAATTCCATTCCTGGAGGGTTTGAAAGTGCAATCAGGTCTTGGTTTACCGCCACAGGGGCAGGTGACTATACCTTGTCACTGTAGGGGTGGCTCTCTAACAATGTGGAGGTGGGATTCTGAAGCACAACCACTGGGATACTGGCATTAGCCTCTTCCACACTATTTGAGGCCTCGTTTTAGTCGCTTTGAAGTCATTCTGTTCTTAGTAAATGAAATACGACATGACTCTCCCAACCTGTTTGTATCCTCGGTGATGGCAAGGCCTGTGACAGGCTCATAGAAGGTACTCAGTAAATGCTTGCAGAATGAACGAGGAATGGAGTCCACTGTCCTTAGTATTTAGGGCTTTTTTGCCCCTGTTTTGTTCAGGATTCCAGATAGTTCGATACCTGTATTCATTTGCCCTGCGGCAGTTGTTTTGAAGGCTCGTTTGTTTTCTAGAACTGTGATGTCCAGTATGGTAATATTAGCCATATGTGGCTGTTGAACCCTTGAAGTATGACCAGTGCGACCCAAGAACAGAATTTTAATTTTAATTAAGTTACATTTAAAGACTCATGCTTGATTTAGTTATTGGAAAAAGTTTAAGTTTGAAATAACTTGAATTTGTGAACCTCCTAATTCAAAGTTATCTATTTGGCTCTCATTACATTTTTTTCAGACTATGCTGTTCTACAAGATGTACATTCTTGATGTTAAAGATCAAGTGTGAGGTGTAAGATGTGAGGAAGTGAAGTGGGTGGTGAGAGGCAGAGTTCTGTCAGTGCTGACAGTGTAGGACATCAGCAGGGCTGGTGGGGCAGAGCTGACACAAGGAAAGGTGGAAACAAATTAAAGCATCTGGCTACACAGAGCTCAGGCTAGCCCTTGCGAGGAAAAGGGCAGGGCAGACAGGGCGAGAGAAGAGGGAGCTGGGAGGGTAGAGCAACATACCTACAAAAGATAAAAGGGAAAAGAAATGCTTTGTAGTCGAAATAAGTTAAAGCATCCCCTTGTTCTTTGTGAGGGATGCTAGTCCAGAAAGGGACATACGTTCTCCTAGTGAAGCTCAAACAACATGGCAGTTCACTTGACTAGTGAACATAATGAGGCAGGCGTTAACAGGTAGCCGAGGACAGCTCTTTGTCATGGAAGCCATGTCACCGTGACACATGGAGAAGGAAGCGTTTAGAAAAATCAGCTGAACTTTACTCACCCAGCATACATTTGTTGAGTACCTACTATGTGCCAGGCGCTGTTCTAGGTGCTGGGGATACAAAAGCAAATGAAGCTGTCTGAATCACGCTGAGTGAAGGAGCCAGTCACAGAAGGCCACCTGAGATTCTGTTTATATGATATGTCCAGAAGAGGCAAATCCATCAAGACAAAATCGATTGATTCGTGGTAGCCCAGTGGCTAGAGAGGGGGAATTGGGATGAACTTCTGATAGGTGTGGAGTTTCTTCCCAGAGTGATGGAACTCTTCTGGAATTAGATAGTGCTGGTGGTTGCACAAATAGTGACTCCGTTAAAAACCACTGAGGTATATAGTTTCCAATGGTAAATTTTGTGTGATATGAATCGTATCTCAGCTTAAAAAATTATTTAAAAAAATGAGTGGAGCACTCCCTCCAGGAACTCAATAGACAGATTTATAGGATTAGATGTAATTATTGTAGCCTGGGAGATAAGCCCACTGGTGCCTAAACTAGGCCTTTGGGGGGTCAGAAGGGTCTTCGCACAACCTCTGTCTTTACGAAGGAACAGAAGGGGAAGGAACCGAGTCACTCAGTTTAGTTGTTTCCTGCTTTATTTGGAAAATCCAAAAAGTTTTGGGTCCTTAGATGAGGGTTCTCTGCCTGAGGGTATGTCGTCTGCCAAGGGTCTCTACAGACTAAACACCTGGAAACCCAAGGTGCGAGGTTACTTCCAGGAGTGAGGAGCTTTGGTGAGACTCTCTGTTGGTCAGGGATGGCTGGGTGAGAACACAACCTCTCCAGCTAGTTTCAGCAGAAGGTTTGACTCCGTGGATCCTTGGGAAGGTTTGAGAGGTGGGATCCAGGCTGAGCCAGTGTCACTTGCCAAGCAGCAAGCATATCCAAACTGGGTCCCCAAGGGTGCTGCTTCTGCATCCACTGTGGGGAAGCTAGCTAGTAGCGTGTGAGGTTGGGATGCTGGCGTCACAGCTGCCCACAAGGAGACCATGCCACTTTGGCCAAAATCAGGATGCCACTGCCACAGCTGCTGGCCCCAGAGCCAGGTCACCTCTGTGGTCCACAGCAGCACAGCACAGCTGTCTCTCTCCTCCCCTGACTCTGCTCATTCACATCACCAGGAAGCTCACCTGATTGCTGGAGCCCATGTAGCATCCCCAGCCCTGCGTGCAAGGGAGTATAGGAAGCTTGAGTCTTTGGGGGCACCTGGGTGCCTCAGTCAGTGAAACATCCGACTCTTGATTTCTGCTCGGGTCGTGATCTCAGGGTCGTGAGATCAAGCCTTGCCTTGGGCTCAGTACTCATTGTGGAGCCTGCTTGAGATTCTCTCCCTCTGCCTCTTCCCTCGCCCACTAAAAAAAAAGAGAAGGAAAAGAAAATAGAGTCTTTTGTTTCCTAGCCTCTTCAGGATAGGAAGATACAGTAGACCTTGTGAAACTAACGCACAGATTGCGCCCTAAGGTCCTTTAGAAACCGTGCGTGGGCACTCCGAATTTACCTTCAGTCGGCTGCACTTGGCTGTACATTGTGCTGAATGAAAGGGCTTACTGTGCCCAGCTGGGACTCTGGGATCTCTCCACTTACATGACAGCCCCCCGCAAGGCCAGGTCATGCTTTGGCTTCTTGATTACTGCATATTCTTCCACTCTGTTGAGTTTATTTGTTCAGCGTACATTAGAAATACAAAATGTAAAAGTAGCCTCCATGCCCTCTGGGAAGAGGATGCAGACAGGCACAGAGTCTGTTGGATGTGCTCGCCACCGGGGTGTGGGAGCAGGTACTGAGGCAGGGTGGAGCGGCCAGGGCAGAGTGTCATGCCTGGGTGATGTTTTGGAGAGGAGGTGGCTTGAGAGCAGAGGTGTGGGTGTGAATGCAAAGCAGGAGAACAGCCCGTGTGTGCACAGCGGTCTGCCAGGTCCTGGCTGCACAGAAACATGTCAGAGAGGAGGTGAGGCTCCGGGTTGCTAGGCGGAGCCGCAGAAGGGAATTCCTAATGAAGGTTCCCCAGGGGGAAGAGGCCTGCCAGTGACCACAGCAGATGAGGCTGCTGGGGGGCTGGAGAGGGAGTGGGAAGGCTGTGAGGCTGGAGGGCAGCGCACCAGCCCAGCGGGTGAGGCCTGGAGTGAGCAAGTGTGGAGCGGGAGTCCCTCATTTGCTTTTTGGCTGGCCCGCAAGTACCTTTATCTCTTTAGAAACTACTTGGAGGTAAGTGAGGTGTGGCGTTTTGCATCATGCTTTCTGTTTTAGGTTGAATGGTTTTTGCATTGTTATACTTGCTTTAAGAAGAACAAAACCTAAAAATAAACTAATTTAAACTAATGTGCATTTGTGAGTTTCTTTGAATTTAAGGTTGCCTGAAGTGAACATATAACATTGTTGGCATCACGCTTGGGCTATGTTTGAGAATGAAAAATGGGCCGGACTCCCAGGTTCTGGATATAACCATTAGAGAGCATCCTTAGCCCGAGCAAACACACTCACATTTGTTTATGCAGAAAGTTTTAAGGCTTTTAGCTTAAACTTTGGGCCTGGAATCTCCTGCTTCGGAGAGTAGTGGTTGCACTTAAAGAGAATAGTGCACTCTGTGCCCTCTGAGAGTTCCCAGTTATCATGTTCATGTGGCAAATAGAATGGCTGGCCCTTTACTCAAAAACAGTAGACTGTGTCTGTAGTTCAGACACTTAAAACATTTTCTCCAGTTACCGTATGGCTTAAATTTTCTTTGGTGCTTTTCATATAAAAATCCAACCAAAATGCATTTGACCAAATTTGTGTGATTTTTGAATAGTAATTGAACCCCCTTTTTTTGACCTGCAGGAGATACGGATTTAGCCGCCAGAGCCAAACAGAGAAGGTAAGAAAAGCATAGACAGTGGGAGACAACATTGGAGAGATGGAAGCACCCTGTTGCTTCTGTCTGACTCTGTTGGGCCTCCTGCTTAGCAAGAGAGGGACAATGGCGACATCGTGGCGCACCGGGCTCTGGTCCCTGGAGCAGAGGGCATGTGGCAGCTGCCTTGGGTCACTGCATTTCCCTCGTAGCTATGACCGGCCACCCTTGCAGGCCAGGGAGCCGAAGCAGCAGCCTCATGGAAGGGCTGGAAGTGAAGGGTGACGAAGTCATGGCCACAGGGACGATCGAGGGGTCTCCTAACATCAGAGGTGTGAAGATGAAGTCCACCTCAGGGCCCTGAGCGCTCCCCACCCCCTCGGTGAGGAGAGCCGAGACAGGTGTGAGCAGGGTGCTGCGTGTCGCCTGGAACACAGGCACGTAGTGCAGGCCTGCCCTAAGACAAGCTCGTGTGGAAAACTCGGGGATGTGGGGTGGGGTTTCTGACCTCACAGAGCAGGCTCTGAAATCTCCTTTATTGGATATAGTTATTGGTGACCCGTAATGGTCGGCTGCGGGGCAGTCATGTAAATCTTACAGCACCGAACCCCCACCGTGTCTCAGGCCCTTTGTGCAGGGCTCTGCGTGTACTTTTCCCACTTACTTCCTGGAACAGCTCTATGAGGAACACATCACCTTTTTTCAGAAAAGCTGTCAGAAGCTGTGAGGCTCAGGGAAGCTTCGGGGTCTGTCCACAATCACACAAGCCCCTCAAGTGCCGTAACAAGAATCTGAACCCAGGTCTGTGTGACAGCAAAGCCTGTGCTCTGAACCACTGCCTCTTACATCATGAAATGCTAACTAAAGTTGTCAGTGGCCTCTTAAAAAGCCGAGTCCTGTAGTCTGAGACCTGTGGGTACCCTTTTCCCCTCATTCCCCATCAGACACCCAGAGTTTCTTGCATAGGACAGACACTTCCTCCCTCAGCTCTGCTCTCCAGAATGCCTGTCCTTCCAGGGAGCCTGCCCTGGCTCCAGCCCCCCTCTGGGTTACTGGTGATTGCTGCCTCATCAGCAGAGGGCACAGTGAGTGACTAGGAGCGTGTATGCTGAAGGCAGGCTGGCTGGTGTCAGATCCCTTCCCTGTGTGACTTCAGTGTACTTACTCGCTGTGCCTCAGTTCACAGCCTCTGCGACGGAGGGCCGGTCACTGTACCTCCTCAAAGCGTTGTTGGGAAGAATGACCCATCACACAGGAGAAACCTAATAAGCGTTAGCTATTTTAGCAGGGGCAGTGGTAGTCCATCAGCAGTCAGGTCATTGATTAGGAGGGCTTTTTTTTTTTTTTTTGGTCTTCTCATTATTTAATTTTTCCACCACCGTGTTTTTATTCTGAACTAAACAATCATTTCCTCCAAAGCAGCGAGTTTTCTGGATTTGAGTATGTCAGATGGCATCTGATACATGACAAGAATTTGATGTGTACATTCAATGTGGCATGTAATTTAGTCTGAAAAGAACGTCTATGCATATGGGTATTGGGTGTATTATGGTTGGAAAAGTCACATGATGCCCATTATATAGTACTCACTTTGGGCTCGTCTACAAATACAGGTACAGGTTTCTGCCACTATCCCAAAGTAGAGTGCACCGGTAAAGCCTTTTATAAGCCAAAATGGTGTAACGCAAAGAAGCAGTTGCCATTAATTTATATGAAAAAAATTCTGAGCATTCCTAGACCCAAAAAATAACCTCTCTCAGGCTTTTCTGATACACGCCTTGCTAATAGACACACAAAATAAATTGAGAGAAAGACTGATGCTTAGATGCAGTTCTAAGCTCTGGCGGTTTGATGTTGAGATGCTGAGTGGCCTTCCCAGGAGAGGAGCTCAGCAGCCGGCTCTCAACTGCCCAGGCTACACACTCCCTCTTAATGGCTCACAGCTAAGAGACACTGAAAACTGTTTTTACTTTTACCTTTTTTTGTAAAAGCGAAAAATGCTTTTCAGATTTCGTTTGTCAGCAACAATAGGTACTAATGTAGTCTTTTATGAAAGCAAAGCGGCCTAACACAAGCTTTCAAAAGCAGGGGATACCTGCATACCTAGCAGTTAGGAGCTCCCCGTGTTCCCTGGGGTCAGTTACAGGCAGGTTATAGCAGAGCCTTCTAGAGTTGGGACGGCTCGAGGAGGGTGTCTGAGCCTGCCAGTTCTCTTTTTCAACCCCAGAAGACCCTGCTATGTGGAGGGCAGCCTGCGGTCAGCCTGATGGTGGGTGGCAGAGATGGGATTAACGGCAAGCACTCTAGACTTGCAGCGCAGCTTTGAG
The DNA here is from genome assembly GCA_004023965.1 of Spilogale gracilis. NCBI lineage: Eukaryota > Metazoa > Chordata > Mammalia > Carnivora > Mephitidae > Spilogale > Spilogale gracilis. The sequence continues at coordinate 72,511 of PITA01001466.1, read as the reverse complement.
AAACAGAGCCTGAGGCTGTGTCCAGAGCAAAAGGCTTCCTCACCAAGTGAAGAAGTTTGATTTTTATCCTTAGGGCAGTGGTTTTTAAACTCTGTTGACCATTCTTGACAGTAAGAATTCTATTTTTCATCATGATTCAGACACACACACACAGACACATCCAAAATAAAAAGTTCACACTGCAGTACTTATCCCTTTGCTACATGTAAAGCACACTGATGTGTCCTGTTCTCTTATGTTTTCTTAGTTTACGTAGATGCTGGCCATACCTACCGAAGGACTTTCATGTCCCACCAATGGGTCTCAGCTGGCTGTTTGAAAAACATACTCCGTTAAGCAGTGATGTGCTCTTGAAGGCATTAAAGCAGTGGGGAGACCCAGGCAAAGGATGAGTCGGACAAAAGTGTGCAAGCTGATAGGAATTGAATCAGCAAGCAGCATAGCAGTGGAGTAAGGCATGGGCCAAGGCCCGGAGCTTGACCTGCTCCGTCTGTGGTAGGACTTGAAGCGCAGGTCTCTGGATTCCCCACTATTTGGCAGGGACCGGTTCACCTTCCCAGATGTGTATGTAGTCTTTCACAGATTCGTGCCCCTTTGCGTTGTTGTCCTTTCTCTACTGAGTCTTCATCTCCAGGGCCCAGCTACTTTTGCATCTTCCCTTCCAGGCCGAGGACAAGAAGACAGCTCTTCCTGCAGGGCTCTCGGATGCGGAGAAAGCTGATGCCCATGAAGAAGATGAGCTTCAAGCTGCTGAAGAGGTGTGTGTCCCATGTGGGTTCCGTGGGGTTTCTGTTTCAGTCATCTGGGGAGAAAGTGCCCCTTCCTCCCCAGCTTTGCCAAACAGCCAGCTACCTCCCACACCCTCCTGCTGTTAGTGGCCTCTCACACCCTTTCCAGTTTCCTTTTCTCACCCCTTCCCCCATGAGCCTCACTATGAGAGAGCAAGTAGACCCTTAGATTGCACTGCAAAGGTCTGTGTAGACCCATCACAGCAGCCTTAAGCACTGGGGTCCAGTCACTGCTCCTTCTCTCCGTTCTTCTTCCAGCAGCGTATTCAGTCATTGATGACCAAGATGACCGCCATGGCGAATGAGGAGGTGAGGGGGTCACCCTGTGGGGGGGTGTGGTGTGGAGGTAGGCACGTAGAACAGCCCTGCGCTGCTCTGGGGGGACCTCCTCCCAGAGGGACCCCCTTCATCAGAGCCCTGTCTTCCGCACTCAGTGCTTCCTCTTTCCTTAGGGTCTTTTGGGGAGCTTTCTACCAGTGCATAGTGTTGCCATCCATGGGATCCCTGGGGGCCTGCAAGGACCCTTGTGAGAGCGGGATGTCCCTGCCAGAATAGCATCACAAATACCTTTGTAGAGGAGCCGTGGTTCTGCCCTGCTTTTCCATAACCACCCATGCCAGAAGAGCCCTCGTCTTTTGTTTCCTTCCAACGCCATCTGGGTAGAAAATAGAACACTGCATTTTTCATTGGTCTTCCCAGAGCTCAAGGCCTGTCCAGAAGATTTAACCAAGGGGTTTGAAAGAGTCCCTCCTTTTTAGGGCAAAAAAGGCCTGTGGCAGTAAAGAGGTACTTGGAGAGTTCTAAGATTCCTGTTCCTCTCCCATTTGTACTTCTTTTTCCCTCTTAGTGTTCAGCCCTCCAGGTTCCCTGGGGTCAGTTACAGGCAGATTATAGCAGAGCCTTCTAGAGTTGCAGGCTCTGTCAGTGATGCTCAGGAAAAGCCCCTGAGATGGGGTATTGGGAGTAAAGAATGATTTCCCAGGGATACCTGAGGACCAGGGAGAATCTTGCACAATCAATTGAATGACTCAAAATAGACAGATGGCTTAACATTTGTCCCAAGGCTTGTTTTCCCCTTTCCTTATTGATGGGTACCTAAACAAAAGCCAGAGTATTCTTACCCCTGGCAGTATTATTATCTGTTTTTGCTATACATCTCAGAGCATTGAGACTTTCCAGTTCCACGAGAAAAGCGGTGGCCTTAAGAAACTCCCTCCCTATGATTGCAGAGCCGCCTCACCGCCAGTTCCGTGGGCCAGATCGTCGGACTGTGCTCGGCCGAAATCAAGCAGATTGTATCCGAGTACGCAGAGAAGGTATGTGGGTGCCCGGCTGGAGTCTTCGCCTCAGGTCATGCCCCCAGGATTTGTTTTGTGTCCCTACACCCTTTCCCATCATTATTGGAGTCAGGTTGTAATTCACTAGCAACATCTGTCAGAAGCATGCACGCCATGCAAAGCCGTCAGCATTTGCCCGTTAGCTCAGTTAATTTTCTTCTACAATGCCTATTTTCCTATACATATAAAGAGAAAACCTGTCTCTCAGAGCTAGAATCGCATCTGATAAATCGATGGCTGAGGTATAGCACAGGCATTTTTCCTTCTCTACCAGGCTTTTTATAACTCAGGCTCAGTTTGGTGATTGGCTCAAAGAATAAGCTTTTGCCACTTAGGAGACAAACCCCATAACTCAGCCAAGCCCAAGGCAAAATTTTTTGTTTCACTTTATTAAAAGGGTATAGAATGATCTAAAGCTCAAAAGTCATATTTCTGTGTTAGATTTTTTTCTATCCTAAGAATGGGCAGGCGGACCTTGACTATTTCAGGGAGACAGTAATTAATCATTTTGCACATAACTGATTCTGGTCCGGCTGAGATGTAGTATGGGTAAAATCAGATTTACAGGGCATTGTTTCACATCCTTCCTTTCCTGGCCATACTCAAGTCCATCCCCCTGAAACATTGATATCTGTTGAAGCACCCAGCTTTGCTTTCCCTGTCTTGGTAGCCTTGACAACAAATTAGTTCTGCTCTAACCCTCTGTGCAATATTCTTCTCAAGTGATTTTGCACAGATGATGTACTTGGGGAAGGGATGTCTCCTAAAACTGAGAGTTATGACCTACTGTAAACGCAGGTGGTCACCTCCACCAAGTGAGGGGGTCTTTGAGCAAGACAGTGAGTAAAATGGCTTAGAATGTCTGGAGATGTGATTCTCATGTTCCCCCAACCCACCCCCCAAGTCAGTGCTTCTTAGTACGAGTTTTCCAATCCAACTTCTCATAGAGTCCAAATTGTCCTCTATTTTAGTTTTCCACCCAGGAAAGAAGTATCCTCAGAGATTTGGCCAGAAAAGGACTTAGATAATCCTAAAAGTACAAATCAGCTTAAAAGCCTTGAAAATGTAGTTGAGGAAAATGATTCATTCATTGCCCCAAGAAGGAAGTTTCTTGATTGGTGGTCAGCACATGTGTGGATGGCAAGACTGAATCTACATTTGCCCTTATGTCGCCCCATTGCATTGCTGAATCCAGTTTTTTTAGAAAAGACATCTAGAAGATGGGGTTCTCCCTGCAAGGACCCTGAGTTTTGTCTTCTTATTCGCCCAGTGTCGGCAGATAAGAGCTCAGATTATTGTAAGAGGGAAAGCAAGCAGGCTGACCCTCCTTTGTTGGTTGTATGCCTCTCTTTGCCTGGGAGTCCTGAAGCTTACCTCTTTCCCCAGTCAGCTCTTCATGTCCATGTTTTCTTCTGGGTCTCTCATCCCCCGAACTTTCCCCTCCTCACCTTTGTACAGTGATCCGTACCCACCACCAGTGGCTGTTTACCTACATTCCATTCTGCCAGAAAAGAGTGACATTAGAAGTAGTTTGGGACCATCTCTTTCCAAGAACTTATGTAATTAAACTTCTCACGAAGAATTAGAGGTCCAAAGTTCACTGCTTGATTGTGTTGTTTCCATTATGTCTGTAGATCATAGAGTGTTAAAGGTAATGATTTTTAAAATTAAATCCTACTAATTTTATTCCCATATCACAGTCATCTCACATTTGCATATCACCCTCCAAGGTTTTTCCCACATCTCCCATGATTGCTCCTAGTTGCAGCCATCAGGTATGTTTAAAAGAGGTAGCGCGGTACAGTTAAAAAGACAGCATTTGAAGTCATATCTTGGTCCATATCTGCCTTCTCTACTTCCCAGCTGTATGACCTTGACTAATTTATTTAACCTCTCTTTGTCCTCCTATCTCCCTCTGTAAAATGGAGATAATACTACTTCGCTGTCAGGATATTGTGAAGATTAAGTGCAATGCGAGTGAATCCCTCAAACAGTGTCTGATGCGTGAGAGCTATTAGCTAGTCGTCACCTTCATTGGCTTTTTTATAGTCTGCATTTTTTTTTTGTCATATCAAATCCTAAACATTTTCCGTGTTCCTAGCCTTTGCAGTTATTTGAATACTAGATGATCCATGTGTTCATGGATCACTAGATGATCCAGCCCAATTCATCAAACATTTCCCTGTTCAACTTTTAAGGCTTTTGGGTTTGCCACTATGGATAGTGCTGTCCTAAACTCTGAGCAGATAGTTTCTACTAAGAGGTTTTTTAGGAGTTGGGCCTTGGATCATGACTTTTCTTTGTTGCTTTACAAATAAGTTTTAACAATATAAAATGCTGTCAATGATGAAGGGGCTTCACCATGGCCCCACATTTCCAGCTTCGTTCATTTGTCTAACTTGCTACTTTAGTAGCTATAAGATAGCCCCTCTTTGAACCTGAGAGGGTGGACCATGGTTCCATGTTTTTGTTTGCTCTATTTTCTACTATATAAATTATTATTCCCTGTACTCATTTATCTTTTATATATGTGATGTTTTTCTTATAAATTTGAATATAGTCTATATTCTGGATTTACATATTTCATCACTATAGTATTTCTTGCTTGTTTCTTTAATTATATTAAGTTAGCCACCATATAGTAGTACATCATTAGTTTTTGACGTAGTGTTCAGTGATTCATTAGTTGCCTATAACACCCAGTGTTCTTTTATTTTTGTATTTCTTTTAATTATAAACAAGGAATTTGTACCTGAATGAGTGAATCTTTTTCTTATTCTTTCCAAGTGACACGTTCATCATTTTTCCATGAATCCAATAAAGTGATCCATTACATTTCAGTTCCTCTTTTACTGACTATGTCTAATTCGTTAACTTATGTGGAGATCACTTTTATTTAGTCTAAAATGGGATCCACGCCAACTTTCCTCCTCCCATCCATTCTACTAATACCATTTGTTCATAATTTTTTATACTTACTTGGAGATAGCTTATTGTATTTTTGTGTTTTTTATCTAATTTAAACTATATATGGACTCTTTCTTACGTTATTGGTTTACAGTCCTCTGATTTTATACAGGTTCTATGATGGGGTTATGTTTGGCTTTGTTGTAGTTGTTGTTTGCTTTATCGTTTGCTCGTGTTTTATCAATGGCCTCCCACTAGAGACGGTGAGGAACACAACTATAGTTGAACAATTGGGTTTATTGCTGGTGCCGGTGGAGGAGTCTGTGCACGAGTGGGGAGCCATACAATATCTCAGTAAGGAAGCATTAGAAAAGACTTACTATGACATTTGGCCTTGTTTTAGGTGATTTGCGGGAAGGACCAAGAAAGCAGGGCTTTGCTCTGTGTTGGATGTTTTAAGGAAGGTCAGTTCTATAAATGAGTGTATAAATAAATTTAATAAGATGGGGAAATGAAAAAAAATTTAAAAGATGGGATAATGAATCAGGGTTAAGGCTGTGTACTCATATTAGCCAGTATAGGGAATGTTTGGTCATTTTTATAATTTGGACAATGATTAGGTTTTGTCCATCTTAAAACATGATTACAGAGTGGTCGTGTTTTTGCCTTCATCTTCAAGACTTTGTGATGTTGACATTCTTTCGGAATTAGCTGTGTTTAGCACCAAGACCTAGTATGTGCAGGGCAGCTCCCAGCAACATTAGCACCTTGCTGAGAATGCCAGGGTGGTTCTCAGATGCCATTACTTGTCCTCTGTTTGTTTGTTGCTGCATAGGAGTATTACTACAAAGGTTGTAGCTTAAGACAACAAATATTTATTATCTCACATTCTCTGTGGGTCAGCAGTCGAGCACAGGTTAACAGGATTTTTTTGTTTAGGACAAGCTTGCACAAGCTTGCAGTGAAGGTGCTGCCTGGGCCTGCTTTCTCTTCTGAGGCTCAGCTGGGGCAGGATCCACTTCTAAGCTCATGTGGTTGTCAGCCGCATTCAGCCTGTTGGCTGAAGTCCTCAGCTCTTGCTGGCTGCCAGCTGGAGGCTGCCCTCAGTTTCTTGCCATGTAGCCTTCCCCAACATCGCCACTTGTTTCATCAAAGCCAGCAAGGGAGAGCACCTCCTCATAGGCTAGACGTTACGGTTCTATGTAACAGCGAGGTATGTGCACTCACATACATTCCATCACTTTGCTATCTTCTCTTGGTTAGCAGCAGGTCACAGGTCCCACCCCCCATTCAGGGGAGGGGCTTACACAAAGGCCTGAACGCCAGGAGACAGAGAGGATAGGGATTTCATAGGGTCATCTGCCACACTGTTTGAGGGTTTTCACTTTAATCCTACCGCCCAGAATTGGGCTGATACTAGGCACTGGCAGTTTATCTAAATCTATTCCCTCACCTTCAGGATTTCAGTAATGAGTCCCTTGGAAGTGGAGATGGGATTGAGGGATGCCCAAAAGGGAAGCCATGAGAGGTACTTGAAAGAAACCCAAATTAGGCTGGGAACAGGATAGATTTCTGATTAGTAAAGAAAAGGGACAAGATAGTTTGGGGAGGACAAAAGAGGGAAAATGATTTTGTGACGAGGGGGTGAATCGAACAGCCAGCCTGGTGCAAGTTGGAAAGTTGACAGGCGTTGGGGTATAGAAATGTGGCAAAACACATGTGCAGGCTTCTCTTAGATTTGTAAAGTTCAAAGTTCTTATAACAATTTAACATGATAAATAACCCATGTGTCTCAAAGCAAGCCTCTGAGATCCATAACTCAATTTAATATGGTCCCCATAAAGCAACAGGGAAGAAGAATGTGAAGACGCTCCCTGATACATAATTCATGAGTTCATGTAGGGTCTTGGCCAAGGACCACCTCTCCCTTCTTTTCCGAAGGGTAACGTCCTTCCAGAATGTGCTAATGTGCCTTTGGTGTTGGTGTCTGATATGCTCACTGCATCTTAACATTCATTTTTATAGGGAAGGAGAGTCTGTGACTGTCATTGGCAGAATTAAAAAACCTGACTGTCCAAAACCCACTTCAGCTCTGCAATCCCGCCCTAGCTTGAGCCAGAAGGAAGGGAGGGAAGCTGAGCCAGGGAAGTTGCCAGGCCCCTAAAAGGGTAAGAAGGGACTCTCCATAATGCCACATATTAGCGAACCCTATATCATTTGAACCACTTTAATACTTGACAGCCAGCTAAATAATTCCTTGGTCAGCCTTTCCCTGAGACAGAATCTCAGAACATTTTGTAAATCTAGAAGCAGAGATCTGCCTTGGGGAATCAGATGAGTCTATCGTGAGTGCCTTCTGTGTGCTCAGTGCCTTGTATACCATTGTCTCATTAATTGTCAGGGCAGTGTGCTGCCTTCTTGCATATAATCCTCTGCCTTCCTTCATCATTGTACTTCCTCCTGTGCAGCTGAAACTCTGTTGATGTGTACGTGGACCATGTTTTACTCCCTTCTGCAACCTTGGAGCCTTGCCAAGGACCTGGCAATGTTGGGGTTCAGTATGTAAGCATGTGATATTATATCCATGCTACAGATGAAGATACTAGTTGAAGATACAGTGTCATGTAGCTAAGAAGTTCCAGGTCCGCGTACAGGACTGCCTGACTTTGAAACCTGTTTTCTTGCCAAGGTAGAGTGTCTGTAGGGGAAAGCAGGGACAGCTCCTTTGCATCGACTTTCCCAGCTTGCAGTGACAAAGCCTTTTTAGATCCTTTCACCATCCAGCTGCCTCCCTGGACTAAGTAGAGAGAAGAAGCCAGGTCGTGTTAGGAACTGGCCACAGAAATAAGTAAAATGAAAATGGTGTGGCCCGAGGCACTCACACACAATCATAACTACACTGCTAAAAGCTGTGGAAGTTAAGGTGTGTGTGTGTGTGTGTGGCTTTTCATATTACTGGAAAATAATCTCCTACAACCCTTTAGAATATAACATCCTGGCCAGAAGACTGTCAACTTCTTGATGAATTTTCGGCCATCAAAGGACTTACTTGTGGAAGGATTTTTTTTTCCTTAATAGGTTTTGGAAATATTCCTTTCTGGCAGTTCTGAAATTCTGGCACCATTGCTTCTGAACTTTTGATTCTGAGGCCTGTTCTCTGGCAGTTAATTGGAAGCCCAGACCGTCTTGAAGTTATATCTTTCAGGAGCATCTGGGGGAGCTCGGGTAATTAGAGCTGGTTATAGCTGAAAGGAGCTCATGGCCAGGGTATGGTCAGGGATGCACATATTAAAAACAAAGCAAAGAAAGTCCCCTCTAGAGAGTGCAGACAACCACATTCCATCAGAGTAGATTTTGTCCCTCTCTTCCATGATAATTTATATTCCACTATGATGCAAAACCAGCAAGGAAAGCTGCCTCCTAAGTTCTGTGCTCGCTAACTTGGAGTGCATGCCATGTAGGAGCCTTTTGGAGCCTTTTGTTTGAAAGTGCTAGAAGCTGCCCAGAATGGTATCAGCAAAAAGGGAGCATTTATCAGCCGTCATACCTGGTCGGTCCATGAATGTGGGGGTCTCAGGGACTCAAACAGTCTTGTGTCTGTCATCTCTCTGCCCTTGCTTCACTTTGTTTCTCTCTGTGTTGTCACCTGGCGGCTTCAGCATGGACTGTCAGTCTTCTAGCACCCTCCCTGCTTCTGTGCGTGAAGTCCTAAGGACCATCTCTCTGTTTGGCGTGGCTTAGGTCACATATTCCTCCGGGGCCGATTGTTCGGGCCAGGCGGCAGCCAGCCTCTTAATGGGCAGCCTGTCTGGAATGAGAAACAGTGGGTGATAGTGGTCCCCCACAGGAAGTGTTATAAACCACGTGATGCCAGGCACGCGCCATGGCCAGCAGCTACTCTGGGAACCCGTCTAACTGAATTGGATGGGACTGACCCAGAAGAGTCAGTTGCTAATACGGCAGCTGCCCTCTTGAGGTAACTGCCTTCATGTTGTTGTTCCTCTACCCGGGTTTCGTATTTCCAAGTAGGGCTATTCCACTTAGCTTTTTCAAACATTTATAAAGAAAATTGGTATCATTTTGGAGATATTTTTAGTCTTCAGCTTGACTTCTTTTCTGCCAGAGAACTGACAGAATGGAGCCCCAAGATGGGATGATTTCCGCCTGCAGCCAACACCTGTTGTGCACACACTGCCCCCCACCCCCAGCAGCATCGGGGGTGGGGGGCAGGGCCGAGTTACGAGGAAGACGTGGATGCTCCCTCCGGGAGTTCCGGGTTAGCCGTCAGTCAGCCCATAAGCAGAGAAATTACAGAATAACATAACCTGTGTGGTCTCACTTGGGTGCCGGTTGCTGTTGGGTTTCTGTTGCCATTTGAAATGTCAGTATGTGGCCAGAGCAAGTGGTTGGTAGGGTTGATACTGAACTTTTTGTCCTAGGAATCAATAGGCAGAATGAATGACTTTTTAAAGCTATACCCAGTTGAAGTGAAATGGAAAGGGATCGTTTAAGGGGCTGGGGACTGAGGAAGGTTACCGCACCCCAGGGACCTTGCCGAGATTAGCAGATCATGGGAACCTTAGCAATGGGGAGACCCTGACTACTTTGTTATAAGAATCAGGCCTGAGTCAGAACCGCTGTGGTTTCTAGTCAGTTTGGATATGAATGTTTCTAATCCCACCAGCCTCACCACAGAAAAGCATTTTTACCACTTTTTCCAGAAGCATAGCCTGTGGAGCTTGGGAAGAAATATGGTACAAGGTAGAAGTTGTCTTCTTGAGAACCTCCTGCTGTAACCACAGATAGAAAAAAGGTGTTTTTTGTTTTGCTTTGTTTTTTTGTTTTGTTTTGTTTTGTTTTTCCAGGGGTGGATTTTCATACTCATTCCTTCTGGACTGCATTTATTCACACAAGTGTTAGACAGGTCACACCCTAAATCTGTAAATGTCCGGAGGGCCAGGTTTCCTCTTGCATATCTCCGTCTCTATGTCCTAATGCGTAACGAAGGCTAAGCAGAGGCTGACAAAGTGTCTGCACGTCTGTGCAGAGACTCGCGCTGTGGCCAGGAAAGGTGACTCTCCGTCCTATGATGGGCTCCTTCCTGTGTGATGTCATGCGGCTCCACTCCTGGTAGTCTCCTTCTAAGCCCTGCTGACAATGCGCTGTTTTAATTTGTCTCTGCCTGTCTCCCAGGACCGCGGTGTTTGCTGTAAATGAGGGCTGGGATCATCGTATATCCCCAGTGCCTAACACGATGAACATTTCATGAACATTTGTGGGAGGCAGGAAAAACAGAACAAGAAGAACTTTCAAAACTCTGTCTTCCTCTGTAGCACAGTTTAGGCTTGGGGAGAATGTAGAGGACAACACGTTTATTTGTGAATAAGTTGGTTTTACCTGACTAGACTGTGGAGGTCCAGGGGTAAGGGCTGTGTCTTTTTCTGTGTCCCCACTACCTACCATTGAGCCTCACAAATAATAGGGTCTGAGTAAAGGTTAATTGAGCAAAGCAAAGGAAGATGAGATAGATTTAAAACTATAATCCAAATTTAGAGATTAAGGGACCCTACAAATCTGGAGAGAATGATGCTAAATGTGGTGTTTCTAAAATATTCCAGGAGTTCCTAAAATCTGAGGGACTGATGCAATACACAGTAACAGTAAGAAAAAGGGGAAAAAAAATGGTATCAGCTAATGAACCAGCTTGTTGACCTGGTAGATTGTCTCAAGTTGCACAACACCATCTATACCTTTATAGAGTCTTTATCAATTTGGATAAAGGCATAGAATTAGTTTTGTCAGATTTGGACATCATTTAAAGCTAAAAAAAAAAGAGGTGGCTAGCACACTGGAGAATAGAGTCAACATTCAAAAATATCTTAGATTAAAGTTAGGAGCCCAAACAAATTCATTTGTTAATAAGGAAGGTTTATGAGAACTGTTTCATTTCATTTCAGAAAAATCAGTCACACCAATTCAGGATTTGGCGAGCCTGCCATCTGACGGTATGGTAGTTCATGGAGATAAAAGTGGCAAGTTCTGGATTTGTTCATGCCTCCTAAATGTTAAGTGCTTTCTGGGCAGATATACCATATTGCCTGCCTTGGAACCCAGACCCCTGCCTTAGAGTCAGCAGGGTTATATGAACATGGGTCTTTGAAATTCATGGGATTTCATTAGTCAGGGATATTTAAAAAGAAAAAAGTTTACGTATCCAGTTTCATCACTGCAAGCAAAGAGGTGAGTGAATACTCCATCCCATCTGCTGGGCTCTGACTCCAGTGAAGAGTAGTTGGAAAGGCCATTTGTCAACTAGAGTATTTCTAGAGGGTAGCAGCCAAGATGGAAGGGTACCGACATGTTTTAAAGGGGAGAGGAAAGAGCTCTGGATAATTTCAATAAATCTGTTACATGGCAGACTGATTATACTTAATCTCTGTTGCTTCAGGGAAGAATGGCTGTGTACGTTTGAGTCTTTGCAAGGTCTCATTCTCTTTCTGCTGGCTTTTTGCTTGTGCTGTGCACATGCTTTCAAATTTTGATGGAATTTATATGCCCTGGAAATTTACCTATAGAAATTCTTTGAAGCCTAGAGTTGAATCTCTGTTCTTCCAGAGGGGATGAAGCCAGCATCTGGAGGCACCCAGCCCATTGTGTCCATTGTATATGTAGTCTTGACTTGTGCATTTTTGGACTATCCAGGTAGTGTGTGCATTTAGATTATAGAACTGGACCAATCTGTTACAAAAATCTCACTGCATGGGCGCATGGGTGGCTCAGTGGGCTAAAGCCTCTGCTTTCAGCTCAGGTCATGATCTCAGGGTCCTGGGATCGAGGCCCACATCGGGCTCTCTGCTCAGCAGGAAGCCTGCTTCCTTCTCTCTCTCTCTGCCTCTCTGCCTAATTGTGATCTCTCTCTGTCAAATAAAGAAATAAAAGCTTTAAAAATAAATCTCACTGCAGATTTTTTTTCTTCTTTCATTTGTTTATACAAAGAAGTTATTGAATTATAAAAATCAACGCTTGTGATCACCTGGTTTTGGCAAGTACTTTCAAGAAAAAAGACAACCTCAGTGGTTACATACACCTTCCTGGAGTTCCACTTTCTCTAACTCTTTGGCTTTCTAGGTTTTCTTACATGATTGTTAGCTCATCGGTTTTTGTGTTTGTTTTGTTTGTTTTTAAAGATATTTATTTATTTATTTGACAGAGAGAGAGATCACAAGTAAGCAAAGAGGCAGGCACAGAGAGAGGAGGAAGCAGGCTCCCTGCTGAGCAAAGAGCCCAATGTGGGCCTCGATCCCAGGACCCTGAGATCATGACCTGAGCTGAAAGCAGAGGCTTTAACCCACTGAGCCACCCAGGTGCCCAGCTCATAGGGTTTTTTTTAATATTGTAATGCAAGTTGGTGCAGCTACTTTGGAAAACAGTGTGTGGAGATTCCTTAAAAAATTAAAAATAAAGCCACCCTATGAGCCTGCAATTGCACTACTGGGCATTTACCCCAAAGATACAGATGCAGTGAAAAGAAGGGCCATATGTACCCCAATGTTCATCGCAGCAATGGCCACAATCGCCAAACTGTGGAAAGAGCCAAGGTGCCCTTCAACAGATGAATGGATAAAGAAGATGTGGTACATATATACAATGGAATATTATGCCTCCATCAGAAAGGATGAATACTCAACTTTTATAGCAACATAGACTGGATTGGAAGAGATTATGCTGAGTAAAATAAGCAAGTAGAGAAAGTCAAGTATCACATGGTTTCACTTACTTGCTGTGCATAAGGCATAACATGGAGGACATTAGGAGAAGGAAAGGAAATGGGGACTAGGGTAAATCAGGGAGGGAGATGAAGCATGAGAGACTTTGTACTCTGAGAAACAAACTGAGGGTTTTGGAAGAGAGGGGGGTAGGGGGATGGGTGAGCCTGGAGGTAGGTAATAAGGAAGACACATATTGCATGGAGCACTGGGTGCGGTGCGTAAACAGTGAATCTTGGAACACTGTAAAAACATTATTTAAAAAAAATTTTAATATTTTGGGGTGTTTGGGTGGCTCACTCAGTTAAGCATCTGACTCTTGATTTCAGCTCAGGTCATGATCTCAGGGTCGTGAGATCAAGCCCCATGTCGGGCTCTGCACTCAGCAAGGAGTCTGCTTGTGTTCTCGGTCTCCCCCCCCCCACCTCCTGCATGCACACACGCACTAAATCAATCAGTCAATTAATTAATGAATTTTATAACATCTATTTATTTTCTTTCAATGGAAGGGTTCATCAGGGTGCCAGAAACTAAAGTCCATCTGTTCAGGACAGAGAACTATATCATGAGATAGGGATCTCTCTTGCTGACAGCTTAGGGACTGTATTTTAGTGTGGGGAGGGAGGCGTAATGTAGGAGAGATTCCTATTTTAGGAAGAAGGTTGATATGTAGATAACCTTTGGGGTCTCTTTCATTATAAAAGTATATATATACTTTTAGCTAAAGTAATCATTTTTTATTTCTCTTAGGAATTTACATTTTGAACAAGATTAATATTATTGAGTGGCATTTAAATCTGGTTCCCCTAACAGTGGAAGTTGTGAGTATCTGCCAGTTATTAGGAAACATTGAATCTGCACTAGAAGTTGTCTTAATCCACACTGTGGTTTTGAAAGCACGTTCGTAATCTGAGATTGTTGAACAAAATTAGATTGGTTCTCTAGCCCTCCCTCCAGTGTAAATACAAATGGAATTATTTGTAGATGATTGGCATTCTTGAAGAGATATTACACTTTTCACTTAGAAATCAGTTAAGATGCCCCCAAGGATTTAATTTATTTTGTTGAGTATTTACTATAAAGCTTCCTTTCCTGTTCTCCATCTGTCCAGCTTTGTCTCGTCCTTCCAGATCAACTTGGTCATCTTCAGTTTCCTTCTCACTGTGACTGTCAGTGACCAGGATGCCAGATGCTCTAAAGACCTGTTTCTGCCTTTATCATTCTCTAGATTGCTTAACAAAAAGTATGTTTGAAAAATAGAGCTATCAGCTTTCCATCGAGGTTAAGACTCTTCAATTCAGCCCTAGAATAAACGATCATATCTGCACAAAAATAACTTCCCTTTAAACAAAGCACTTTGCATAGCACCATCTCTAGACTCGAAGGCAAACAGAGGAGCCTACAAATTCATAAGAGCTATGGGCCTGTTCATGTGTATATTATTCATTTTAATTGGGCTAGAGATGTCACATATGGAAGTGACATTTAATGTTCTGATATTAACATACATTAATGCTTTGCAGATTCAAATTTAAGGGACTATAATTAGTAATGAGAATTGCTACCTATCAATAAGAGAAAGGATTTTGAAAGCCCATGTCTGCTTAGAGCATATCATAACAGATATAGTAAGTTTATAGAGTGACTTCAAGGTTCTTTCTGTGCACTGTAAGTATACTTTCTCTATGTGTACAGTTTTCTGAATCACCTGTCTAGTGAAAGAACTTTCCTCTCTCAATGTTATATGAGTGATGGGTGGACGCACCCCACTGATTGGAGTTGCTTCCTAATAAGGCCACCCCAATCAGTGATTGGGACCAATACATGATTCTCAAGTGAGCCAGGCCCCTTAGGTTAAAGTAGTGGTTCTCAAAATTTTCAGTTTCAGGACCCTTTAAGAACTGGAAACTACTGAGGTCTCAATAGCTTACATATTAATTCATTTGCAAAGAATAATAATAAATGCTTTATATAATAACCTCAAAGCAATGATACTAATACATAACATGTAACATCTGGAAAACTTCAGTGTGTAATCATCAGAGTGAGAATGAAAAAAAATGACTTTTTAGTATTATGAAAAAGATTTTGACCCCGAAAACCCCTGTGAGGCTCTTGAGGGACCATCTGGCTAAAAATTAAATCTAGATAGAAGGATAATAAGAGAGAGAAAAAGAGAGAGAGGTAGCCAACCAACCTGGAAACCTTCTTTCCAGATAAGATAGCTCCTGCAAGAAGCATTCTTGGCAGCGAAGTCAAAGGCCTTAATTTTAAAACAAAGTTGTATGTATGCCAGGTAGGTAGAGAAACTGGATAGGAAATGCGCTTTCCATGGTCTTAGGACCTTGGCCATAAAAGCAGTTCATCGGCAGGAAAACCTGCTAAAACTTGGAGACACCATCAAGCCAGGCCAGAGGTGCACTCGCCCCCACAAGCTGGAGGGAGTCTGGGGGTGGGAGGTAATTCTGCCAGCTCATAGCTCTGTCTGGTCCAAGGCCACACAGGCAAGTTGGAGGAAGTCAGGGTATTCAAGATAATCTTGACATCAGAGGAACAACACCTGTGGGGTAGTTCCAATGAACAGGGAATTAATTCTGTTTCATATGTCAATAAATCATGAGCTGAAAGACTTAGGTAATTCTCCAAGTTAAGTTAAATGCTCTGAGGATATGCCAGAGACATGCTGGAAATCAGTGTCCAGGAATCTGAGATGGATATTAAAACCCAAATCTGAAAATGAACTCTAAGAAAAAGCCATTAAATATATAGCAGACAAAAGTGGCCAAATTAATAGCATAGTTCATGGTGACACCATCCAGTAAAGGAGCTAAAATTAGCTCATTATGATTCTGTTTCTGACAAATGATTTGGAAATCAAGAGGGAGTGCTCCTTTCTCCTCCCTGTTTTTTAATACTCAGATCATTTTGAGAAACAGTTCTCCCTCCCTATACTATCTTGATAGGACCAAATGTATTTTTGGTGGTGAATATCTTGATAGGACCAAATGTATTTTTAAAAGTTAACTCCAGTTCCCAGAGATTCAGATAAGCTGGAGTCTGTTAGCTGACATTTTCCGAAGTCCGCCTTTCAAGGTGAGGTGTGTCGCAATACCAAATGCTTAGCTTTTCTATTTCCTTTATGGCCCACCAGTCCAGGAGATGGAAAGCGATGTTCCTTACTGTTTTATGCAGCCGTATCCTGCTGGTTGTTGCCCACCTCCGGAGCCGTTAAGCAGCAAAAACTCATCATCCGTTAGTAGTGCTGCTGAATTATTCAGGGAAATCCTTACCCAGAATAAATGGTGACTATTCCATCCAATTTCTCCTCCTCACTTTCCCATCTTTTTTCCCCGTGGGCAAATTTTCCAGACTTTCAAGCTTACGATCACTGTTAAAACATGCAGGAAAAAATCGAATATCCAAATAGTTGTGTTGCACTCGGGCTTAAAGTCAGTGCTTAGTTTGGTACTGGGATACTTCTAGTCGGAGGGAAATGTGATGGAAATGGGCACTTGTTTAATAAAGCTCATCTAAGCCTTTTTATGATTATCTGAGAAGTATTGGAAGGACCCCTGTTAAGTAGGACGGGCCTTTTCATTTGTTTGCCCTGAGACTGCTGTTTATGTTCTGTGTCCACACCAGGCTACATGCTCCTCTGTGTGGTTGCTCAGTGCTGTTGCTGCATTCACCCACACATCTCTCCCTGACCCACTTCGAGGCCTGACACGTCCCTGCTTCCTGCGCCTCTCTTTTTCTCCCTCCCCTCCTCACATTCAGTTTCGGGAATCCCCTAGTGCCCCATCAGCAGCTGCCATCCCTCTCAGCTCTACCCTCTGTGAACACTGAAAGAGTAGAAATAAGAAATGGTTAAAAGGGAATGGATCGGGGCGCCTGGGTGGCTCAGTCATTAAACATCTGCCTTTGGCTCAGGTCATGATCCTGGAGTCCAGGGATCAAACCCCACATCGGGCTCACTGCTCTGCGGGGAGTCTGCCTCTCCCTCTCTCACTCCCCCTGCTTGTGTTCCCTCTCTCGCTGTGTTTCTCTCTGTCAAATAAATCTTTAAAAAAGGGTTGGGGAATAGATCCATGGACGGGGAGAAATAAGTTAATAGGCTGTTGCTTTTCACTATAAATGCTTCTAAACAATTATACTTTTTGACCATATTCGTATAGTACTTCAGTGAAAGTGAATCATTTCGTTATTCTTGGTAACTCGGAGCAGTCTTACAAAGATCCTGACATGACCATGTTACCGCTTTGATGGTGCCTGTTGCCTGTATGATACCAGCATAACTAAAGTTACATATTCTTGTGCTTCTGTGCATGCTGTTCCCTCTGCCAGGAATGCAGATTCCATTGGTAAGGATCTTGATCATTGGGTCGGAACTTTCTTCTCTGGACTGGGTTTTGCATAGGACCCCCATGGCCGCACTGGGTTAGTTTGGACAGTGCTGAGGAGTGCTCTGCCCAGGGTGAGCAGAGCTTGGTCTATCTTGTGTAAACTGAGGTGGGCTCACTAAATCCTTTGGGCTTGCCCTCCCTGTTTCCCACAGCAGTCTGAGCTGTCAGCCGAAGAAAGTCCAGAAAAATTAGGAACCTCCCAACTTCATCGTCGAAAAGTCATCTCCTTGAACAAGCAGATTCTACAGAAGACCAAACATCTGGAAGAGGTCGGTGTTTTGTTTTTATAATTTCATTGGCATAATATGAAACTTTTCTTCAAGAAGGGAGAAACTGGGGAAGGAGCGAAGGTGTTCATGTTAGAATGGAGGTTTTAGAACAAAAATTAGCCTACTGCAGCCCTTGGGCCGATCCAGCTGCCACCTGTTTTTCTAAGGTTTTATTGGAATACATGCACATCTACTTGTTTATGTATTTTCTGTGGCTGCTTTCAAGCTCCAGGGGCAGAGCTAAGTAGTTGCAGTAGAGATCATATGGCTCAGAAAGCCTAAAATATTTACTACTTGGCCCTTTCCAAATGTGGCTCACAAAGCCTAAAATATTTACCGTCTGGCCCAAACTGAAAAAATTTGCCAACCTTGTTCCAGAAGAAGATCACAAGACTTAAGAATAGCATTTATTGATTGACAAATGTTCACTGAGCCCTGCTCTGTGCTAGGCAGAAAACTGAACTGTGGAGATGAAGGAAGAACTAACTCATTCTTTTCACACAACATCCCTGTGGAGGAGGTACTACTGTAAGCCTCATTTTATGAATAAGGAAGCTGAGAAACAGAGAAATGAAGTAGTTTTCACTATGATCACAGGCTTACTAATGGTAAAACCAAAATGTTGAATGTATAGACCTACCTCCTTGTTTCTCATTGACCCCACAGTGCAACGTAGTGTATATGTACTATAATTTATTGTACCTGTCCCCTGTTCACAGGTGTGTACATTGTTTTAGGGCTCCCCCCCAACTGAAAATTTATGCTACCATGAACACCTTTGTAAAACAGTCTTCTTTGTGCAAATATGTATTTGTATAAGATTGATTTTAGGAAGTAGAATTGCTGGGGTTAAAAATACAGGCATTTTCTATTTTTCTCAAAACCATCAAATTATTCACCTATCATTCTCCAGTTTATATGTCTACCAATAGTATATGAGAGAATCCAAACTCATTAAATCCAGGAACCCCTGTTCCAAGATCATGCAGGTGGAAAGCAAGCAGGAAGCACTCATGGCCTTGGTGACAACCGTGGGGAGAATTGTAGCCTAACAGAGAAATGGAAGAAGGGGCAAAGCAAGAGGAGGAGTAAAGTGTATCTCATGGTCTGGCAGGGGAATGCACTGCAGAGGCATAGAACTGAAATGTAGCTAGTAGGTAGCTGAGCAGAAACCTGAGACTGAAGAAGGAAAGAGGAATCCAGAAGGGGGCTGGTAACCCACTCCTGAATTTGGGGGTGGGTTTTGGGGTTAATGATGAAGAAGAAAAAGAGAGTAGGGCAATCATGAAGGATTCTAGCAAGATGAAAAGTAGGCTAAGCTGGGATATCCCCTGCTGAGAAAAGATGGTCAGATGAGCAGATGAAGAGAGCTCTTATAAATTAAATTAATCAAAGGGAAGAAATGAGTCTTCCCTTCTTAGCAAGCCAAGACCCAGCTCACGTGAGTCTTTGTTGCGAAGCCTTCCTTAGATGCCCTGATGAGCCAGACTCTCTTTGGCCCTCCCCTGGGCCTGGCTCTGCCCCAGCTGTTTTCATACTCTGATCCCTAGTTCACTAGTCCAGATCCTTGCGAGCAAGGACTAGGTCATGTTCATCACCTCTTCCCACAGACATTATGTGAGCAGAGCATTGGGTAAATGTCAAGTGGGGGGCTGGATGGATGTCTGGGTGAGAAGTGGATAGGAAGGTGGGAAACGTCAAGACCCCTTTCTGGAGCCACAAAAGGGCTTCAAGAGTTCAATCACTAATATTTCAAAAAAAAAAAAACAAACTCTCCAGAAATACTCTTCTCTTTCAGTTACACAAACACATCATTGAAAGTTCTCATTGCACAGATGGCTTCTTTGAGAAGGGAGCAGCCAGAGCCCACGTGCTTCCCTCCTTTATCACTTGCTCTGTGCTTGAGTTGGCTTTCTGATAGGCCTTGTTGGAAATGTAACCATTCATCAGTCGCGAAGACAAGAAGCATGATATAGGAGTAGTGATTTCTGAAGGTGACGTAATTCTTAATGTCATATGTCATATCTCAATGACATAATTCTTAATGGGTTGCTTACACATTTAAAGATGGGGCAAGTTATTTTGAAGGAATCCTTGAGATACAGGATCTCTTTGGTAATTTGTATGTGGGTAACAGCCAGAGTCCCGGGTCATTTTCTGCCACTTCCCTTATTCAGAAGTGGAAATGTGCAAACCCTTTGAGCATTCAATGAATGTTTTCAGTCTTCTAAAAGTTCACAGACAGCACAAGAATATATCTTTTAGTAAGGAAAAGAGAAATGACATTTTCCTGATGTAAGTTTACAGTCATGTAACTTTGAACAGGAAAGTTTTTCTCTTCGTATTGAAGTCCTGAATTCTTTCTTGGGTCTCAGATTGTTTGCCAGCCAGTTGTATTCTGTGCTAGAATCTTGAGTTGTGAAATGCAGTTTGTGTTCTGGGAATGGGCACAGTGGTTACGTGAACTGATTGTAGCCGTACAGAAAAGTCAGACCTGGATTGAATCCTAGCTTTATCAGTTAGCAGCCGTGAAACTTTTGTCCAGTAACTTAACACCTCTGAGTCTTTATTTCCTCGTATGCAAAATAAGAAAAACGTCTTCTTCCATTGAATGCAGGGTTTATGCAGAACGGCTCGTTTGTCACCTGACATGTCGTTGGTGCTAACTATATGAATTTTGTCTTCATCTGTTGTTGGTGACCATTCGAAATTTCCCACCTTCACTCAGTTTAAATCTTTGTTGAACTTCCGTTTTCCCATCTGTGAGACGAGGACCCCCCTCCCCCCCAGTGCTGTGTGAGGACTGAATGAGAGCAGATACCTTTCCTCTTTCTTTTCCAGCTGCAGGCAAGTCATACCAGCCTCCGAGCCAGATACGATGAAACAAAGCAAAGTCTGACAGAGGTGAGGAGATTCTCAGAACCGCTTTTCACCGGCACCACTAATGGAACGCCCTGGATGGTCAGCCTGTGTGGAATCTCAGGGCTCGGGGCCATCTGGGGACAGAGGATAAGCACATGGTAATGCACGACCCTGCCGTCAGCTGCTATGGTCTAAAGCCTCAGTGACCTTGGCAGGAGACATGGCCATGGGCCCTGAGGATGGGGAAGGGGCTTCTGAGGAAGGCCAGGCTGGTGGGCGGGGCACTTGAAGTGGGCCCCACTATTCTACAACCTCCACAAGCTGTAGGCTGTGGAACAGCTTCAAAATCCTGAATTCCTGAAGAATGAGGGGGTTTCTTTTATACTACAAGGAAACTGCAGAGGGCTGTAATTTGCTGTTCAGAATTGCCAGTTTGCTTTTAGGTGGGAGGACAGTCAGGGTCTCTCAGGGGAAGAAGGGGCACGGTGGGACTATTTCAAACCACGTGACCTGTTTTCTCACCTGGGTTTGGAATGTGCCATCGCCCGTCAGCGTTAGTGTGGCTTCCCTCCCACTTCTCATTGCCTAGGAAACAGGGCTGGGAAAACAAATGCTTCCGGAGGCCAGCTCTGCATTAGGGGAGTTTCGATATGTCTGTCCCTTGTGTTTCCATAGAAAGCTGTCCTCATCTCGATCTGGTGGTCTCTTCTTGTTGTGATTTTGGTGCTGGAGCCCTGGCTGTACTCTGTAAGGGCCACATGCAGGGGGCCTCCCACCCAGGACTTTCTGAACCATGTAGAAGCAGGACTGATCCTCAGAGACCTCTCTGAGACCAAGGCAGCCCCCCCCCCTTTTTTCTTTAAATGTCACATGAAATTTGCCCACTTAAAAGCCTTGTTTCTATAGTGGTATGCAGCACTCAGTTCACCGCTTTGCTGTCAAGCTGACAGAACTTTACAGTTCTGACTCGAGCGAGTCTCTTCAGTGATTGTCGGAATGTTTGAAAAGGGCAGGCAAAAGAATGAGAGTTGGGATGAATTTTTTGTCCTTCTCTCCAAAGATGCCTGTGTTGCATTTGGACGGATGAGCTCTCTTTACGCTGTTCTGTGACTGCATTCCTGTGAGTTGGATGGCAGACTCCTGGGGGGAAACCCCTGCCGTGATCTAAATGTTAATGCCAGAGTCCCTGGCATGACGTTTGCCAAGTCATGGATCAGTCTTTGTATAACCATCTGGGGGAGGTTATAGCATCTTGATATCAATTTCCTGAGATACTTAACGGGTGCCTTAGGATATAAATCCTAAGTGGCTCTGAAGTCGTTTTCTTTGTACTAAACACTAAATCGGTGTTTTTTGAGCTCCTTGCATGTGCTAGAAAGGTAGGGAATGTGAACTAAGTCAATAATAGGAGCTGGTCTTCCTATTCCTAGATAATCATAGCAGCCAACATCAGTATATGCTGGATGTGCTCCAGGCACCTCCCTGGACCGGTCCCCTGACTCTCCGTAACCATGCTGGCAACACTGTTATCATCCGTGTTCTGCTCATGGGGCACTGAAGCCGTGCAGAGGCTGCCACAACTCCAGCATTGGCTGTCTGGCCCTGAAGACGTCTCCGAGCACTCGCTCTGTGTCGTAGGGCAGTCACACTGAGTCCCATCTTGGGAAATGGGATCTGTACAAAACTGAGTGCTCAGCAACTTCTGAGGAAGCCTGACTGCTCAGAATACTGAAGACCAGACCCCTGAATAAGTAGTGAACTTCACCTTTGGGCCTCAGCCTCCTTATCTGTTCCAGTCAAGGACTGGCCAACATGAGCACTCTGACCCCTTTCCCTCCTTGTGTGCTGGTTTCACCTTCTCAGGGACCCCCGCCCTCCCAGGATGACAAGGCAGCACCGAAAAATAGCGAAGGCCTGTCTTTCCGGCAGATGGAGTAAAGTCGAGCAGGGCAGGGAAGGTCAAGGACAGATGGCAGCACATGACACCCGTGGGGAGGCTGCATGCCCCCTGCATCAGCAGGCCACCTGCCTCCAGCCTGTCCGCTTTTTAATTTCAGCAGTCACGACTTTAATTTCCTGTGTGTAAGGTTGATTCTTTGTAGAATATGCAGTATTCTCTCCCATTTCTCGAGGTGCATTAATTATGTAAGGTTTTTCTTGATCTATAAACTTTCTTCAGATCAAAATTCATTTGTTCCATTCTGTCTTTCTCATCTGTGGTTTTGTCTTCCTTCACATGTTTGATAGTTCTTATTGGTACGCTTATCTTTGATTCTGAAACTTCCTGTTACCAACCGTGTGGGTTCTGTACCCATTGTATGCAGCCGGCTTCGTGTGATTATTCTGGAAGGGTGGGTTCTAGTGGTGGGTGAGATCAGCCAGTAGTAAGTGGTATTTGGGGTCTGGACACTCCACCTTTCACCTGGGTCTTGCTGATTCTGGGAGCCTGGCTGCCGCTGGGACTTGAGCTCCAACTCGGGCTTAGAGGAGCCAGGCCTCACTGCGTAGCCCACTGGGCTCCTACCGTGATCCCAGCCCTTGCAGACCATTGTCCCTGTGTCTGCTGACCCCACACAGCAGTCCTCTTCAGCCCTGCCTCTCCGTTGGCCACCTTCTTGGCCCTGAGGTACCTGCTCCCGTATTTGAGCGTAATTGTCTGGGTATTTTAGGACTTGAGGCAAGAAGGGCTGATTGCAGCTTGTGTTCTTCTGTTTTCAGCTAGTAGCCTTGGAACTTATTTTAACTTGTTTTGTTTTTTTGAGTGGGTAACACAATTCGCACAGTTTAAAATTTCAAAAAGTACAAAGGTTGTAGTGTTGTAACTCCACCATATAGTTACCCTCTCCAGAGAGTAAGCAGTCTCTTGTGAATCTTTTCAGAAATAGCTCATGCATATACAAGGAACGTGTATATCCTTGTATGCGTGTCTTTCCCTTATATACTGGAAAGACATGGCGTCAGTGTTTTGTATGTTGTTTTCTTCCAGCTAACAGTAGGTCCGAGAGATCATCATAAAAGAGCTGCTTTATTCTTACTTTTTTTTTAACAGCTTAGCATTCCATGATATAACTTTACACCTTATACATGAATTTCTTTAAAATTTCTTTTTTAAAATCCTCACTGTCTGACTCCAAAAAAGAAAGTGAAGTTATTCAACATGGGTTTAACCCTACGCTTGCTAATAACCATGACAGTGGGATTGTGGCATTTCAGCCAGGTCTGTCTCTCGTAGCCTCTGCTTATTTCCCCCTTCCGACTGTCCTGCCAAAAGGTCAATGCTGTCAACAGTACTTTTGGCTTCCCACCCGTCTGCTGCTGTGATTAGAGCTATTGCCAAGGTTCTTGGACCATCAGAATGTGTCTAAAAGGGTCCAGCGTTGACCTTTCTTTGTCGTCTGCCCCACCCCCATCCTGTTTCTCTCGTCCACCTATTTTCTCAGTGTATAGCCAGGTCCGGTGGGCTGGGCCAGCTGCCAGAAGGGGGGTGTAGATGTGAGCCAGAGGAGGGAGGATGCAGTCACTCTTCTGTCCTCCCCAGTCCCTAGCAGCAGCGCCTTCTTTCTCTCGCAGCTGAAGCGTCACGGTGAGAAGCTAGACAAAGAGCAGGCAGCTCTGGAGAAGATAGAATCCAAAGCGGATCCCAGGTGAGAGCTTTCAGCCTGTGTGTGTTTTCTCCTTGAAGAAAGTAAGTCTTCCAGTGCCTGGGGTTTATTTTGAGCCCAGGACCAAGGAGCCCTGGGTCACTGCCTCCAGCCCTGCGCAGGTCATTTTCTTCCTCACACCTGATCCAGAATGTCGCAGCCCTCTGTTGCTCAGACACCTGCTGACGTAAGGGGCCACATCTCATTCTTTTGGATTCCCCTAGGGAGCAGACACAGCACATTTTTGAGTTTTCTTTTTTGGTTTTTCTGTTTAATACATTCACAGAACAAAAAGACATGTGGTGAAAGGGTGAAAGTCTGCCTCCCACCCCCATGCCGCAGTCACCCAGTCCTCCTCCTTGGAGTCAGCCTTTGCCACCAGTTTTTTTACTGGTGACATTTTAGCCCTGCCTCCTTGGGATTAAAAGTGCAGTGTTTTTGTTTCTTTCATTTTAAATTAATTATCTTTAACAATTTAAACTACATGTAAGACACACCTACATTTGAACTTTTTAGCACCAAAGCAGTTAGGTGGCCCAAGCTCCCTAAGTGTAAGTCATTCGAGTGATACTGTAAATCATAAAAACTTCTGATTGAGCAGTCCCAGATTTGAAGGACATTTTTGGCAACGAAGTCCCCTTGGATTACTTGGCTTTTGATAATTAGAATCCCTTCTCTCATGATACAGAGCAAAGTCTTGTCAGATACTTTTTCGTTTTCAAATTAAGTCTTTTAATGACACTAAGCAGTTTGTTTCCTTTTCATGGACATTAGAAATGGTTTTGATACTGTCTCTGCTGAGTACTGTTGGGTAATTGGTACCAAGGAGATCCCGAACTCTTGAAACTCACTGATGTTTCTGCAGTTGACATTTTAGTTCTAGGTTCTGTGATGTTTGTTTGGATGTGGCCTGATGGATTTGGGTCTATAAATGAGTAATAATGTCAGTTAAAAGGTATTCGTTATAACTTGTGGAGAACCCATTAGATGCTTCTGGGAGAGACAAAGGAAATCAAAAAGGGAGTCCCTCTTTAGCTGGGCGCTTGGTTTTAGTTGTGATTCGGAAATCATAACAGGTTTCTATGTATCATTGCTTCTCTCTTCAGTATCTTGCAGAACTTGAGAGCACTTGTAGCCATGAATGAAAATCTGAAAAGTCAAGAACAACAATTTAAAGCACATTGTCGAGTAAGTGTTGCTTAATGTCCCCAGACCTTGAACCGGGGCTCTTGTGAAATCTCTCACCTTACTTCCTCTTGTCCCGTTGTGGCGTCCTACTCGGGTGCTTTTGGCAAAGTTGATTCCTGGAGCAGTTCGGTCAGTTAAGTAAGGTGAATGAGGTGCGACGCTGGGTGCCCTCCCCCCGCCCCCCGAGGGTACCGGAAGTGAGTGAGATCAGTAACTAGTAGCAGTAACTAACAAATACTCATTTAAAAACATGTATATATTTAAAAGTCTTATAAAATGTGGAAGAATAACGTCCTGTGACCCGGGTTGTCCGTGTGTCCTGTGAGAAGCCCTCGCTCCTGGCTGTCCAGCAGAGGGCTGGTGTGAGCACAAGTCCACCTACGAGCTCCTCTGAGTTCTGTAAATGTTTGTTTCACTTATAAAGGAGGAGATGACACGGCTGCAGCAGGAAATTGAAAACCTGAAAGCCGAGAGAGCGCCAGGCGGGGATCAAAAGGTAAATACAGGGTCTGAAGGGCCGGTTAGGTGCTGTCGTGACTTATCAGCGGAAGGATTTTTGGAGGCCTCCAGCGCAGACCCTGATGCTGAGAAGGACCGGCCCTCTTCCCTTAACTGGGTCACAGGATTGTCCTAGATTCCCATCCCTCCCCCTTCTCCTCTGTGGGTGGGTAAAGGGCAGCAGTGGATGTGCACGGCAGGAGCCCCAGACGGGACTGACCGAACCACAGGTCTGGCCTCTCCCTCCATTTATGGAAGGGGTATTTCCAGGAACCTTCTGTTGCCCGTGCAACCTGTACTGCTTTATTGGTTTCATCCTCCACTCCTGCCTAGGGTCAGGCCCCACCCTTAAAAGGCGGCAGTAAGCAAGAAACGAGGGAGCGTCTGAGCCCCAGCAGCAGTGAACATTGCTGGACATACGGAACGCGTCCGACCAGCTGCTCCCAGGACAAAGGGCTTGCTCCTCCAAGGAGCTAGTGTGAATTTCCATTCAAAGTTAAGTTCATACACAGGTTAGAAAGAAAAGTGTTTCTCTCACCAAATAAGATTGTAGGGATTGCTGTTTGTTTTTCCCTTCTCATACGTCATTCCAAGCTCATTCCCTGAGGCCCCCAGGGCTGAGGATACACGAGCCAGACCTGGTCTCCGAGCCCGTTGACTGCACGCTGTGCCTTTAGAACTGGCTCGGGCAGCTCAAGGTTCGGGGCTAGGGGAGGGGGTACTGTCCAAGCCAACCAGCACCTGTCCGCGTGCCCTTTGCTCGGGCACCGTGCCCCTGGCTGTGCAGCACATACGCCTTGGAGGTGCCTCCGTGCGCTGGGACAGGACTGGCGAGGAGGAGTAGCAGAGTCTGACCGTGCAGTGCAGTGGTGTCCTGGGACCGTCACCACACAGCTGGCCTTCCCAGTTGTTCCTAAAACTCTGAAATTTTAGGGCTCAAATCGTCACCCCAGTCAGCCGCTTGAGTTTGTACAAATCAGACTTTCAGGATCCTATTTCTCTTCTCAGCAGTCCCGTCTTGTTAGAGGGATTATTACCTTCAAAGACAGTTGCCGTTCAGCTTGTTCAGGTGTGACACCCATTTAGGAACAATTTAATATCTGGGGCCCGAAGACATGGTCGGTGAACTGTCCCCCACCTGACCCTCTCCTGCAATGCAGACCCACAGCTTCTGCCCCGTTCCCCTTACTCAGGAAGGTGTGCATTCCTTTTCCTGGTTTCAGAGCCCATCTGCTGGAGAGCCACGTGGTGCCCTAACGCCTGTGATGACTCATACGGTAAGCACCCAGCCATCCTCAGCACTGCCCTGGTCCTCTGTGGGAGTGGGGGCCAGCGCTGTACCCTCCCCTGACAGTTTCTCCTGCCAACTTCAGTTTTCTCTATGACCACCACTTCATGTGTGGGCTGTCGGGGGCATTGCCCCATTGTGCACACATAGCCCCTCAGATGGAAACGAAGTCTCAGCAGGAGAGGCCCTGAAGCCCGCCATTCTGGTGGGTGTTCTCCTAGCACTTTGTGCAGGCATTCTGTGTCTGCTCCGACATCTCAGGCGAGAAGGGGAGGAACGTGCCCTGGCCACACAGGCTGGTCACAGTGCATAGGCTCTGAGGGGTAAGGGGGACGCAGGGGGAAACACTCTCTACTGTACTATAGTCCAAGGTGAGTAAACTATAAAGGGCCAAATAGGAAATATTTTCAATAGGAAATAATGTGCCAACCCCACTGTAGCAGCCGCAGTCCGTATGTAAATGAAAGGACATGGCTATGTTCCTGTAAAACTTTATTTGCAAAAATGGGCAGTGATGTGAATTTGGCCCAAGGGTTGTATGGTTTAGCTCACAGGCAGTAGTTTGCTGACCCCCGTTCTGATTTAAACGGTACTCCCCACACTCCAACAAACATCCAGGAGAAAGAACAAAAAGGAAAAGGAGGAAGAAGAGCAAAGCAGGAAAGCTTCTAAACCTTTGCCTCCTTTAATGTTCGCCTCTTCCCTTTGTGCCCTCAGACTAGAGAATCCGCTTCAGGAGTCCTCTAGTACACGCGTGTGGGGTTTGCGTGCAGCCGAGCCCTGTGGAGGAGACTGGTGCGGGGAGGGTGTGCACGTGGACACATGTGCTGGGGGAGGAGCCCCTCCGACCCTGCTTGTAGCCTTCCCGGGTGCAGCCGACCGTGTAGCCATGTCTCTCCCCTCACTGGGCTCAGTGAGAGCCGGTTCCTGTCTCATGTTTCAGTGCTGTCCAGAGAGCTTTCTGTGGGGATGGCAGTGTTCCGTACCTGCACGGTTGGCTATGCTAGCCGCTCGCTCCTTGTGCTGCTGAGCCCTTGAGGTGTGACTGTTGCACTTGGGAAACTGAGTATTTTTAAATTTCAGTTCATGTAAATTTAAATAGCCATGCACAGCTAGTGTTTGTCATGTTGGACAGTATAGCTCTAAGTGGAAACATAACAAACCAGTGTCACTGTAAACACGGGGACTTAGAACAACAGATTCTTTAAGTAATAATTATCTCTTTATCATTATGGTTTTTTTGGGGGAGCACATAAATCGGGGGATACTTCACTTAAGAATCCCAGAAGAAGGAAGAACTGTTATAAAGTGAAGTTGAAAGTGTCTCAAGGGTCTCACATGACACGGGACCCAGACCCGGAACTCGGCCATTTGAGAAAAGAAATTTGGGGCCTCAGAATGGAGAGATAGGATCAAAATATTCCATTTCAAAAGACTTTATTGAAGAATGAAAGCTTTCTGCTCTTTTAAATATATATATATATATTATTTATTTGACAAGAGAGAGACCCAAGGAGGGAGGGACCACAAGCAGGGGGAGTGGGAGAGGGAGAAGCAGGCTTCCCGCCAAGCAGGGAGCCCAATGCGGGGCTCAATCCCAGGGCCCTGAGGTCATGACCTGAGCCGAAGGCAGCTGCTTAACCAACTAAGTCACCCAGGTACCCCAAAAGCTTCCTGCTCTTAGATAATTGTGTCCTTTTCCAATTTTTAGGAAGACCTAGACAGACGATATAACATGGAGAAGGAGAAACTTTACAAGATCCGTTTACTACAGGTAAGTGAAAGCAAGAACAAAAAAACACATCAGTACACCTACCTGGGATCCTGTAGAGAGTTAGGAAGTCTCAGTGTCTACGAACGACAGGGACGGAGGCTGCTGGTTACCAGTTTTCCGTCTGGAGTGGAACTGCGTGCTTTAAGATGTTGACAATAACACCCCGCATCAGTCTGTTACTTTCACAGTCATATCGATGGATCTGACCGTGATCTCTGGGTGGAGAGTAGGTATTAGCTTTATTTTCTATATGAAGAAGTTGACTCAAGTCAGTTAAGTACTTGTCCCGAGTCAAGGAGCTGGTAATGCCAAGCCTGTCTTCAAGTTCCAATGCTCTTATCTAGTACTCTCCCTCTAAAATCACGTGCCCACTTTAGTGTTCTTTTTTGATAACCTTGGAGGTTTGTAAGAAAGCTATCAAATATGGACGAGGTAGGTTTTAGAGTTGGTTCCAAAGCTGAAGTCACATAGAGTCAAAATGTCATTGCCCAGTCGCGGACATTGCTAGGATCTGGCTCCGGGAGCTTGGAAGCCCGGGGTAACTCGTGTCATCCTTTGCCATGGGCCTTCTCCCTGTCCTCAGGGAAGAGAAAGCCCGGCTCTGGTGGGAGTGGTTAAAGGGCTGGAGGTGCTACGGAGCCCCTCTCTCCTATCTCTGGCTCTTCCTTCCTTTGCTGAGCTGTTTGGTTAAATCCGAGTACATCAGATTTGTCCTTGATACAGGGGCACTGCTAATCTCTAAAGAAACAAAATTAAATGAAACCTGGAAAATATACAACTGCATACTTCAAGACTTTATGACTCTGTGCTTACTGTATGTATATTCAGTGTTGTGTTAGACACCAGGGGTAGTAAATGGGATAGCCCATCTTCTGGGAGCTGGCTGGCTGTTTGAGAACCAAGATATATACCTATACATAAAAGTACAAGGGAGTTGATATGCAAATTACCTATCATGGGCAGCTTCAGACTCTCTAGAGGGAAGCTACAGTAAAACCCTAAGCCTGCTGAGGGCCTAAGCTAGAGTGGGGGCCGTGGGCATGGGCAGACATGAACTGGCACAGGAGAGATTGAGAAGCTCTATGTGATGGAACTTAGCAGCAGTTGGCTGAAAGAAACAAAGGAATCAAGGATGGTGCTTGAATTTCTGACTCAGGTAGGTATTTCTCAATTATTCATTGAGAAAAATCATTAAAAAAAAAGAATAGGGTTCAAGGGTGTGTGTGTTTATGAAAGGAGTGTTATTGAGATCTGTGGCTCTTAAAAGTTGGTCTCCTTAACCAAGCAGAAAGGCTTTTGAGGGATAAGGGACTTTAGCTTATCTAAATGCTGGTGAGAAGGAGCCAGTGGAAAGGGAAAGGTTACAGATGCAATAAATACAGTAAGATTCCTGAAACACACACACACACAGGAGTCAGAGCCTGAGCACCAGGGACAGGGAGGCCTTGGCCAAAAGGACGAGCACATTTTTCCCTCTGACCAGATCCACAGAGACCCTGCTTTGGGTTTGGTGGGTTTCTCCCCAGGAGGCTTGTATTTCCCCACGACTTAGAAACCCCAATGGGCTGTTGTGAGCAAGGCAGGCTGGCAAGCAAGATGGGGTGGCACAGAAGAGAGGGAACAGTGTGGGAGCCCAGCCATGCCACACTCTGTCTCCCCAGGTGCCATGAGTGGCCAGTCTGACTACTGTACCCCCAGTCCATGGTAGGGCAGAAGTATGAGGAAGATACTGTGGGGTGAATCATAGGGGCTTTTCTTTTTTTTCCCTTTTTTTTTTTTAAATAAAGATTTATTTATTTATTTGACAGAGAGAAACACAGCTAGAGAGGGGACACAAGCAGAGGGAGAGAGAGAGGGAGAAGCAGGCTCCCCACCGAGCAGGGAGCCCAATGGGAGCTCAATCCTGGGAGTCCGGGATCATGACCTGTGCCGAAGGCAGTCGCTTAACCAGCTGAGCCACCCAGGCGCCCCTCTAGGAGCTTTTCAACAGGCCTAAGGAATTCGGAATTTATATGGAGGCAGCAGGGTGGTGTCTATTCTTCCTCATCTGGGAGGCCTTCCTTTCCATTCCCGCTCCTCATCTGGTGAAGTCCTCTGGGGCCTGGAGGGATGGCTAAAGGCTGTCTACAAAAGCCCTTCCCACTTAGAGTCTTCTGTCCCTCGCCATTCATTTGCTGCCTTCTCTGGTTCTAGTTCATAGTCACACATATACCTTCTCCAGGTGTTGCAAAGTGGGAGAAGGTGCCATCAGAATGTGAGTTGGGGACCTCAAACCAATAGATTTTGGGGTGGGGTGTGCAGTTACACCCACAAGGAGATAGGGACAATATTTTGGCTCCCCAGAGAACACATAAGGCCTTTTACCAAATAGCGCTGTCCCCCTTTCTTTTGCATTTAGGCTCGAAGAAATCGAGAAATAGCGATTTTGCACCGCAAGATCGATGAAGTCCCCAGCCGAGCTGAGCTAATACAGTATCAGAAGAGATTCATTGAACTCTACCGCCAGAGTAGGTGCATCAGCCACACACGGTCTCCAGACTGGGCCTGGGCGGCGCGGGAGGCGAGGGTTCCGTCCCATGCACGTGCGAGGGTGTGCATCATGGCACAGTGTCATCATTGTGAGAGCCACCTCCTGTCTTCATCAGGTCCCCTGGGCCCCCATTCTACCTAGCCCACTGCTAAGTGACCCTTAATCCCAGGAGCAGCACTGAGGCCCTCTGCCACCCTCTCTGTGGACAGATTGAGCTAATTGAACTCTTAGCATGATGTTTCGAACCCGCCCTCTTCCTGGTCAGCCATTTAGCTCCACTGAGCTCCTCATCAGCTTTCCAGCCTCACCCGGAACATGAGCCCCCCATGATGTAGGCCCCTGGATCAGTCCTCACTCGCTGTTCTCCTAGATGAACCGACTTGCCCATTTCTGGACTGCTGCTATAGCCACCCTCTCAGTGCCCAGAGGCTCACTCTTGTCTGAGAAGGCTTCCCAAACACAAATGTGATCATCTTACACTCTTGCTTCAAAAGCGTTAATATTTACTAGCTCTCCATAATCACTGGAGGGTCTTCAGATCAGAGTCCTGCATCAACCAGGCCAGCTTCCCCTGCAGTCCCTCGGTGCCTCGCCCCTCTCAGAGGGGCATCTGCATTTTGGCCTGTGAGCGGGCCCCCAAGTCCAGAATGCCACTGCCCTGCAACTCCCACTTGGCAGGCTCCATCCCTTCTAGAATCCACCTTGGGTTTTAGGCTCTTGGCCTCTCAAACATCCTTCCTGGTTCAGGCCAGAGCAGTGTCCTCACTCAGGTGGGAGGCCTGCTTCCTCCTAGGCCTGCCCCCATCCTGATGTTGGATAGGGCCCTTTTCTTGGTTCGGCTGGTTAGGGCCAGGTGGCAGCAGTGGCAGCTTCTCGATTTTCTGCCTTAAGTTCGATCTTTCCCCGGAATTCTGTATCCCTGCCTGCTTTCTAGCTTTTAACCGTTAATAATCGTCAGCATAACGTTGCATCTGTGTATTTCAGAATAAAACTTGACGAAAGTTCAAGTCCTTTTGATAGGACATTTTCCACTAGAGAAATTTTCAAGCAGTTTCACCAAAATATCTGCATCATTTTCATTATTATTATTATTGTCAAAGATCTATAGGTTCCACCCAGGCCTTGATCTGGGTGCAAGAAGGGTGACAGGCACATTTGAGCAAGAAAGCTAAAGGTTGATTTGTTTATTTATGGCAATGATTTTCAACCTTGGCTATGCATTGTAACCACCCGACCCCACCTCCAGAAAATCTCATTTAATTGGTCAGGAGATTTCAAAAGCTCCCCAGGCTATTCCGTGTTTTACCCAGGCTTGAAATCCACTGTTATAAAGTTCTGAGCAAGATCAGTATCTTATACTGAGTTGTTCATGTAGTGATTTTTATACAAAATAGACATTTCAATATGGGGAAAGTTTTTAACTGTTGCCTTAAAGAATTTGTATCAGGTCATTCATTCCTGGTACCAGATATCCAAATATGTGTAGCACATACATGCACACACACACACACACACACACACACACACACACACACACACTATCTTTCAGCTGTACCGCTGTGGGAGGACGAGGACACAGCTATCACTGGGGAATAAAATTAAAAGTTGGCTGACTGGCTTAAAGATTTACGTTTAAATGTTACTAGCAGTTGCCCAAGAAAACCACCAGTGCCCATGGCCTGGTCTGCCTCGCTCCCCCTCCCCGCCCCCCGCCCCCAGCTTGTCCTGCCCTAGAGGGAGCCTGTGTTCGGGGAGCAAGAGCCACTGGGAAAGGAGACCCCGCTGTCGTCTGGCCAGTGCCGGATAACCATTGGACATGAGGATCTTTGGTTCCAGCTATGTTGCAGGGCTCAGTGTAGGCCCAAAGCCTGGTTGCGAATCCAGGTCTTGGGATTTTGTCTCCCGCTCTATGCTGAGAACTCAGAGCAGTGAGGAAGGCACATAGGCTCAGAGGCACATGGTGGCCGCCCAAGCACCCAGCCACAAAGCAGGAGAATGAGCTGGGGCTAGAAACCTTCCTCCCATTGACGTCCTCTGGTGAAAACGGCCTAGTTCCTGTCCTAAGAATTTGGTGCTTTCCTCCGAAGTCATTCTATAGGGAGGAGTGAAGAAGAGGTGCAGAGTAATTTTATAGGAAAGGATGTTGGGAGCCTGGTAAATAAGAACCCCCCTCCCTTTAGTCGTATGCACAGAAATGGAAGAAAAGTCATCCTTCTTATGCACACATGCTGCCCTGGATTAGGCACGTCATTCGTCCCGTAGATATTTTGGAGGACCTGCTGTATAGGCCCGTGCTAAGCACGGGGATTACAAAAGGGAGCAGTCTGTGGCTCTGCTCATGGGTGACGTGGGAAGGGAGGAAGCCATATAACAGAAGGAGGTGGCACGGTGGCGTCCTCATCCTTGCCATCAGTCACCCCCGCAGCCCCCACCCCAGGACGCCTTAGCTGAGAAGCCCACCTATCCCGTGTGCTGCCAGGTTCATCTAGCCCCCCATCCCAGCTGGGCCGTCACAGCAGGAGGGCTCCCGCCAGCTCACAGCAGCTCTGCACAGGCTGGTGTGCACCGTGGGGCTTCCACATACGTCTGCACATCCCAGGCTCCTGTGGGTGGGCCTCCTGGGACAGGGTTGCTTAGGAGCGTTCTGATCTATTTTCTTACTCGCGTGTTGATTTCTTTGCATTTACAGTTTCAGCAGTGCACAAAGAAACCAAGCAGTTCTTCACTTTATATAATACCCTGGATGATAAAAAGGTTTATTTGGAAAAAGAGGTAAGAGCGTGGATGAAAAGAAAATAACTTAATCACATGGGCAGAGACCAGGGCTGCTGACCCCAGGAAGGTCAGACGAACTGAGTGTCTGGGAGGCCATCGGCATCAGTGGAAGGAGCGCCTGCCGTGTGCCCTGTGCTGGGTCACAAAGTTAGAGAGCAAGGGACATCTCGGAGCTAACACGGCATGGCACACGCGCCTGACATGGGCCTGCTGGAGCACGGCTCCCTAGTGCCCTGTGAGAAATGACATTTAGAAAGAAACACAGAAGGCACACACGGAGGGGGCCCGGGCTCGCAAAACTTTAGCTTGGGTTTTAAAGGAAGGGAAGAACCAGCAAAATAAAATGAGGATGGTGGGCTCATTTGAGTTGACACAGGGAAACTAGCTATTTACTCATCAGTGGCCGCCCGGAGGGAGAGCGTTGCCTCGGGCACCGACACGGCCCTCCGCATCACTCTGACGCTCACATTAAATCCACCCATGATTCGGGGCTCCCTCGCGTTGGGTGACAGATGACTGGAGCAGGGTGGCAGGGTGTGCAGCTGTGGTTTAAGGAAGAAGAAAAGGAACAATGCAGTCTTCACAGGTGGAGCGCAGTGGAGCCGAGAGAGCGTGCACTTCCGAGTTGGACAGATTTGGGTTTTATTCTGTAGAGAGGGCATTACACCCGCTTTGTGTGACTGTGATGGAGACAGAAAGGGAAATGATGGTGACGGTCCTTGAAGTCTCGCGGCTCCGGGCACATACTAGTTCTGCCTGCCACTCACTTCCAGCTCGACAGAGTTTGTTTCCATTTTGTTCCCTTGGCACCCATACCGATTACCCCCTTAATAAGAACAGTATCACAGGTGCATCTTCCACGTGACCTCAGATGGAGGCCTGTGTAATTAGCGTCACCTTTCTTGGCTATTTTTATCAAACCAGATCAATCTCTTTTCCTAGAGAACACTTCTCAAGGAGGGGCATTAGGTTCTGTTTTTCTCTATATCCCGGGTCTTCCACAGTGACGGGCACATGCAGGCATTTGAAAAATATTTGAGTATATGAGTTGAGTGCATTTGGTGGGATTTACGTCAGACCCGCGGGATAGCTTTGCTGCACACCATGGCCTTGGGGTCTTTCTGTCTAGTGAGGGGGAAAACTTGCCGACCCTAACTTAGGGACAGGCTAGCCCCTTCAGAGAGACCCTGTCACTTTCCTTCCATCAGTACTATTTAAACTTGTTGCTTTCTTTTAAAAACTACAAGTATGCAGGGGGGTTGGGAGCTTTTTAATTCCAAGCCATATTAACATAGAATTTTGTATTTGGATAAATTGTGCCTTTTATTCCAAATCCGTTTACGCTGTGCTTTTTTAGCTTTCAAGCATCCCTGTGGAGTCCTAAGCACAAGAATATCATTTCTGTGTTACAGACTGAGGTCCAAGTAGAGTAAATGATAGGCTAAGTTAGTGACACAGCCGGAAAGAAGATCGAGGTTTCTGGACCCCAAACTCAGAGCCCTGGCCTGGACTGTGTCACTGGGGCAGAGAGAGGTCCTCCTGTGCGAGCTGAGGTGTTCTCCATGGGAATGGGGCCTTGAATGATGCATTCCCGTGTAAGCTCTCAGAGCCACCCAGCAGCTGGGGGAAAGGCAGGATGGGCATGGTGTCCTCGCTCTCTACCCCTGAGCCCTGAAAATAACACTGCTGAGGAAGCAAGGGACGGGTGGCAGCTGCTCAACGGCACTGATGACTTCTCTGTGGAATTTAGGCCCTTCTCGGACCCCTCTTCCTGTGTTCCTGGGCTCATGGGCTGTCAGAAAGTCAATGCTCTGGGAAGAACTGTGGGGCTGAGAATATGGCTCTTTTCCTGTGTTCCTTCATCTCCGTAAACGGTGCGCTGCTTTCAGAAGCAGTGTCCGGAGACAAGACAGCCATGCAGTGGCCGGGGCCATGCAAAGCTCTTTCTGCTAAAGATGTTCCTTTTTTTACCCTTTCCTCCTCAGATCAGCCTGCTAAACTCAATCCATGAGAACTTCTCACAGTAAGTACGGCCAGTCCTCCTTCCCTTCAGTACTTGGCATACCCTGCACTATGCACTCGGCTTGCCTCCCTTCCCTGCAGCAGCGAGTGCGACAGGCGAGACAGGGCGAGACAGGCAGTGTTTACGCTCTCACCCCTACTGCGAAGTGCACCTGTGTCTTGCTTTACACGATCTCAGCGTTCTTGCAAGAATACAGTGATGTTAGAGGGCGTCTGAGAAACACCAAGGACTCTCTAGCAGAGAAAAGTAACTTTCAAGTAATTTGTGCCTCACTTCTGTAATCTCTCTGTTTATTTTTGTCTTGTTAAGATTTGATCAGTTCCATTAGTTCTTGAGCACATAAGATGCTTCACAATTTAGATAATGAAGTAATCTAATTTTTAAAAATATTTTTAAAACCTAATGATAGATTTTTGTTTTTAGGTCACTGTGCATCTTCTAAACTACTTTATTCCGATAAGAATTCTTTTTCCCCAAAAACTGTATGGCAAGGCCCATCTGTACCGAAGTCATACCAGCCCTCAAGCACGCCCAGCGGCCTGGGAGCCCAGAGCTGCTGTCTGTAGGCAGACTCCCTTTGCTACCAGCACGGACCTCTCTTAGACCCTGGAAGGTGCTCGGTAACTAAGATCTGAATGGATTACAAACTCTAGATCTTAAGCTTCATTTCTAACTAAAAACAAACAAAACCAAAAAACCAAAAAAAAATAAATAAAATAAACCACAGCTCCCTAACAAGGTTCAGATTCAGCTAGTGACTTATAACCCTATGACGTTTCTAAAAATGGTGCCTTCATCATTATGTCTCGATAATGGAGAGAGGCTGCAGTGTTCGATGGTGCTGTGATGAGTTCTGCTCTGTCAGCGCATCCTGTGGGAGAATTCTCAACGTCTGTATCCGTGTGCCCGGATCCTTGTGGTGCCATTCCCAGCGCAGAACAGGAAGTGAAGGGACAGTTTCAGGACACCAGCAAATCCACTCGTTTAACTGCTGCCTTTAGAAACAGGACCAGGTTTCCTGACTGGTTTTAGGAAAATCTCAGAATATGTCTACCAGTCTTGAGCGGTGCCTCCAAATCCTCAGATTTCTGAAGACTAAATGGAAGTCATTTCTTAGGCAGTGTGTGTCATCATGAAAGTAAGAAATGTTTTTGTTGAGTTTAATAACATTTTGTTTACTTTATGAAAATATATATTAAGGAAGTTGTAGAGAAAGTGAGGAAAGAAGATTAATATTCAGTTATGAGATGAGGCTAATTGTCATGCCTTCCTCAGAGTTGAGAAACCCTAACTGTCTGGGACGCAGGGCTCCCCCGGGGATACACCACCCTCACATCAGCTGGGCACGGGGCAGACTCCTTGATGCCTCCCTCTGCGTGCTGGTCTTCACTCTGCTGATTGTTCCTTTCAGAGCCATGGCCTCCCCTACTGCCCGGGACCAGTTTTTACGTCAGATGGAACAGATCGTAGAAGGAATTAAGCAGAGCAGAATGAAGGTGAGAGGGCTCGTGTTCTGTAGGGCAGCCGGGTTCTCATACTGGTTTGGAGAAGGTCTTGGGGAGAGCAGGCCTTTCGTGCTTGTCCTGAGAATGTGCTCCCAGTCCTGGACCCACCTTCAATGTCGGCAGCGTGGGTGCCCAGCATGCCTCTGACCCTGCCGTGGGCACCGCCAGCTCCACAGGCTGGTGGTTTAAAGGCAGCTCTTAACAGTAGTCGCATGGATTGCTGTGGGCTAAGCCTGGTGCTAGTCCTCCCCAGAGGTTCCTAAGTGAGTAGTGTTACCCCCATTGTGTAGGTGAGGAAGCAACCTTCACCACCAGCTTCCTCTCTTGCCCGCAGTCTCTTCCTCACTGGATCTTTGATTCCTGAAATTCTACCATTAGAGTTTCATTCCTTAGGATCCTGGGAGTATTTTAGTTTTCAGGAATCCTCTATAAAAAATGTAAATAATCATCAAACTGAGTTCTGAAGTGAGGGGTATTACAACTCAGAAAAGAGGAATTACACCTCAGAAAAGAGGAATTACACCTCAGAAAAGAGGAATCAATAAGCATTGTGCAAGTTCCAGAGATGGCTTTATGAGGAATCATTCAGTCTGGGGCCAGTGTGGCGTCTTCATCACTCTGTGGCTCTGTACTTGGGCCATTGTAACAGCAGTAAGAACTTGATGACTATCCGGAAAGCAGACGTAACCACAGTTTTCTGCTGTGATAACCTGGTGAGTCCTCGCTAGTATTTCCAAATCTCTTACTTTGCATCCATTCAAAAACACGGTTCACACTGGAGTGGTCCTCAGGCCTGACGGTCCAGCCTGGGGACTCAGGGTACCCGCTCTCGAGCTTGGGGCAGAGCGGTGCCCAGAGTGATGCCGGAACGCCAACAAAGGAACGGGTGTCTGTGGCACTCGTCATCCTAAAAACCCACGCACAGAAGGCAGACCTTCACGCTGCCTGTATTCTCATCTCACAAGAGATGGAAGAAGGGCAAAAGCTCTTCATACCCCTTTCCCTATAGAAAATATTAATCTCCCCATTAGTGAATTCAATAAAATGATGTCAGTGGAGGAAGAGATAGAAATTACCACTAGTGGCAAGACTACTCGGCCCACAGAATGAGAGCCGCCGGAAGGCAGCACGTGGCCTGCCTTGCCCATGCACACAAACCCAAGCTAGGACAGCCCTTCCGGGTGAGCTGGGTAGGCTGTCACGGGGGGGAGGACAGAGGGCCTATCCGACCACAGGCCTTTAACAACCCAGATCATATTGTGGAAGACCTTTCCGCCCTGCCATTTTTTTTTTTTTTTTTTTTTTTGAGAATGAAAGAAAGCTGGGGAGTAGGGGTCAGGGAGAGGGAGAGAATTTTAAGCAGGCTACACTGCCCAGTGCAGAGCCTGATGCTGGGCTCCATCTCATGACCCTGAAATCATGACCTGAGCTGAAGTCAAGAGTCAGAAGCTCAGTCCACTGAGCCACCCAGCAGCCCGCGCAGCTACTCTTGTCCATAGTAAAGAACACTAGGAACTGATTCAGGTCCCCACCCCCCCACCATCCGCCCCTTTGGCTTCCCCTTCCTGTTTACCAGGAGATGCATTCCTAGGGAAGGAAGTGGATGTGATCCGTTCATTCTCTCCATTCCCCCGCAGGCTTCATGCTGTTGATACCTCTCTGCTGACCAGTGAAAGAGGCTGCTCTGTGCCTCTGTCTCCCCAGCTAGGTGGTAGGGTATGAGATGGGTAGGTAGGCCCATGGGCAGAGAGGGTTCTCTTCTTCATGTGTGCATCGCCAGTGGCGAGCCTGGCACCTGACCCATGGTGGGCTTTCAGGAACTGTTTGCTGAGTGAATGGATTTGTTCAATTGACTGCAAAGGCAGTTCTCCACGAGGGTTCCTGGTCAGGTTTGACCAGGTCCTGGCTGGCACTTCAAATGCAAGAATGCTGTCTTTGCAGAACAGCATTCGTTTGGATGCATGTCTTTTGATGTGTTTGTTTAAAAAAACCATAGCCTTCCCTATGTGGATGCCACGGTGGTTCCTGCTCAGAGTATGTGTAGCAGGGGAGTCTGTATCCTCACAGAGCACACGCACCCCCAGAACTGGTAGGCGGTAACGGGAAAGGTGTGTCTGATGCACAGAAGGGCTCCTGCGTGAAGAGTCATATGGGAAAGCACTTTATGTTTTTTTAAAGATTCTGTTTGACAGAAAGAGAGAGTGAGAGCATAAGCAGGGGGAGCGGCAGGCAAAGGGAAAGGAGGGAGCCCAGTGCAGTGCTCGATCCCAAGACCTCAGGCTCATGACCTGAGCCACCCAGGCGCCCCCACTGGAAGGCATTTTAGCCTCATCCTGAGGAGGTCAAATCTCTGGATCTCTGAAATACTGGGAGTGAGTGTTCAGCAAAAGAATCTGGGGTTCCTGACCTAGGGCATGAGGGAGATGAGCAAGGAGTGGGAACAGTGGGCCTGGGGAAGGGGTTGCTAGGACAGTGTGAAACTGAAACTCGGACCTAAGAGTCAGCTCCTGATTCTGAGGGTGAGGGGGCTCTTACCACTGCTGCCACCCACTTCTAGGTGTCCAGTGTGAAGACAAGACCCAGTCTTTATTGAACAGCTCCCGTGAACCAAGTGATGTGTCCTTCGCTTAACAGTTAATGTCTTCTATACCTGTGACCTGTGATCGAGGTGCTTTATCGTTACATTTTGCAACTAGGAGACCTATCATTCCAAAAGAGGAAATAGTCTGTCCAGGGACACACAGTGAGTGACAGAAGTAGGACTGGAACCCAGGCCTCTCTAGTCTCAAGCTCAGCCCATTTCAGGGTTGCTACACTACCTTACTGGAGACTTTCCAATTAAATTTATTCAAGTGCCCTGTTTATATCACCAAGACAAAATCATTCACAGCCAGATTTTCTGCTGGAGGACGGAACAGGCAGGAAAGATCTGAGGTTGATCTGCCAGGCTCTGCGACTTAAG
This sequence comes from Spilogale gracilis, assembly GCA_004023965.1. Lineage (NCBI taxonomy): Eukaryota > Metazoa > Chordata > Mammalia > Carnivora > Mephitidae > Spilogale > Spilogale gracilis. The sequence continues at coordinate 31,995 of PITA01001466.1, read as the reverse complement.
GGGTAGGGACCCACTCATGAGGTCCCACCCAGCTCAGCAGAAAATGTTCCTAGCAGCTGTGGGACGTGGGGTACAGGAGCCAAAGTCATCTGGGCAGCATCAGGAAGCCTGCCAGAAGGGAACAGGGTGGACTGCTGAGCCCAGGCTGAGTGTAGAATGGCCCTGACTGGAGTCCCCCCAGGGAGACCCCGGGGGCAGGCAGATTACCAGACTCCAGACCTGGTCTCAGGCATGCGACCGGTGTCCACGTGCAGACCTGTGGAAAGAAGAGGGCAGGGGCCTCAAGATTAGGTCACCAGGTGACTTAGGAGCTGGGCGCATGGTCAAGAGTGGACCAGGAAGATCGGAAGATCAGTGCCCCTGCGTGTGGGGTAGGCTGTGGGGACACCGGGTTGCAGTTCACTAGGTGATGGGCCAGTAGCCTGGAGACTGGCATGACGGGGATACGGTACAGCCCGTGCAGCTTTAACCTGGATTTACTGGGCAGTCCCTTCCAGTGTGTAACTCGGAAGCCCTGCTCAGGCATCAGAGGCCAGTGAGTCCATCCAGTGCATCCTTGGGCACCTGCTGCGAGCTAGGCACCAGCTTCTTCCACAGCTTTCTGCCCTTGCCGTCTGTGAAGCTCTCGCTTGCTGCTGGAAATAGTGCCCAGACCACTGCCGGCTCTGCCCAAATGTCACCTCCTCAGAGAGCCCTCCCTGACCCTCCAGGCTGAAGAGGCCATGCACCTACCCGCCTCTCCGTCCCCCAGCACTGTCACTTTCTTCACAGAAGCCATCATGAATAGGGCCTTGCACGCGGAGCTCGTTGTGTGAGGAGCTTGGTTGGCATCAGCCCCTCTGGTGTGCACCCTCTGTGGGAACGGCGGCATGGTCTCGTCACCACTGCATTTTGTCCTCAGGGTGGTCATGCAATGTTTGTTCAAAGACTAAGCTGTCAGATACCTTAGGAAAGTCTCTTTAACCCAAATCTATCCTTTATTTATGAGGTCACTGTCCAGCAGTTTTCCACCAATAGAAAAACGGGTAAGGTAGCAGTGTGATTGGGAAAACTTCTTAAGAGTTTTGAGGTTTTGATCGTAGAAAATGTATAATAGCATGGAAATACTTAAATTAAAAGAAAAAAAGAGTCAGTTATTTACATAAGAGTTCCTCAACCTCGGGGCGCCTGGGTGGCTCAGTTGGTTAAGCAACTGCCTTCGGCTCAGGTCATGATCCCGGAGACCTGGGATCGAGTCTCACATCAGGCTCCCTGCTTGGCAGGAAGCCTGCTTCTCCCTCTCTCACTCCCCCTGCTTGTGTTCCCTCTCTGGCTGTGTTTCTCTCTGTCAAATAAATAAAAAAATCTTTTAAAAAAAAAAAAAAAAAAGAGTTCCTCAACCTCAACACAGTTAACATTTTGGACCAGATGACACCTTGTCGTGTGGGGGCTGGCCTGCACATTGATGAAGGTTTCACAGGATCCCTGGCTCCAGCAGACCCTCTCCTCTCAGCTGTGGCCATCTAATCTGTCCCCAGACACTGCCTCATGCCCTTCAGGAGGCAAAATAGCCCCTGGTTGAGAAGCACCAGCCTGTTGATTGTGAAATTGTAGTCACACACACACACACACACACACACACACACAAATGGGAGAGTTAGTGCCCAGCGATAGAATTGCTAAATAAATTAGAGAAGCCTCTATGTAATATGCAAATAAGTCAGTCTCAAAAATGATGTCCAGAAGAGAAATACTGCAAGGAACTCCATTAAAATATTGGTAATAGTCACCTTCTGGGTGTTGCCAGCAGCCCTTCGTCACAATGTGCCCCTTCATCACCATTTCCCAAAATGTTTCAACAGATGGAAAAGAAGAAGCAAGAGAACAAGATGAGAAGAGACCAGTTGAACGACCAGTACTTGGAACTGTTAGAAAAGCAGAGGCTGTACTTTAAGACTGTGAAGGAGTTCAAAGAGGTAAGAGGGAGATGGGGCCAGGCACGGAAGGCTGTGGGGGGAATTTGTGTGCATCTCAAGACGAGCCTTTAAAAACCAGAGTGATTGCCTGGTTCCCCACTGGTCCGGAGATGGGCCACAGCCCAGTGATCCAACCAGTAAAGTAACTCATCTAGGTAGTCAGGACTGTGTGGTTCGCTGGTCTGTTCTCGGGTCTTGAACGTTCTGAGAGACATCACATCTTCATTTTCATTCCCCTAATGTTGAGTAAGCATATTAAACCCACAAGTAAAATAGTATCAAAGTCTACCTGGGAACAGCATTCGTTACACATTCAGATCTGGAATTTTCCTTCACCCCATCCAAGGTGGGGGAGGGACCTTGAGAAGCCTATGGGGAGACTGAACTTTGAGCTTGGCAGGCTTGGGTTCAAACCCTGCCTTTACCACCTACCGGCTGTGCACTTGGGCAGTGACTGAATCCCCCCACATGGGTTCTGCTGGGTCAGGTGAGGGATGAGAAAGCATCTAGCACTCCATCTGCCTCCTATGACACCCAAGACTCAACTGAATCTTGTTTGTCCCCGTCTTTGCTCCCGGCATTTGGGCAGGGTTACTCTCTGTGGGTCCAGAAAGAAGAGTGCCCTTTTCTTATGAGATTTTGAAGAAAGGAGACTTCATTTTGTCACTTACTAGGATATCAGCAACTTCCTTTTCAGGAATTCTTTCTGGCTTTCTAACTCAAATCCAGTGGTTTCATTGAGTGTAAAGATTGCTGAATATAGAGGAGCTAGAGGTGGAGGTTGTGTCCTGGTATTAGGTCTACAGAATAAAAAATACCTTCATACCAATAATTTTATTTCTGTATATTTCTAAAAACTTGTTTCCCTTCTTTCCTTCCCGATTTTTCCTTTTCTACTTCTCCTTCCCCTTTTTTTTTTTAATTTAACTTTTGGGGCCCACAACCCACAGACATTTCAGAATCTCACACACTTCCCATAAATGTTCTTCCAGCTGCTTCCATGCCCCTGGGAGCTTATCAGGGTGTTAGACAGACCTGCTCCCCGTGTCAAAGAGCTCAGTGTTGTGGTTGGGACAGATAACAAGCTAGGAAACATGAATCCTAGTAAACAAGTCATGAGAAATAACTACTTTCCATTTTTGCTGGGGGTGGGGGCACTACTGAGGTGGTGTGGGCAGGGAAGGTGTGTCTGGCGCGGGCGTGGCCATGGGCGCAGCAGCAGTGAGACCTCAGGCCGGGCAGCTGGGACAGTGACTGGTGAAGGGCTCCGGGTCCAGGAGCCCGTGTGCTTATTAGCAGGAGTAGGAGCTGAAGTTTGGGAAGGACTAGTGAGCGAGCTGGCGAGCTGGCCGCGATCCAACAGGACACTGCTCCCCAGCTGAGCTTTGTTCCCCTTTAACGCAAATAATTCAGAAAGAAAAGGCCCAGCAGGGAGGAATGAAGTGTTGCCTGGGTAAGCAAGTGCCGCCCTTTTGACAGAGACAGAAAGCAGATGAGTTGAGGAGGACAGGTATAAGCCGTCCAAAGCAAATAAAAGTGAAATGGACAAGCTCATTCTCACACTCCATGCTTTCAGGACCGAAGTGACCTCCGAAGGCAGCGGCTCCTTCAGAGA